>JAWZYT010000097.1:65000-355000 GCA_034508575.1 Petrolisthes manimaculis | reverse complement strand
CAGAGTTATTTCACACTTCGTCACAAATTAATCAAAATCAATACATATTTAAACTCACCCTAGTGTTTTCGGAGACCGTGGGTATGACCAAGGAGGTGATGATACTCCGAGACATGTCCAGGGCCAGGAACTCCTCCAGGGTGACGGTGGCGGTGGCTGCGGTGGCTGCGGTCATAACGTTCACCCTGGCGTCACATCCGGTGAGAGTCAGGAAGATGTCGGAATAGAACTCGGGGTGTTGGTGCTTTATCATCAAATTCCCGGCAATACAACCCACCTGTTAAATATGATTTGATTGATGGATTTGATTGATTGATTGATTGGTGAAAAAATGCAACTGGTACCCATCTATAGTATATTGATTGATTTGATTGATTGATTAATTTGATTGATTGATTTGACTGATTGAAGTAAAATGCAACCGGTACCCATCTGTTAAATATTAAGTGATTTGATTGGTTGATTTGATTTGTTGATTGATTTGATTAATTGGTGAGAAAATTTTACCTATACCCATCTGCATAATATTAATTGATTGATTTATTGATGGATTAATTTGATGGCTTGATTGGAGTGAAATGCAACCGGTACCCATCTGTAAAATATTACATACATACATACATATACTGTACCAGGCTTTCATTTTCACGTCACGTCGCACTCCCTCCCAAACACAAATGCCCAAACGTAGAACTCCCCCCCCCCCCCCCCCCGCCGCCCACATACACATACAGTCGCGGTCAATAATAATCATCCACATATGGGTATATCAAACAATTTACTGTCCAATGCTTTGACGATTACGTATGATGTTATTGTTTTAAGTAGTGTGTAGCTGCTTGTATTAATTTATAAGATGGTAGTTAACCTATTCATTGGAAAGTTTATCATCTAAGGAACAGAGAAAAGCTGTCAAACTCTTACGTGAGTTACCCCTATATGGATGATTATATTTGACAGCAACTGTACACTCCACATCTCAACTCTACTAATCCCTGTTGGAGGAGGGAGCAGCCACCACCGCACAAAAAACAACAAAAGCTGGTTTACCCTTGCCACTTCAGTACAGGGCAAACTATCATCCTCCCTCCCCTCCAATATCTAGCCAGCCATGGACTATTAATTGGACCACACTCAATGTAGGCCACTCCTCCAAGGACCGTGAAGCCGCATCCACTCTTCAAGCATTCACCACCCTCCTCCTCCACTCATTTCTGTCACACACAATCACACTACCTTGCTCCACAGATATACCTCTTCCACTCAGAGCTCCTTTCAGTGTCCATCCATCTCCTGTGTGGCCTTCCTCTCCTCCTTACAACTCCCACATCTCAGCCCCCTATCCTTTTTACCATTTTATCCTCCTTCATTTTCTCCACATGTCCAAACCATCTTAATACACTCTGCTCTACAAGGCCTGTTAACTCTCTCACAACACCGGTCCTTCTCTTTACTTCCTCATTCCTGAGTCTGTCCGTTCGAGTAACATCACACATGCTCCTCAGACATCTCATCTCTATTACATTCAACCTGTTCCGGTTTCACCTTCATTAGAGGGCTACTTATAATAACTTACTTGATACTTACTTATATGAGTCACTTAGACTCTCAGACTTACACCCGTCACATGATGCTCCAATACTGCTGACCTACGCTTGGGAACCAGTAACACGCCAGCATAATATTATGATACACAAGGGATGCGCCCTAGTTGCGCTCCTATAGCTCTCAGTTAGCTACAGATAACCGACCCGATCACAGGTTACTCTAGCGTGTTATCTCTCTTTAAAGTTAGCTTCCTAGCCTAGCTTAAACCCGTGCAAGCTACATATTGTGACTCTGTATACTAACTCGTGTTATAAATAAAAAGTGAGTAAACTACTTTAACCTTGTTGTATCTTCTCAAACCATAATAGTTATAGAAAACCATAATAGTTATAGAAAGCCTAATAATTAAAATCAAACTCCGAAGAGACAACAAAGACACTATAAAGACAAACCAGTCGCCAGCCACCCTACCCTATCGACTCATATGTTTGGAAGTAAGTAAGTCTTTCTTACACCAGAACAAACCTTTTGTTCTCACTTTCTCCCATATTCCAAGCCTCCGCTCCATACAGTGCAGTAGGCACTGCTATCAATTCATACAACTTCCTCTTTACATCCATTCTAAGTGACTTACAGCCAAACATCCTATTCATTCCTCCTAGCACCTTTCCTACCTCATTTACTCTAGATTTTACTTCTGTCTCTATATTGCTGTCCACCGTCACCTTTGACCCCATAACATTAAAGCACTGCCCCTCCTTCAATATTTCACCATCTAGCATTATATATTCATCATTCTACCTTCTGCTCCCCTCCTACATCTCATTACTTTGCTCTTTGCCACGTTCACTCTCAGTTTCTTCCTCCTGCACACTCGTCCAAACTCCTGAACTAACATACTCAGTTCTTTTCTGACTCTGCCGCTAACGTCATATCATCAACAAACACTAATTGGTTTAAGCCCAAGTCTCTACCTCTGCTGTCCACCAAGGTCAATCATCTCTCCACGACTCTAGCATTTACCACTCTTACCACACCCTTCATATAAATATTAAACAACCATGTTGACATCACACAGCCTTGACGGATTCCCACCTTCACTGGGAACCATTCACTCACGTTACATAATATTGGGTGTCCATAAAGTCTTACCCTAATTTCATACCTTTATTACACACAAATCAGGGTAAGACTTTATGGACACCCACCCTATATAACCCCTATGGAAGACTCACTCACATTTCTGACCGACTCGTTGGCCACCAGAGCCCAGTGATCAGCCACGTCCCTCAGGTGATGAAAGCCGGTAATTACAGTGTCGGCGGTGTAGCGTAACATCTCTATGGCTCGCCTCAAGCTGACGTTAGCACCTAAAGTGATGGACTGCTCTTCTCCCTGCACTGTGTATAGCTCCGGCACACGCGTCGTATTTATGTATGAGGTGTATGGATCCGTTGTTACATACACACCTGAAAAAAATAATTAACATAAATAATTAAACAATTATGATTTTTTTTTATTTAAAACAATGATGAAAAAAAAAAAAAAAAAAAAACTGATTTTTATGTTTATGTATGCGATGTATGGCTCCGTTGTTACATACACACCTGAAAAAATTATAAAAAAAAATCATTAAAAAATAATAAAAATATCATGAAAAAAAATGATTAAAAAATTGATGAAAAAACACTTAAAAATTGTTTATGTATGCTGTGTATGGCTCCGTTGTTACATACATACATGAACAACAAATTATTATAACTATCATGAACAAACACTCTTGAAATAAATTTATTATAAAAAAATAATGAATAACAACATCTGAAAAAAAAAATTATATAAAAAATCATGAAAAAACACACCTGAAAAAAAATCTATTATAAGAAAATATCATGAAAAAATATATAATCAAATAAAATCATATAAAAACAATTTACAAAATAAAATAAAAGGGAACACATCCTCGAAGAAGTCATTTAAAACTAGCAGCCTCGGTCTCACCTTGAGCAGTGTTGCCAACAACAAGTTGATAGGTGTCTCCTTCAGACAGTGTATTCAAAATGTCACACACTTCCTGAAATGACAAACAATTTCAGTTCAGTATTATTATTATTAATATTAATATTATCATTTATATTATTACTTTTATTATTATAATTATTAATATTATTATCATTATTGATATTATTACTTTAATTATTATTATTATTATTATTATTAATATTATTATTATTATTATTATTATTATTATTATTATTATTATTATTATTATTATTATTATTATTATTATTATTATTATTATTATTATTATTATCATTTATATTGTTACTTTTATTATTATAATTATTAATATTATTATCATTATTGATATTATTACTTTTATTATTATTATTATCATTATTATTATTATTATTATTATTATTATTATTATTATTATTATTATTATTATTATTATTATTATCTCCCTGGCGGTTGGAGGCCCCCAGATTCTCTGGTCCAGTAAGCTGTGGTCCCATCTCCCTGGGATGTGCTTCAGTAGCCCAGACATATTTGGACATACAGACAGATAGGGACAGACCCTCCTTTATTTTAATTTGTGTTTTCACTGTGACCAGAGTGTACCAGGGGACTGTGGGGCAGGAGGCCATTCTGACCCGGAAGAACATCAACAACAACAACAATACAACACTGACATACATACATACCTGTAGTGTAATGGGTTGATACCACTGTGTGTTTCCTGCCTTTACCCTCACACTGTGTTGGGCTGGTGTGCTCGGATTTTTCTCTCCATTTCCTCTGTCCACTTCACTTCCTGGTCCTCCTGCTCCTCCACTTCCTGTGTCCCTGCCATTACATTGAGCTTTGCATTTGCTGCCACGTTGAGCCTTGCCCTTACATCCACCCTTGCCTTTCAAACAGCATGGCTTGTGTGCTTCCTGTTGTTGTGTGTGAGAGAGAGAGAGATAGATGTAGTTTAAGGGGGTGTGGGAATAGGGGGACAGGCTTGGGAGGGTATAAGGGGTTTTGGGGTAGTCTAGGGGGTTTTTGGGGCGCGGGAGTAGTGGGACAGGCTTGGAGGAGGGCTTAAGAGGGGTGCGGGAATAGGGGACAGGATTTCTACCCACCCCAAGCCTATCCCTCTATTCCCACACATCCCCCCAAGCCTGTCCCCTACTCCCGCACCCTCTTAAGGACCCTGCTGTGACATGGGGTAGGGCTCATCAGTCTAGAATAGGTGCAGTGGAAATGAGTTACTTGAGAGGAGCATGTGGACTTACTTGGTGGGATGGAGAAAATAATGAGAGATGCGGTATGAGTGAGAAGGCAATTGGTATTGAGTGAGGAGTGGTTGAGAAGTGAAGCGTAATACACCGAGATGGTTTGGACATGTAGAGAGAATACAAGGTGTAGGGTTTGTAAGGAAAGTGTATTGAAGTGAAGTTGTGGAACCTGGTGTGAGAGGCAGACCACCGGTTAGATGGCAAAACAGAGTGAAAGAGTATGTGAGAGAGAGAGAAGTGTGAGGGGGTAGAAAACGTGAGGGACAGAGTAGGGCTTGACCAAGTAAGTAGGGAGTGTTGGAAAAGGGAAAACTGGAGATACTTCTGCCGTGGCCACCCGCTTGGAGGGAGTTGCCGGAGGGGAAGAGGCATCAGAGCTGTAGCTAGATAGATAAATAGACTGTGACTGTGTATGAGAATTGAAGGCTTCTGCTTCCTCCTGTCTATGCTACGAAACAAGCTCCTTTCATGTAGGTGGTGTTTCGTGGCAATATTTGAAGGACTCATTTACCTCGAATTTTCTGACTAGCCTACATCACAAGGTCCTTAATGCGCTTATCTCATGAGAGTTTAATTAAGTAAAGGATTTTGGGGTAATACTGGATAAGAGAGGACAGTGGGCAATGGATAAAAAAAAAAAAAAAAAAAAAAAAAAAAAAAAAAAAAAAGGGACATTACGAGCTTGACTCAATCCTGTAAAGATACAAACACACACACATAAAGGATGGGAAAAATAAATTAACACACACACACACCTCAATGTCATGCAGAAACAAAGGAAAATACACACATACCTTAATGTCATGTAAGAAACACATACATACTGTAGTAGAGTAACACATACACATACACATAAACATACAAAACAGAGTAACACACAGACATACATACGAAATAGATTAATACACACACATACACATACACAAACAAAATACAGTAACACACACACACACCTCAATGTCAAGCAAAAAACACATACGAAATAAAGTAACACACATACACACACACACAAACAAAACAGAGTAACACACAAACACACACGAAATAAAGTAATACAAATACACACACATACACTCACACACCTCAATGTCATGATGAAACAAAGAGTAACACACACATGCATGCAAAAAACACATACGAAATAGAGTAACACACACACACACACTATAGAGCAACACACACACACATGCACACAATAGAGTAACACATACACACAAAACAAAACAAAGTAACACACACACACACACACGAAATAGAGTAATACACACACACACACACACGAAATAGAGTAATACACACACACACACACATACAGGATGGGGAAAATAGATTAACACACATACACACACACAATAGAATAACACACACACACACACACACATACAGGATGGGGAAAATAGATTAACACACATACACACACACAATAGAATAATATATACACACACACACACACACACACAATAGATTAACACACATACACACACACAATATAATAACACACACACACACACACAATAGATTAACACACATACACACACACAATAGAATAACACACACACACACACAATAGATTAACACACATACACACACAAAATAGAATAACACACACACACACACACATACACAATAGAATAACACACACACACATACACACACAATAGATTAACACACATACACACACACAATAGAATAACACACACACCTCAATATCATGCAGCCTGTCCTTCAGTCGCACATCTCCATCAACCGTCAATGACTTAAAAGCGTCAAGTATTGGTCGGTAACCCGTACAGCGACACAGGTTACCGTCCAGGGATTTCTCAGCCTCGGATGACGTCAAGCTCTCGTTTCTTTGCAACTGCCTGAAATATTTTGTACTTTACACCCTGGATATATGTACAGTCGGCGGCAAAAGTCCTGTCGCCTCGCTTGCTTCACCGAGGCACACGATGTTCATAGACTCGAGATTATTAGGTGTAAAAAACGTGTGTATTTCTCGAGTTCATGAACACTGCCTGTCTCGGTGAAGCAGGCGAGGCGACACGACTTATGCCGCCGACTGTACAAGCCTCAAATCGCCTGGTATTGCCGTTCGTCTCTGATCAAGGATTACGTATCACGAGTGTACAGCCACAATCAAATAACCACCGACACTTTCCTTCCATCGTGCAAATAAATCAGCATCATATCAAAATATAATCATACAACAACACCTTACGTCAACTCAACCTCCTCGATTATTATTATGAGGTGCTGCAACGTTATACACGTTTTTTTGTTCTTTATTACCAAGATATTTACTACGATGGAAAGAAAGTGTCGGTGTATATTTGATTGTGGCTGTACAGTAAATAAGTACTTGTATCCACCAGCACTTATTTTAGACCCTATATAGACAGCAAATAAGTACTTGGATCTACCAGCACTTACTTCATTTTACACTCAGTCCCTTATTGAAGACCACCACCAAATGTTTTCCCAGGTGTGAGGAACTGGAGATATACCTAGTAATTTCAACACTTATTTAAATATTCTATTACAATTGATGGGAGCACAAGAATAATCGTTATTTTCTCACTCGTATTTATTTTCTTTCCATCCACTACCTTGCCAGGACTATGACTTTCCACTTGGCTGAGACCATTGGAACTATGACTGTTATTGTGGCTGGAACTGATGATTCCATTGCTGCTGTGGAGATTGGGTCCTGTTATTGAGATGTCTCGCATCTTCTGGTGAGATAATCATATGCTGCAGAGTGAGCATCACCCATTTCAACCATTTGTTGGACAGTCTTAACTTTGTGTATCTTGAGCTGTGCCAGGAGATCAGCAGGATATGACCTTTCCAGCTGTGTTCTAAGAATCAAATCCAGGAAACCTTCCAGTCTCAGGTGTCTCATCCGTATCAAGCCACTGCTGGAAATAACTGAAGAGACGAGCATGATATTGAGCTACTGTTTCCTTGTCCTGTAACAGTGCTTGCTGAAACTGCTTGCAAGTTTCTTGGACTGTCAGACCATAGGCACTCAGCAATGCTGCCTTCATATTTTCATAACTTTTCCTCGAGGGGACCAACTGCAGGAGGATACTGAGGGGCTTCCCTTCATATAGTTGCAAGAACTCTATTTTTATTGCCTCTTCCTCCAACTGGTAAGAGTCTACCACAACCGCCATCCTCTCAAGAAATGACTCAATATCCTCATTTTCTTCATACTTGTTCAGCCGCACACAATGTGAAGAAAGAGCTGGTGACTCAGTAGGTGGTTGGCTGTCCAATAACTGAGGCATAGAGAGAGAGCCTCACCTGCATCATATCCTTCTCAGTTTCAATCTTCTTCAGTTCATGCACCCTCTCAGCTTCTTGGGCTCTTTCCTCAGCTTTATGGGCTTTCTTCTCGGCCGTAATCCATTTAATCTCATGCTCTCTCTCGGCTTCATGCTCTTCCTTGTCAGCCTCACACTGAGCAACTCACACTCATCTCTCTTCCTCTTGTCTTTCTTTCACATAAGCTCAGATATCTTCCTGGTCAGTGTAGTCCAACTCCAAGGCTTAAGATCTTACTTCAACTGCTTAACAGTTGACAAGTTGATATCACTGTCGAGGTATATCTTGTTGTGAAAAAGTATGCAGCAGTTGTCTCTTTGTTCGGGTGCCAATCTATGAGAGGAACTGGTGATATACCTAGTAACCTAGACACTTTTTAAAATAGGGTACTATAACTGATGAGTGTATGAGAATATTCTTCAGTGAACTGTAGGAATTACATCTGTGTGCTTTCCCTTCAGATGATATTTATATCTCTATACATACGATTGTATTATACTACAATTAATATTAGTGAGATAAAGAGTATATTTCCTGTTCACCCATCAGTTGTAATATCCCACTTAATGAAGTGTTGGGGTCACTAAGTATATCACTAGTTCCTTACACCAGGCTTCTCTTATTCATTACCATACACACTAACAAACTAAATCATTTACTGAGTCTGTATTAAAAGGATATAATTACTATGTGCTAAATTTATCAACTGTATATGTATGCATTAATCAATAAAATAATAAATCAATCCAGAGTTTCTACAAAGAGGATAACAATAAATAAGGTAGTGGGACAGAAGAGATGCTAAGGTAAAGTCATGGTCTAATGTACTGCAACACCTTCCAATGAGATGGCTTCGAAAAATGATCCGAAACTATAGCTGTTGGTGTGTGCAATTTTGGTTCATAAAATTAACTCAAATAGCTCGCTTTTATTCACCAGGTTGCAGAACATTAGACCATGACTTTACCAACATCACACCCGAAGCTCCACTGTCTCATCTAGTGCGACAACCAATAATCTCGGAGCCTCGCAAGCAAGAGTCACGGGCTATTGACAGCCTACAGTCCCGAGGTTGAGGTATTAAAACAAAACAAAAATCAAGTCAACTTACCCATACATATTCATCACCATGCCAGGGGAACAGAAGCCACACTGAGTACCATAGAAGCCAGCCAGTGCCGTCTGTATGGGATGGTAACCGTGGCGCCAATCACCCAGGCCTTCCACGGTCTCTATACTCCAGCCATTACACGCATACAGCAGCTGACGACACTGTAATGGGGTTTACAACTCTATGGAAGCTGGATCATTTTTATTATTATTATGCTGTATGTTTGTGTGTCTGCTCTGTGTGTGTTCCATCCATCACATATGTACAGCAGCTGACGATACTGTAATGGTGTTAAAGACTCTATGAAAGCTGGATTATTTTTATTATTATGCAGCATGTGTGTTTTTTTTTTTTTTTTTTTTTTTTTTTTTTTACACACACCACTTCTGGTAATGTGTTCCATCGATCTTGTAATAAATACCAAGCACCTTGACGCATCTTCCACCTCACCTGACTGCGACACGCATCTTCGTCTTCACCTGTTCTACCTGTGCTAGCTCGCGCACCCATATCTGCCTGCTCCTCCACGGCCGCAACGCCGCTAGTCGTCCACTTGGCCACCTGTTCTCCACCTGGAAGGATCTCCTCTCCCTGTCCTGCAGTGCCTCCACCACTACCTGCCTACACCAAGACACCACGTGCCTCTGCACCAGCTACATCTCTCTCTACACGATGCTACCACAGCAGGTGGGCTGACTAACTACAAGGTGCTTGCTATAAACACAACCTGTACTTAGCAAATAAATTGTTACCGTGTATACAAGTTTGTTCACCCTCGTAGTAACATTGTCCCTAGTGTTTACAATCTATTACTATATCTATAAAGCCATATTTCTGTACATCTTTATCTCCTCTTCTTTTAATTAATTTCTTACTGTCTCCTCTCATTGTAGGTATTTTATTATTGACACAAGTTCTTCATATCTATCTTTTCTTTTTCTGTGACACATTTGTACACCATTATCACATCTCCTCTCATTGGTCTTCCTTCCAGTTAATGTAACTTTAGTTTTTTCTTGTTTTGCTTCATAGCTTAGTTCTCATATCTTATTCCCTTGATTTAACTTTCTTTCGGAGAAGCAAGTTATCTGTGGTTTTTCAGTAAATTTTCTGATATACACATGTGTGACATTGTCAGACAAAATATAGTTTTCCATATAGTTTCTCATGTGATTCGTTGTACCGGTATCTTAACATTGTGCAAATTGCACTTATTGTCCAAATATCCTGTTTTAGCCATATACCATCACCAATTATAAATAATAACAATATAAAAATACATAAATAAAATACCAGTAAAATATATAAATAAATAAATAAATAAATAAATAAATACAAACAATATAAAAGTACATAAACAAATAATGTATATAAATAAATAAATAACAACAATGATAAAACAATATAAAAATATATATATAAATAAAAAAACATAAACAATTATATACAAACTAACCGCCAAGACTGAGAAGGTGGAGGTTGCCCCTGGGTTCTCTGTATCTGGTGCGGTGGCCACAACCGTACACGCGCTGCATCCACCCTCGCGACACATCGACTTGCAACCCGTCAGGTGAAGCTTCTCACGGAGGTAGTCCAGTAAGGCCATGGATGGGGAGGCAATGTCAGGACCAACTGTAGGCAAGTTATTTATTTGATTGATTAATATTAGGTGCCGCAACTGCGAGGTCATATTGTGCCCGACGGAAGAGGTGGGATTGATTGACTTGCATTGGTGCCACAACAGCGAGGTCATATGGCGCCCGAGGAAGAAAGTGATTGAGAGGTGGGATTGATTGACTAGCATTTGGTGCCACAACAGCGAGGTCATATGGCACCCGAGGAAGAAGGGGATTGAGAGGTGGGACAGTAAGCACAAAAGGTAACAGATGAATAAAAGGGACAGTTGGTGAAGTGAAAGCCCCTTTTAGTGACCTTATAAATTATGACAGACAGGGATACTGGGCAGGCATTTACGTCAAAGAAGTAAGATATTATAATGCCACCCTACAAAAACTATAAAACACTATGGATTCTATATGGTGTAATGATGACTGGTAAATATCACCCTTAAAAAAAAAATATGGATTCTATAAATTATGTCGTTATAATGACTTATAATTAGTTATGTTTTTGACGATTTTCAAAGTTGGTAAAAGTTATCCTTACCTTCGTACTGCACCCCATTGACGGTGATGTTTATTGTCGAGAGGAAGGTGCTTTTCTCTTTGCCGACCACACCACCACCTGTTGCTTCTTCACTCTCTGACACCTCCATCGTTTACTACTATGTACCCGACCAACAGGATATTCTGTAATGAAAAGCAAATAATACATATATTATGATTAGTGTGATAGTACATATCGTCCATGTTTGATTTCTTCCCTATGCTAGGTTAGGTTAGGTCATGCTATGTTAGGTTAGGTTTAGCTAGGTATGCCCAAATTTGGTTAAGCTAGGTTAGGTTAGGTAAGGCTAGGTATGGTTAGGTTCAATTCATATCTCCGACTAGGCTCATAATAAATGATAGAATGCCCGTTAGATTTCTAGATGACTTCTGTCATCTGTATCGTCAATATTATCGTGTTTTTTAGTTAAATTAAAACCCGATGACTGTCTATTTGTGCAGAACAGCTTTATAGTTTTGTTATTAACACGAATGATGTGTAAATTACAATGCGAATACATTACAGCCAATATATAAGATTTACTTATCCCTGTCTTATTTAACGTAATAATTAAAAGGGCCAGATGATGGATAGTTCATGGTGCTGAAACTTGAATTATCTAATATCCTCAGTTCTTATGTAATTCTTCCTCAAGTGTCAACAAGGACAGTAAGGTAGAAGTTGCTGCTCGTAAATATCAGAGTGCTGAGTTTGACCCCGGCGCAAAGAAAAGGGCTCTGCTACCTAATATGTCAATATTATCAGAACATCCATAAACTGGCCATAGGTGCATGGAATATGTTCCCATACTATAATCTCCTCTATATATCATCTTAATAATAAATCAAAACCTGATTTATCGAGCTTTGCAATATAATATTCTGCCTATTGTTGCATCCATATAAAAACAAAACTGCTCACATACAGATTATTATTTTGTTGTAATTCGTTTCGCTCAACATACAGCAAGCCTGCCAACCCCCATTACCATCTCTCACTAGTGAGTGCATCAAATGTGTGTCTCAAACAGAAGTTTGTGGTTCACTCCTGGAACAGGGAGCGCTGACAACACTGAAGTGGCCCTCGCGGCAGTGGAGCCGGCTGTACCGTACATTTTAAGTAACTCATTTCCACAGCACCTATTCTCGACTAATGAGCCCTACTCCATGAGTCCATGTCCATGTCTCCGACGCATATGTCAGTGTTGGCAGGATTATATTATTTTGTAGTCCCCTTTTCACTTCCATACTCACACTTCTACCCTTCATTATCCTCCCCCATGATCCTATGACAATTCTACCCCTTACTGCTCTCTCCCTAATTTGTTCTTCTATACTTCCATGTTTCCACAGAACTGTACCCAGGTAGCCTACTTAAACTCCTTCACTTCCTCCATCCTCTCACCCCTCAAAGTTATCTCACATTTCGTCACAGTTGGTACTCCTACTCTGTAAGGTGTCACAAAGTCAATCACTTCAGTTTCTGCTCTTTCAAATACCATTACTTTATTTTACCCACATTCACCTTCCGTTTCCTTCGTTTACATACAGACTGAAATTCGTCCACCACTCTCTGTAAATTCCTTTTACTCTCAGCCATCAGCACAGTGACATCCACAAACAAATTGGCTGCCAAGGACCAATTTACTTCATTCAGTCTCAATTTCAACTCCAGACCATTATATATATTGAACAACTATGGTGACATAACACATCCTTGGTTCAGCCCTACACCAATATTAAAACTCTCACTTAGATCACATTCTACCCGCACATATTTTTTACATCTGCATAAAAAGTTTCAATGCCTTTCAGCAAAGATCCCCCAACACCATAAATTCTTAACACCTCTAACATAGCTCTCCTATCAACCCTATCGTATGCCTTCTCCAAGTCCATGAAGGCAGCATACAACTTATTACCCTTCCCAATATATTTCTCCACTATTTATTTTATTGCAAATATTTGGTCCACATATCCTCTACCTTTCTGAAACCTCCCTGCTCCTCACTAATTTTATCCTCTCTTACTTCCTTCAGTCTCTCAATAAGAACCTTCCCATACACCTAATAGGATTCCTCCTATTGTTCTCAAGAACTGTGCTTCCGTGCTGACACCCTGCCTAGGCAAACTGTTCCATCTATGTCTATCATCTAACACTTTTCCTTCTTGCTGGAAGTATGCTCTGATCCAACCTGTTCCCAACCCTCCAACTATCGCCCTATTGCTCTGACCTCATGTCTATCTAAAATCTTCGAATCTATTCTTAACTCCAAAATTCATAAGCACCTTATTTGTCACAACCTACTTTCAGATCGTCAGTATGGTTTCCGTTAGGGACATTCTATTGGCGATCTTCTACCCCTCCTTTCTGATTCATGGTCATCCTCCTTTTGGAACTTTGGTGAAACTTTTACTGTTGCCCTCGACATATCCAAAGGTTTTGATAGAGTCTGACACAATGCTTGAATCTCTAAACTGCCCTCATTCGGTTTCTATCCCTCTCTCTGCACCTTTATCTCTGATTTCCTTTCTGGCCGTTCTATAGCTGCTGTTGTAGACGGTCACTGTTCTTCTTCCAAGTCTATTAATAGTGGTGTTCCTCAGGGTTCTGTTCTATCACCCACCCTCTTTCTTCTGTTCATTAATGACCTTCTTAACTGTACCTCTTCCCCTATCCACTCCTATGCTAATGATTCCACTCTACACTACTCCACTCACTTTGACAACCGTCCTTCCCACCAGCTCCTTTCCACATCACGTGATGATGCAGTAGCACGCCTAACTTCTGATCTTTCCCTCATCTCTAACTGGAGCAGAGAGAACCTTGTTGTTTTCAATGCCTCTAAATCACAGTTCCTTCATCTTTCAACTCAAACTAATCTTCCTGATGTCTATCCCCTCTCCTTTAACGATACACAACTTGATCTTTCACCTTCTCTTAATATTCTTGGAGTCTCTTTCTCTCACAATCTCTCCTGGAGAGATCACATACCTCTCTTGCTAAAACCACCTCAAAGATGTTAGGTGTGCTGCGCAGATTCCGTAAATACTTCACCCCCACGCAGTTGCTGACTCTGTACAGGGGTCTCATCCACCCCTGTATGGAGTATAGCTCTCATGTGTGGGGTGGCTCAACATTTACAACAATACTGGACAAGGTGGAATCAAAGGCCTTTCGTCTCATCAACTCTCCTCCTTTTACTGATTCACTACAACCTCTCTCTCTTCACCACAGTGTTGCATCACTTTCTCTCTACTATCGCTATTACACTGGACATTGCTCTTCTGAACTCTCTCAATGTATGCTTCCTCCCCTCAGGAGAACATGCAACACTCGTCAAGCCTCTCGTTCTCATCCCTTTTCTGTCCAACTCCCTAATGCAAGAGTCAACCGGTACTCTCAGTCTTTCATATACAGAACTGATCAACTCTGGAACACTCTATCTTAATCCATCTTTCCACATTACTACGACATATGTACCTTCAAACGCAATGTGTCTAGGCATCTCGAACAAAATTGGACATGATTTTGGACCACTCTCTCACTGATTACTATACAGGTGAGGACGATCAGCGGGCCCGTGTCCTTTGTCCTCATCTTTTTTAATATAGAAAAAAAAATAATGCCACCTTCCATTCCTCCCCACAACACACTCTTCCCTCCATCCTCACACTCTTCCAGCCCCCCACCCCCATCCTTTCATTTGTGTTTCTGTTATACCACACACATCTATTCTACTCCTCCTAGCACACTCCACTATCTCTTTCCTTTTCACCTCATTCGCCATTCCATTCACATTGATCCCAACCACTCTCAAGCATTCTTCCCCTCCCCTGCCCCCTACAGGGCAGACTGGAGACCCCTCCCCACCACTAAGCATATGATTCTATATACGTATGTCAAACTTAAAGTAAATGGAAAACATTTAATTATCGATACAGTATATCGTCCCCCCAAAACTACTGCAGAACATGACAATTTGCTATACAAAGAGATAAAATCAGTAATAGAAAATAAAAATGCCTTTATATGCGGTGATTTTAACCTTCCTAGAATAAACTGGAAACTACAGTCAGGCGACAACGAAGGAAAACGATTGTTAAAAATCGTTCGTAAGCTTTATTTAAATCAATTGGTACAAGACCCCATCCTAGATAATAATATCCTCGACCTTGTTTTAACAACAGACCATGATTTAATCAGTTCATGTGAAGTCGGCGAGCCTCTTGCAAACAGCGATCACAGAATAATAAGATGTACGGTAACATGAACTGTAACATTAAAATCTGCGAAAAAAAGCCAGTTAGTACCTAATTATAAAAAAGCAAATTTTGATAATATTAGAAAAGAAATATTACGAAATAATCTGGACGGAATTACTAAATAATGAAGACGTCGATACGATGTGTAACATATTTACAGAAAAACCCGTCAATTGAAAAGAAACATGTACCGAGAATAAAGAAACGAACAAACAACCGCAAATCAGTTTGGATGACGAATGAAATTCAGCGAATTATTAATAACAAGAGAAAGGCATATAAAATATATAAACGTAACGATTCACATATAGACTATAATATATATGTTGATATAAAACGTATGAGTGAAAGACAAATCAGACTTACCATGTGTAACTATGAGAAAAATATTTCCCTCGAGTCCAAGACAAATCCCAAGAAATGTTATCAGTACATCAGAAATAATATAAACGTGAAAGTAAGCATCAGGCCAGTACTAAACAAAAACAATGCCTTAGTTTATGGGAATAAAGATATTGTAACCTTACTATATGAACATTTTAACTCAATTTTTACAAAGGAAAATGAAATTAATTTGCCAGAACCTCCGAACTTTTCACAGGTAGCAGACGGTAATAAACTAGAAATTAATGAATTTACATATGAAGAACTCTTAAAGTATCTAAAAACACAAGATCCTTTTAAAAGTGTAGGATGTGACGAAGTGTCCCCCAGATTATTACGTGAATGTCATAGAAAAGTTTTACAACCTTTAAAAATATTTAATAATTCACTAAGCAAATGTAAAGTACCAGCCCTTTGGAAGAAAGCCAATGTAACTCCTATATTTAAGAAAGGTAATAAAAGTCATGCTGAAAACTACCGCCCAATAAGCTTAACATCCATTTTAATAAAAATATTTGAAAAACTTTTGAGAGATAAAATAGTATCACATCTAGATGAGCAGAAGTTAATTCTAGACTCTCAACACAGCTTCCGTAACAACAGACCTTGTCTAACAAATTTACTCGAGTTTTTAGCTCTGGCCTAAGCCGAGAGCTCTAGGTTTTATCCCAATTATTGTTCTTGGTGCAACCACTTCTTAAAAGGGGTTCAACTCACTCACTCACTCTCTTCCTCCCATCCATTTTCTTTTACCGACATTGAATCATTTGTTATTATTATTATCATTTTTTTTTCTTCTTGGGGTGACCACTTCTTAAAAAGGGTTAAACTAATATTTGAGAGGTTCAACCGAGAGGGGGTTCACCCCCAATAAAAAGGGTTCATTTTCAAAATTTCAATACAACCATATGAATACGAAAATCCAGATAAAACATAATTAATATTTTTGAGACCTTTACATATGGAAATTTTATTATTTCACTTGAATCATTAAGAGCCGGAGCTTTTGAAGGGTTTTCCTTCATTTTCTTGTGTGACTACATAAGTTGTAATGCAGACGAAAAAGTGCTAACTGATATTATATATTTAGACTTCCAGAAAGCGTTTGACACAGTACCACATAAGCGACTATTATTAAAGTTAAAAGCACATGGCTTGGGGGAACAGTTGTGCACATTGATTGGAGATTGGCTATCAAACCGCCGACAATGTGTCGTAATTAATGGAGAAGCACAGACTGGCTAGATGTTGTAAGTGGGGTGCCACAGGGATCAGTGTTAGGACCAACACTAATTTAGATATACAGGTTGATTCAGAAATGCTTGCCGAAAATCCGCAGGTGTATTCCTGGCACATAATTGAATGTAAGTTAGTCAATAACGATTTTGGAAATTCTCATTTCAAAAATATCCAAATTTGCCGGTTACAAAAATTGGGGGTACTGCTAAAAACGACAAAGACTGTGAAGCCATTCAGAGCTACCTAAAGACACTGTCAGAATGGAGCGATAAATGGTTGTTAAAGTTTATTGCGGATAAATGCAATGTGATGCATGTAGGAAATAACAACCTTAGACACAATTATAGATTACAAGGTAGAAATCTGGCAAAAGTAAACAAGGAAAAGGACTTAGGTGTCATAATTAGCAGTTATCTAAAGATGAGTGCGCAGTGTTTGACAACAAGTAAAAAAACTAACGTAGTTTAAGGCTTTATTGCTCGGAATTTTAAATATAAGTCACCAGAAGTAATAACGCGCTTATATACATCTCTTGTTAGACCACATTTAGAATATTCAGTTCTACTATGGTCCCCTTGTTATAATAAAGATGCTAAAAAGTTGGAGAGCATACAAAGAAGAGCAACTAAAATAATCCCTAGCATTCGTAATTTAAATTATGAAGAAAGATTAAAAAAGCTCAATATGTTTTGTCATGAAAAATGTAGAAAATCCTTAAAAAATTTGATAAAATTAATTATGAAAATTTATTCAAGCTTCATCCCCAGTCTGGAACAAGAAATAATGGTTTTAAGCTTAAAGGACAACGTTTTGTCACTGAAATGCGAAAAAAAAGATTCAATATCAGAGTCGTAAACTATTGGAATAAACTCCCGGCATCCGTAGTAGCAGCGAATACAGTAGAAACATTTAAACATCGCCTCAATAAATATTTTGATGAAAAAGGATGGTAATAGTGTTTTTTTTTTTTTTTTTTCATACAGTAGTAAGCAGATGTTAGAATTAGACTTCCATTACATTTCCCACTTTTCTATAAAATTTCCTTGTGCATTTTTTATTAACGAGCAAGGTGTTATTTTCTACCTGTTTTTCCAACCAGTATACCCAGGGAGGTGTCCTCCGGGTTACAACGTGGAGGCGGGGTGAGACTTAGGCGGGGTTCTCACCAATACGTTTGCAATCCGTTTGCACGGAGTCCGTTCACGTTGATGACGTCACGAACGTCCGTGTATGTGCCCAAACAGTGGGAATGCGGTGCGTGTCTCAACCTCACGGAGACGGACCACGTCCAACGTTGAGGATGAACTGAATTCATCTTTTTGGGTAGCAACGTTGGCGGTGGTGTCCGTTTATAATGTTGTTGACTCCTCAACATATGAAAATAATATGAATTAAACTTATTTGTTTGCAAAATGATACGATTTTATGTAAATAAAATAATAATCATAATATATTTGTGTATAGTTCGTCAATTTATGTACGATTAATAAGAATGTACATTGGAACTGTAGGCTTGGCAACACAGCACTCTGGTGCTGGGTAAACAAACAACCTACCAGCCAAAACAGCAATAGTAGCTGCTCACTACATTAAAACACAATTATTAAAAGTTGAAGACCAGCCTCAGGTACAACAAAATGATTGAATTAAAAAATTATTTGATATCATCCATGATTCTAAATAATATTTGTAATGTAAATGCATATATATAGGTTGTAATTAAAAGTACTAGAAAACATCCGCATTTTTAATAGGCTGATATGGTATCTAGTTTATTGGTTATTATTTTATGCCTTTAGTAAATCCTTGTCCATCCCCGGTAAAAACTGGGCCATATTCGCTTGTTGTTGATGTGAAGAAACGGGCGGGAAACGTCGCTCAACTCCTCTGTGTCCGTCTGGACGTTGTGTTCGTGACGTCATCAACATGAACGGACTCCGTGCTAACGGACTGCAAACGTATTGGTGAGAACCCCGCCTTACCTACCGAGCTGCTTTCAAAACTTCCCAATGTTGACTTTTAGCTAGTGCACAAATGCCACACCTCTGAACCCCATTGGTTATGATATTGCCACTGCGCAATATATATAGTTTTTTTTCAGACTATTGGTTGGACCTTCAAATCCAAATATGGAAAAAGAAACACACAATTTATAGGATTACAGTAAACCCTTGCTATTTCGGATCAATTGGAGGGAGACCCTTGTCGAGTTATCAGAAGATCCAAGATATCTTAGGGCTTAAATTTGATGCATATGGCTGTCTGCCTGCACACCAGCTCTCTAAAAGTGTGCTTTCACACTTATCTCTGGTTCCCATTCACAACTAGTGACTAAAAATCATTCTAAACTTGAGCCTAAAGTATGAAAAATGAATGTGTTTAAAGGTTATTCATTCTAAAAGGGTAGGCCTAACAGCATGAGTGTAGTGAGTGAGGAGTTAACATGTTCAGTTATCACCAATAATTCATGAGTTTCTACTCATAAAAACACATTTCCATAATTTACCGTATATTATATAATTTATATTATATATACTTTGTCATTTTCTCATACAATCACTTGCACTTTTCACCATATCAAATGTCTGTACCAGGATATATGTTAAAAGTATGAAAAATGCCTGTTTAGAGAAGTTGTTCACTATAAAGGGGTTATAGACTTATAACGAGTGTATCAAACGAGTATGAGGGTGGTAGTGGGGTGGAAACTGGAAAGTTCAGTTATAACAAAAAATCATTGAATTTTAATTCATACACAAACATTCCTTAGTTTGTATTGATTAATTTTGGTATATACTTTTCTTTTAAAATCACTTCCACTGAATATTTATCTGCGCATAAGTACGCCTAATAGCTAGGAGAGTGTGGTTGGCCCAGCTGTACATGAGTCACATAGGCTAGACATATCATATGTGACGACGCACCTGGAAAATTCCTGCATAGGTACCAAAATTGACATTTTTATTACCACTTTAAAAAATCCAGACTACTGTATTGGGATTATCTGAATAACCATGGTCGGATTAAAGGACTTTTACTGGATGTATATGTATACTGTATATTATACCCAAAAAACTATAAATTATAACAACATACAGTATAATAATACTGTAATTCACATAATTTATTAGATACAGTACCTAAAACCAATAAATATTAGAATAAAAGGTATTTATCTAGTACTGTATATTGCCTTTCTGTAGTAATGTTACCACATCCAGCTAGGTCCCGGTAGTTTATCCTTGTTAGATCCTGATACTTTACCATGGTTAGGTCCCGGTAGTTTGCCCAGGTTAGATTACGGTAGATTGCCCAGGTTAGGTCCCGGTACTCTATTGGTCTAGGTTAGGTTAATTCTAAAATGCCCCATTTGAATATGAAATCTTGGAAATGGGGCATTTCTAATGAAAAGTAACTTAGAATGGTATAAATTAGTAGGTAAAGAGGGTAGGGTGAATTTACAGAAGTACTTCATTCACTATACAGTGAAAGCTCCTTTTTCCGGCATTCTGTTAACCGGAAACTTCCTGTATCCGGCATTTTTGTCATAAGATAAATATAGCAAAAAAGAACTGCCACGCTCAACCATCAGAGCACAGAGTGAAGAGGGAGTGACGAGTGTTAAAAGTGAAGAGAAGTGTACTGTACTGTTACTTTACAAATGTAAATACAGTATTACAATTCATATTAAATGCATATAACAATTTGTATTAAGGTTTTCGCAGACGACTCATGAATGAAATGAGTCGTCGTCATGCGTGGTAGTGGTGGAGGTGGTAGGGGGAGATTAGGGGGAAGGGGGGAGATAGCACGATATAGTTTGTTTACATTTTATTGAGCATATTCTGGTATTTTCTTCTTTCTCTGTTCGAGAAAAACCTTCCTTCTTGATATGGAAGGATTTGACCTTCCATTTTGTAAATGCACCACCTGACATGACTGAGTGTTGAAACTGGTGGTTAACTCGTAATTACTAATATTCTAACACCATGGGGTAGGCCTATATTCCCTTGACCTTGGGCTAGGGTGAATGGAGACTGAGGGTAGGGGGGGAAGGAGCACGAGAGAAGTGGTGGGAACACACACTTCACAGATGATAGTGATATAATTTTGTGACATATTTATTAAAATTTCACTCGTTAGGCTATGTATAAGAACTCCTCGGATTTATATAAGAGTAAACTGAATATATACATAAATAGGTATGTTATGATGTGTAAATAATGTACCTAGCGAAATCCGTTGCATCAGGGTCCGTTAAATTGAGATTTAACTGTACTTGTGAATGAATATAGAGTAATATAATTTTAAAGTACACTTTCTTGTATCCGGAAATTTCTCGTATCTGGAACGTTCTCGGTCCCACTGGTGCCGGATAAAAGAGCTTTAACTTTATATATTGTATTTTTTTATATATCATTACCCATTATTTTGGACCATTCTAAGACACTTTATATCTATTGTGTTTCTGTCTGTATATGCCCAAACATACCGTAATTTAGAAATTAGTCTGACCTAACCTAACCTAGACCACATCAGACTACAAGGACCGGTAATTTTGCATAAGATGTCCACCTGGATTGTTACCACATTTTATACATTTTCTAGCATATTTTTACTTGTTGCCCATAATATTGTGAGGAGATAATTTTTTTTACCCTGACTTGACCTAACCTAATCTAACCAAACCAGGATCAAAGCAGAATACCGGGACCTAACCTGGGCAAACTACTGGGACCTAACATAAGCAAACTAACGGAACAGTCCAATGTTTACAATGGCAGGAAAACACTGAACTTAGACTCTGGAGAGCTGAAATTTTCTATATGCTATTATACCAAAAATAAGTGCAATCTCCTCTTAATTTCATTACACATTAACATATTACATTGTTCCCTTGTGAAATATACACAAATTGTAAATGTTTGCCACATGGACCTCTTATGCAGTTTTACCACGGGACCTAACCTGGGCAAACTACCGGGAAATGACTGGTGTAACCTATCATAAAGTGACAAGAGCAAATCTAGGGACCTAGGCAAATGTGGTAACACTGTGCGGCCCTAGCCAAGAACGCAGTACTTCTGGAATACCGTAATACCGAGGGTAGAAACATCGTAACAGAAGACTGCAAAGTAAATATTGAAAAAAATGCCTTTATCATGTATGGTTTTCTACCTTCATTGCCTAACTTACTTATTTAGACAATTTTAAGACTATTTTTTTCCATGACATTTCCATATTAAAATGGGGCATTTTGAAATTAGCCTGACCTTTCCTAATCTATCCTACACCACAGCAGATTACCGGGACCTAACCTGGGCAAACTACCAGGAAATAACCGTGGTAAATTACAGGCAATGACCGGGCCAAAATACTGGGACCTAGCCAGATCTGGCAACACTGTTACAAAACGGTAAATTTTCAATAAATACCCTAAAATATACAATATAGTGAATGAAGTACTTCTGTAAATTTACCACAACTACAATAGAATAGATGATTACCGTAGTAGTAGTAGTAGTTATGTCGTAGTAGTAGTAGAATTTATGTCGTAGTAGTAGTAGTTATGTCGTAGTAGTAGTAGTAGTAGTTATGTCGTAGTAGTAGTAGTAGTTATAGTAGTATTATGATCAATGTTCTTACCCTATGAAAATGTGAAAATTGACTGACGTATATTCTCTATCAAATTACTATATATATATACATAGTATTGACCTTGATACGCCCACTTATATTTGATAAACTCATCATTATTAATTTTACTGTTTATCTAATCAACCACACACACACACACACACACACACACACAACAAACGTATTTTATAAGTTAGTATTACAAACACAGTGTAATGTTTATGTAAGATAAAAATAATGTTGTTATTATTGTTTGTTTGTATGATACTGATTTGTTTTTACTATTTCTACGGTGCAAGATTTGTTTTTCTTTGTATGATACTGTTTTTTGTG
The DNA here is from genome assembly GCA_034508575.1 of Petrolisthes manimaculis. Lineage (NCBI taxonomy): Eukaryota > Metazoa > Arthropoda > Malacostraca > Decapoda > Porcellanidae > Petrolisthes > Petrolisthes manimaculis. The sequence goes on along the minus strand of JAWZYT010000097.1, from coordinate 331,706 downwards.
TTTTTTTACTCTTATTACGGTGCATAATTATATTTGATTTTGCTATTTGTTAATTTTTTGCTTTATTACATTGCCATAAGCAGTTAAATAAGAGGATAGTACAAAATATATACTTTTGGTACATTGAAGCCCCTTGATTCCTCCAAACTATGCCAGGAAACTTTATAAACAGGACCAGATGAAGATAATTTAGCATTGTTATAAGAGGTTTATTTTGATAACTTATGATTAATGACAGATAACTCTTCTACCTCCTACTTTGTGCTATCTGACTGTACCCACACATGATAATAATACACAAGTCACAAGCCTACTGTACTATCAGCCACAAATATTTACACCCACCCCTGATATGGGATAACCAGAATTCATCTCGTAACGCTAATTCGCATATCCAGATGTACGATATCCTTCAGTTCTCCCTCTTCACTTTCCCTTTACATGAATATATATATATATATATATATATATATATATATATATATATAGGCCCCTATATATACTAGCTGCTCCGCCGCCCTTCGGGCGGCTAGGAGCCGCTAGCTCCTGCGGAGGGCTGGCGGCCTACGGCCGCCCTTCGGGCGGTGGATGCTATATGGAAGGAGCTTATTTGTTTCTTGGCATAGACAGGAGTAATCAGGCAGAAGCCTCCAATTTTCATACACGATCAAAGAGTTCTAAATAAACAAAGGATATAATAATACAACACTGATATGTAGCAAATGCAAACTGCACTACCACCACTACTACATCAACCACTACCACCTCCACTACTACATCAACCACCACTACTACTACATCAACCACCACTACTACTACATCAACCACTACCACCACTACCACCACTACTACAATCACCACCACTACTACCACCACCACCACCACCACTACATCAACCACTACCACCTCCACTACTACCACCATCACCTATTCCCGCACCCCCAACCCCCCCACCCCAAGCCTTGCCTTACCTAGTGTATGTGTGTGTTTGTGTGTGTGTGTGTACGGTAGGGATGTGTGTGTTTGTATTTATGAGTATGTGTGTGTATGGGGCATGCTTAGGGTGTGTGACGGTAGGGGACAGGCTTTTTACCCCCCCCCCAGCCTGTCCCCTATTCCAGCACCCCGCAAACCCCCCCACCCCAAGCCTGTCCCTTATTCCCGCATATATAGTCTATCTCTCTCTCTCTCTCTCTCTCTCTCTCTCTCTCTCTCTCTCTCTCTCTCTCACAGTCTAGCTAGCTATCTATCTCTACCTCTCACACACACTATATCTATTTTTCACTCTTTCTCCCCCCCCCCCCCCCCCCACACACACTATCTCTCTCTCACACACAAATATAACCAAACCCAGTATTACCTCTCTCGCTCTCACACACACACACCCTCTCTCTCTCTCTCTGAAATTAAAAATAGAGATAGAGAGAGAGAGAGCCTGTGAGGGAGAGAGAGAGAGCATGTGAGAGAGAGCATGTGTGTGTGTGTGTGTGTGAGAGAGAGAGAGAGAGAGAGAGAGAGAGAGAGAGAGAGAGAGAGAAAGCTTGTGCGTGTCACTAATCCAGGGGTTCGAATCCTCCTCAAAACATTAACATTTTTTGAAAAACATGAAAAACATTTTTTTTATAGGTCCAAAACACTCCCCAAGTATTAGCGATCACACCCATGTAAAAAATTTCACTCTAGGACGAAGGATCTTGGCGTGCATAGAGGACACACACACACACAGAATTTCGGCTTTATGTATATAGATATATATATATATATATTTAGCTATTCTATGGTTAGTGTGATTTATCCCTTCTTTATGTCAAACTATTTACTTTGATGTCACTTTTATGTGATAAAAAATTAAGTGGAGGTGGGAATAGGTGGACAGGCTTGGGGGTTTTGGGGGGTGCAGGAGTAGGGGGACAGGCTTTCTACCCACCCCAAGCCTGTCCCCCTACTCACACACTTCCTTAAGAGAACTGCTGGTCCCTTTCCAAGCTTCCACTTTTCTTTCTATTCTATACAGTAGCTCCCCCTCCCTCCTCCTCACTCTTTATCTTCACTGCTCCCTCTCTTTCCCCTCTTTCTCTCCCCTTCTCCCTCTTTCTCTCCGCTGCCCCCTCCAACCCCCCTTTTTCTCTCCACTGTCCCATATCTCCCCCTCTTTCTCTCCATTGCTCCCTCCCACCTCCCCACTCCTTTCTCTCCACCGCCTCCTCTCTCCACCCTCTTTCTCTCTACTGTTCCCTCCCACCCCATCTTTCTCTCCGTTGCTCCCTCCATCTCCTCTCTCTACCTAACATGTACTCTGCCGCTCTCCATCCTCATCAGTCTCTCTTGTTCCCTTCTTCCTTCACCTCCTCTCTCCCTCATTCTAACTCTAACTCTCTCTATCTGTCGTTTTCCCATCCTCTTTCTACTTACTCACACTCTCTTCTCTACTAATCACTCTCATACTCCAAATGTTTCACCCCGTATTGTGTTCTAATTTCTTTCGTATTTATTGCTTATATCTATGAGTAGCGTTTCCTAACTTATTCCTTGTATATACTGGTTTATTAAAGATATCTATTTTTGTGTGACTTATTTCTTAGTGATATTTGAGTCTGATGGATCATGAAATCAAAGAGTTTGTTTATCACATGGGTGGACTCTACATTTCTCCTAGACCTTTCCATCATTCTAGTCTAACGACAGGTTAGAATCTTTCTAGCTTTGCTTATTAATATTTTCAAATAACAGTGTAAAATATAATTAAAACATGTCTTTTCTCTCTCTCTCTGCTTTTGTTAGGCACTGCCATGATAGGTTTCTTGTTTTGTTTTTTAATGTACCTATTAATAATATGTTATTTCTAATTTTAATGCAACTTTTTTCTTGAGTTTTTACACTTGTTTTTTATGAGGCTAATCCTAAGGAGAAACGGTGGACGGGCACGAACTGACCAGAAGGTGGTTGAATCACATTTGTTTTCGACTTCGTTCGGCTGCATGAATCTTTCGAATCTCTAGGGTTGAAGTCAAAGGATTCATACTCATTGTAATACTGATTTCTGTCCTTGGCTGCCGTTAATACCCTGCGTAATAAGCAAAGTTTTTAGGGATAGAATACAAGTGAACTACACATTCGTAGGATCATAGGCCCGATAAAATTTCGATACTAGATTACAATAATATTATGACAGCCGACTTGGAGGAGCTTAAGTTATCTAAAAACGCTCCTGATATATTAATACCTCATTTCCGAGAATGAATAGTTCTGTGCTTATTCATGTTAAAATATTTTCCTTGGATTTATGTAAGAACGTTCAATGAGGAAACCAGAGCACACCAACGTCTAAAGTGGGGACAGTAATACTTGTGCAGCTATGTTGAATAAATATTTTTTATGCAAAAACGTAAAAATTCGTAATTCTTCGTTTACGGTAAACAAAGGTCATGTGCTGTAACCAGGGTTGTCGAGTGTTTGCAAAAGTTTGAAATGGCTTCATTAATTTTTAGGCGAAAAAATAATGTGGCTAATACTGAACTTTGTCCTTAGAATGGAAATGGGGAATTTTCTAAGCTCAGCCACCAGATGTCACTTGGGAGCCTCTCCCCCAATGTCCTCTATTTACGTATTTCATGTTTTATGTTACTAAATATTCAGTGAGCATACAAATGCATTCAGAATTTATAAACATACTTTTTACAAAGTTCTGCATACAGTTTTTAATACTTTCAATTGATGATTTCACGAAAAAAAAAAACAATATAAGTAAATCTATCTCTGCTGGCATCGACAAATACAGGTCGAGTCATCATTATTTTTAATACGACACAGCACAAGTTTAATTGTATTTGATTTACAGACGTAGAAATATATAAACTACTGTGGTACTACTTACTATAACAAAGTATACACAGTGACACGGTGATATACGTATATAGTTATTTTATACAGTGATTCTCGCATACCACTCTCCAAGCGACTGACATGGCAAGTTAGTCGAGAACGCAGAACCAAACCAAAACAAACAGTCGACAATCGTCTCTCAGGTACTGCCGCCGCGAGTACTTCAAGCTATGCCTTCCTGGTGTTGTGTGCCTCACTGCTCAAATAGAAAGTAGTGGCCATAAATTTCCAAGTGATCCTGTCTTGAGGAAGCGTTGGATAGTTGCTGTTTTTGTTTAGATGGTGCGACCACTCTGGCCAGGCCATGGTTTCCAATGTTCAAATTTTGTTTTCGTTTACTACAAGTTATTTTATGCCAATTGGTATTTTAAGTGGCATAGATATGCTGCCTATTAATTTCTACTGTCTGTATTAATACGTTTCAGATGAATAGTGTAATTGTTTAAAGACTGGGAACGACCGAAATATGAGAAATGCCAGGCTCACGATAAAACCAACTCCGATACTTGTTTACGTAAATACAGTTTAATTTTACACATGATAGTACTTCGAATGAAATGTATAAAAATAAATATTAAATACACTCAATGTGATTCTGTAATTAGTTGGATTAGATGAGGTACCATTTATGGGCACTGGGTGGATATTTGCTTCTTTCCAGGTTTTCGGGAAAGAGGCAGTCCGAATACATAAACGGAATAGTTTAAAAAGAAAGGGAGCCAGTCTGCCAGTTCTGAGGAGCATTCTTTTAGGACAACTGAAGGGATTTCATCAGAGCCAAAGGGGCTTTGTCAGAAATTAAGTTATCTACCATTCTTTTAACTTGTTTGGTCTAGATCTTCAAAGTGGAAATTTCTGGGGAATCAATATTAAGTACGGAAACATTCTGTTGCCTATCTTCCATAGTTGAATTAGTGGAGAATATACTGTCAAGAATGTTGATTTTTCCACTTGGGTCTCTTACTATTGTACCTATTTACCACCAACACAAACACTGTACTAACCCCGAATACAAATAATAATAATAATAATAATAATAATAATAATAATAATAATAATAATATGGATATTATAATTATATGTCTGTCTGTCTATCTGTATGCAATCCTGCAAGGTACAGATAGCTAGGGCAGGAAATATATATATAAATATATATATATATATATATATATATATATATATATATATATATATATATATATCCCTCCAATGTTTCTCACATTTCGTCGTGCATACGTGCATGCATCTGTACTTAGCTTACAAACAGGATATATCGAAGGCCCATAGATTCGTGTTTTGGTTTACAAAAAAACGGCATTTTCAAGTCTCTTTCACTGGGTACCAATTACTAAAATTGATCTTAAAAAGTTCTCGTATGAGCCCCAGAATAATATTATTGGTGGTCCAGAGTTAATCTGAACCAGCATCTAAATTAACCCCTTACTTAATACTGTTAAAAATAAATCTGTACTACCACCTTTGATAATGATCATGTACACATTTTAAGACATGAAAAACCATACTTATATTAAACATATTTTTAATTTGGATTCTTCAGTATGAAATACAACATTTTCGAACAAGTTTTAAAGCGCTGACTCGTGAATCTGGCCGTGTTGACGGGTCTGGCCGCCTCAAGCCACTTCCCTTTTCGTCGGCCGAAGTAGTGAACGGAAATGGGGAGATAAACACATACATAAACCCACAGTCACTATTGTTTGAGCCACTGAGTGACTGAACACTGCTGACTGCGTTGTGCTACAGACGGTGAGAGAATGGCTGATATCCGTGTGGTGGCGCTGTGGACTCTGCTTCTCCTGGTGTTACCTGTTCACTTCAAAAGTAAGATTTATTTTTATTATGAGGGAAGACTTCGCTATTGGCCTGGAAGCCCCAGCAGAACGAGGGAGAACATGATATACTTGTATGTCTGTGTTGTCTACACCAGGGATGCACAATCTTATGGGATCCTCGGGCCACATTATCAAACTTAAAACTCACTGAGGGTTTTATATTAAGCAACAATGTAGACATTTTCGGTGCTTAATTAATGGTAAAAATATAGTACTTAATGACTTAATCCATTACATTACAAGTTTGTGATTAATCATTACCTGGTATACATGACACAATCTTATTAATGCGATTTTTGACACTGTGATTCATAGACAAGTTTCTTTATGTTCGGTTGAAACTTTGTTGTTGTTAAAAAAAATTACCACTTTTTACCTACTAAGGGCCGCCAGAGGGTTACTTGAGGGCCACATGCCACCGGTTGTGCATCCCTGGTCTACAGTGACATATATATTAAAAATCTGAAATTGTGGATTTTTTTTTTTTTTTTTTTTTTTTTTTTTTTTTTTTTTTTTTTATAAATAGTGTTGCTTGCTATTATTCCAAACAGTAAAGGTAAATCATAATACTTAATATTGATTGACTGACAGTTTGACATTAGGTACCGCAAATGCGAATATGGTGTCCGAGTTAGAAGGCGATTGAGATGTGGAACATATAGCACAAAAGGCAACAGATAAAAAAAAAAAGGACATTAGAGCAGTGAAAGACCATTTTAGTCCCCATTTACGACAAGCAGGTATAGTGTGGGGCCGGATACTCAATCAGTTCTTAACATAGGACAGCCAAGCCTTCCTATCTCACTTCCTATCTCGATTCCTAAGTCATCATACTCAAAACATTTTTGGGCCTTCCTAAACCCTTCTTAACACTTAGGAATTCCTAAATCAACTCGGAGTTCCCAAGTCCTTCAGCCAATCAGGTGGCAGCTTTCAAGTGGTTACAACCAATAGGGAGCAAGTGACATATCAACTGAGTTATGTAAACAAATCACACGTGATATGATAATGAGTGCTGCTGCTGTATTACTACCTTATTATTCACTCACTATTTCGTCACCTCAACACAGAGATATACATTATATAATTAGCCATGTCTGACAACCTTGCTGAAAACCCTCCCACAGGAAAGAAAAGAAGAGCTGCTATATTCACGAATAATTAGAGAACTAATAATAATATAACAGGAAATGTCAGAAAGAATAGTAATATTGTACTTTTTTTTCTATATTAAAAAAGATGAGGACAAAGGACACGGGCCCGCTGATCGTCCTCACCTGTATAGTAATCAGTGAGAGAGTGGTCCAAAATCATGTCCAATTTCGTTCGAGATGCCTAGACACATTGCGTTTGAAGGTACATAAGTCGTAGTAAGGTGGAAATATTGATGAAGGTAGAGTGTTCCAGAGTTGACCAGTTGTGTATATGAAAGGCTGAGAGTACCGGTTAACTCTTGCATGAGGGAGTTGGACAGAAAAGGGATGAGAACGAGAGGCTTGACGAGTGTTGCATGTTCTCCTGAGGGGAGGAAGCATACATTGAGAGAGTTCAGAAGAGCAATGCCCAGTGTAATAGCGATAGAAGAGAGAAAGTGATGCAACACTGCGGAGAAGAAAGAGAGGTTGTAGTGAATCAATAAGAGGAGGAGAGTTGATGAGACGAAAGGCCTTTGATTCCACCTTGTCCAGTATTATTGTAAATGTTGAGCCACCCCACACACGAGAGCTATACTCCATACAGGGTTGGATGAGACCCCTGTACAGAGTCAGCAACTGCGCGGTTGTGAAGTATTCACGGAATCTGTGCAGCACACCTAACATCTTTGAGGTGGTTTTAGCAAGAGAGGTATGTGATCTCTCCAGGAGAGATTGTTAGAGAAATAGACTCCAAGAATATTAAGAGAAGGTGAAAGGTCAAGTTGTGTATCGTTAAAGGAGAGGGGATAGACATCAGGAAGATTAGTACGAGTTGAAAGATGAAGGAACTGTGTTTTAGAGGCATTGAAAACAACAAGGTTCTCTCTGCCCCAGTTAGAGATGAGGGAAAGATCAGAAGTTAGGCGTGCTACTGCATCATCACGTGATGTGGAGAGGAGCTGCTGGGAAGGACGGTTGTCAAAGTGAGTGGAGTAGTGTAGGGTGGAATCATCAGCATAGGAGTGGATAGGGGAAGAGGTACAGGTAAGAAGGTCATTAATGAACAGGAGAAAGAGGGTGGGTGATAGAACAGAACCCTGAGGAAAACCACTATTAATAGCCTTGGAAGAAGAAAGGTGACCGTCTACAACAGCAGCAGCAGGATAGTATCTAAACAGCACGTTCTTCTCTCTCTCTCTCTCTTTCTCTCTCTCTCTCTCTCTCTCTCTCTCTCTCTCCTTCCCTCTTTTTCTCCCTCTCACCATTCATCTCCCTCCCTGCCTGCCTCCACACCTCTTCTGTCCTTCCTCTCCATCTTCCTCCCTTAATAAACAGAAAATAGTTACATATTGATATACCATATAATAAGTATACGCGACTCTTCAAACACCATAATCAATTAAAACTAGGAACTCTAGAAGCGATGTCATGTTGAGGCCTTTAAGAAAACAAAGTTCAATGTGTAACTGTATATCACATTCGACGATAGAAATGGCACAATTTAAAGAAATTGAATAAAAATTCGGCATTAACAGCAATATTTGATATTTAAGAACTTGATATGTATTATGGTTATGGGTATCCTCACTTTAAATAGTATAGGTCATCATCTGTCATTGTTACACTGTGTTATAGTTTTACTTCTAAAAATTATTGTGGAGCTGACTATGCATATTGCTGTCCGTTGGTGTGACATAATCCACAGCATTATAGGCTCTCAGTAAATATACTTCTTTACATAATTATATATTTGTTAAGAGGATTTGAACTGGGGAAGCAAACCATGAACTGAAGCTTCACGGCCAAGTGTCAACGTTGCCAACGGGAGCTCCCTTGCTTGGCCTCTCAAAACAGGCAAATTTCCGCTAACCAGACGCCTCCTTGGTCTAGCAGGTAGTGTCTCGAAAATTTTGGAGGCAACTGTACCATAACAGCTGCAGTATTTGGGAACTACTCTCACTTCCCTCCCTCTGTGGCTGAGTACCAGTTCGGATGTCGTGAAGTGTGTGTGTGTAAGTAGCAGTTGACCTGGACCACGGTAACGGTCTTGATGAAGCCTATTTCCAGTGTTTGGAACATAAACAAAATACTCACAGCTAAACTACGAGTTTTGATATCTGCACTGAAGTAATCTTTTACGAATATGTAGAGTGCAGTAATTCTAAAATGACGTTTTAGCAGAAGGGTAAAGAATTTTGATATGATAAGAGGAAAAGAAAACACAATAAGGTAAAACCTCGTTTATGTCTTATATAATTATGTCATATTATTAAAGTAAACAGTTGATTAAATCATTCATAAAGTTTAGAATTTATAAAGTTTAGATACAAATATCAAATATTTATTATTGGTAACTGGGTATAGTTTTGTTTAAACTTTCTAGAACCTGATATCACCTGGGTGTGATATTCTCCACAATTATTATTTGTCCTTTTACATGTAGCCTTTGATTAATGTTGCTCTGTTTGTTATTTATAATAATTTTGACCCAATTGTGTAAATTATGCTTCAGTTTTATTTATATTTTTATCCTTTTTGCTTATGGTATAATATTATGATTTATATCTTTGTACAGTATATCTATACAATGTTATGCCTTTGGATTATATTTTTGTACTTTTTATTGTATAGGGGAGGCCGGCAGGAACCGACCTCCTCCTTTGTTGTACTTTGTCAACAATAAATGTTAACTAATTAACTAACTCATTTGCCAGTGTGTACTAAATATCCCTCACCTCTCGGTAATTGGTATAGGCTACCCTACCACCAAAAAAAAAAAACCTCCAGTCCTGTACTCCCCTTTCCGCTCCTCTAACCCCCTTCCTTACTCCTCTCCTATACCAATATATACTTTGAGCGGATGTCATTACCAGTGTTGATAACGCCGTGGTGATCCAGTGTTACATAAGCAGAAAAATTAAAACAATGTTAGGATGGATAATTAGCACGCGACGTTGTTGATTACGTTATCGGCACACAGGGATAAGCAAATAAAGGTGACCACTTTTTCTAACTAAATTAATTTCAGCTATCCGCGTGGAATTCCCATCATTTTTTTATTTTATAAGTACACATATTTTATAAACATTCAACTTTTACCATTTGGTTATGTTTAACGATAATGTAAACATGACATTTACTACTGTGTATATCCGTAATATGTTTAACATGATATATCGCTGCCTTGTGATATCTATATAAATAAATAAAAGCGAATAGTTGTCTAACTTGTGTGTTACCGACAAATTTAGTCTGCAGACATAACCAAACCACTATTCACCTTCATCTCATACTGTAAAGCAATGAAGGTCCATCCACATAAAAATATTCATTCTATGTTCTTATAGTTCTTACGCTCCCATCACTTCACTGCGTATGGGCGGCTTATAAAGGCCTATCCACACCTCAGTCCACAGTCCACTCTTGATATAATAAAGTTGTTACTGCCAGGACAAAGACAATACCCGTTCGGCATGTCCTGGATGACACAAGGCACAGCTGCCCAGTCGGAGAAGTACCAACCCTACCACACTTACAGATGTTAAAATTAACGTAGGGGTGGTAACGAAACTTTTTTTGCCGACAGTACAATACAGTTTATTGTTCTACGCACAGTATATTGTGCACAGATACTCTTTTTATAATAATCCTGCAGACATATAATTTAAAAACGATTGATGCAATTCTAACACCTCATAGGATTGACACTGAAAAAGACGTGTAGCATCATGAGTTTTGCTAATATTTTTTTTTTTTTACAGAACCATCAGCTCATTCCTTCCCTATATATTTTTTTTTTTTTTCTTGTTTCATTATTGTGCATTAAATTTTTAAGTCTAAGGAAATTTTGTTATAGCCATTTTAGTACTATTACTCAAACTCCCGCCACAACATTAGTCCAGCCCTGTGTGCAACTCATTTTCATTTTTTTCAGTTGTCCCTCCTTTCCTTCTATTTACTTCGTGTTTGTTTGTTGTTTTATCTCTATCCTCCTCTCCTTCCCATTCAGTTATTCAGCAGTCCCTTCTATCAATGTTTTTCTTTTTCCTTTGTGCTTACTTACCCGCCTCTCTATTCGATTTTTCTCTCCCTCTATAGTGTCTTCCAAGCCTAGGTTCGTCTTCCTTCTTCCTAAAATGAAAAATTGTGTCATGTTCACGTCTTTACAGCCCAGGACTCCTTTCTCTCCCTCTTCCAGATTCATTCTTTTGGTATAATAAGTGAGAGTAATCCTTCAGGGAATTCAAACTATAACACGGCAGAATCCATGGTGGACAAAGTTACTTCTCTCAGCCAGCCACAATAATAATGACGGAATTGTTGTTCTTGGTTATTGGGATTTAACACCTATCGACTTGGTAATGGTCACTGATTAAGGTGATGTAACTATAGAGTGATGTATATTATGAGCATTATGAACTGACTGTTGTCATTATAAGTTCTTTCCTGACAGTTCTGAACAAAGGTAATTCAATTTATACAGGATGATTTAGCATTCCATGCATTAATTTGAATAATGACCTGCTTGGACAATTTTAAGCAAAAAATTCTCTATAATGAAATGTCGAATTATCCCGTACATAATTTAGCTGTTAAGTACATTTATGATATTGTATTAATGAGGGTGAATGATGAAGGGAAGCTCACCAAGATTTCTGAGGATATGTTTCAGATGTTTGTAGTTCAGAAATAGTGTGTTCCAGATGAATATTCAACATTTTCGTTAGATTGTAACACAAAAAAGTACACTGTCGTGATCAGTGAATAAAGCTGTACAAAATATTGGTGGATTTCCCTCCACTTTTCGTCCTCAGTAATACAATATCATAGATGTATTGAAACAGCTAAAACAGTGTAATTTATCATAGGGACACATAGGGACATACAGTAGGTAGATTGGGCGAGGAAATAGAAAGAAAAGAGGGACAGTTGAAGAACTAAAAGCTAGTGGCTGGGGCCAAAGGGGCGCTAAAACTCTTATAGTGTTGCCCACATCACCAATCCAGGGAATGCGTGGAATGCCATGTCGAACTTAGATTAAGGATATTCTTACGCTGTTTATGAATCTTATTTTTATTTGCGAAGTATTTACGCTGTTTTGGAGACTACCACAATATGTTGATATGTAGAGAATATGTTATTAAAATCTATCATTAGAGATTAAAAAATAATTCATGATAACCGCATGTTTTCATTTGTGCTGTGATGATACATTTCAATACTGTAGTGAATGTCAAGTTCTTAAGATATATAATATAGTTGGCTCCGACCCTAAATAATGCCTAGTAGCTATCATGACTTATTTAGCCCCAATGTTGGCTTAAGGGGGTAATTCGCTTTTGTTATATTGGAGTGCCTTGATTCCTCCAAAGTTTGCCAGGAAACATAACCAGAGGAGCAAAAATAATGGTGTACTGTTGCTTGGAAAAGTTTGGAGGATTCAGTTGTTCCAGATTTACCAACGCAAAATTTCCCCCCTTAAGTTTAATGTGATAATGAGACCAGCGGGAAAACAGACAGGATATATACTTCCCTTATAAGCCACACCCAGTTCGGTATCATTCCTAATACTTTTCTTCCGTGCCTTCTGACAATGTGTGTTATTCTCTCCAAATGTCACATACACACACACACACACACATAATTATGACGACTCGCTCCGACAAAATATCATGGGAGATGGGAGGTCTTTTGTGTCGAGTAAAAAATAGTTTGTGCAAGTTACCACGATGATGATGATTATGTGAGAGAGAGAAAATAATATATTGTTGCCATGCCTATACTCGAGTAGTGATTCATTCCAACCGTGTCACAAAACATATTCCCACATTGAGGTGATTTGTGAGATGATTTGTATTACTTGATACGTATTGAGGGTCGTGCCTGGGTACCCAATCCTTCATTCTTGATAAATCTAACCTGTAAAGTTTAAAGGAACCTCTTGTTGGTAATGAAGAAGATTATTGAATCCTCCAAGCTATCCCAGGGAACAAGTCACTCCAATGTTATTAATACACATATTCTCTGTGAGAGTGAGAGTAAGAGTGAGTGTGTGTGTGTTAGAGATAGTGAGAGTGTGTGTGTGTGAGAGTGAGTGTGTGTGAGAGGAGTGTGCGTGTGTGTGTGTGTGTGTGTGTAGGGAGTAAAAGTGAGAGATAGATAAAGAACGAAAACAAAAATAGTGAAAATAATGAAATGAGCGGAAGGGAAGCAGGGAGAGAACTAGGTTACATAACATGAGACCTACAGTTTTTATATAGATTGAATAGTTGCTTTAGTTTTAATTAATTAAGAGGATGATTAATTTGCTTTTGGGTGAAAAATATTCGAGGGGGCTGCTTCCTGAAAACTATACCTGGAAAATGAACACTTCAGTATACAACTGGACTCTAAGAGGATAATGAGGATTTGGTTTCTCGCATTGTTTAGAAGGTTAAATGTATACCGTGTCTAGGACTATAGGTGCCGATTCCACAGTGCATGGTATTGGTTTTGTTAGCTTCCCATCTAACCACACTTGTAAGGCTTCATTATTTTAGGGTCGATTTCACAGTGGTATTGGTTTTGTTAGCTTCCCATCCAACCACACTTGTAAGATAAGGCTTCATTATTTTAGGGTCGATTTCACAGTGGTATTGGTTTTGTTAGCTTCCCATCCAACCACACTTGTAAGATAAGGCTTCATTATTTTAGGGTCAATTTCACAGTGCATGGTATTGGTTTTGTTAGCTTCCCATCCAACCAACCACACTTATAAGACTTCATTATTTTCCAAAAGCCGAGTATCTACATTAACAAAATCTATCAAACAAGTAGATAATGATGATCACTGCATAGTTTACTCACCAAATTCATTATATAATTCAGTCCTAAGTAATTTAAACAGCTATCATTCTTTCATTTACGTGCAAACAAACCACAACGAACAACTGTAAAATAAACCCGAGATTTTGTTGAAGTTTGGAATCATCTGACATGCCAGAGAACCCTTTATCTTGTCTGCTCGTTTAAATCTGGAGCAACTGAATCCGCCAAACTATTCCAACCAGCTGAATACCATCATTTTTACTCTTCTGGTCGTGTTTCCTGACATACTCTGGAGGTTTCAAGGCAGTCCAATGTATAAAAAAAAAAAAAAAAAAAAAAAAAAAAAAAATCTTAATAGCCCATCAATCTTTACGAACCTACCTGGATATGTATTATGGTTGTTATAGCTCTCGAGTGTAAAGTCATGGTCTAATGTACTGCAACACCTTCCAATGAGATGGCTTCGAAAAATGATCCGAAACTATAGCTGTTGGTGTGTGCAATTTTGATTCATAAAATTAACTCAAATAGCTCGCTTTTATTCACCAGGTTGCAGTACAGTCGGCGGCAAAAGTCGTGTCGCCTCACCTGCTTCACCGAGATAGGCAGTGTTCATGGACTCGAGAAATACGCACGTTTTCTACACCTTAAAATCTCGAGTCTATGACATCGCGTGCCTCGGTGAAGCAAGTGAGGCGACAGGACTTTTGCCGCCGACTGTACATTAGACTATGACTTTACCATTGCTCAAGAGTATCTCATAAATAGGGTTCGATGGCTCTCATAATGAATAAGACTTCACGCCTTACCCTCTTCCATTCACCAGAAACTTTGTCCGATTTGTGTTATTGCAGTTCCCGAATTTTTTCAGATATTTTTTTGAGCGATGGTACAGTTGATAGCACTTATAACTGGTACATACAACATTGTCAGTCACCTTCTCCCGTATCAGTTATAAGTGCTGGCGATGGTACATAGACTCAAAATCGCCCACAATAATTATCCCACAGTCACACAGTAAATTAAAATCATCACGATAGAGCTACTTATAAAGGTTGTATCGCTGTTCACTAACGGTTTGTCGTGACGCGTCGTGACGGTTGTATACAGCGAGATTAAAGAAGTCTTAATCTTGGTATACAGCAGCACAGTATTGGTCGATCACGCAAGTTTGTTTTCGCACAAAAAGTCAGGCAATTCGAACGATTTTTGTACCCAACGTAGCACCGTCATGACGACCCCGTGACGAACGTAGGTCCGTCATTACGTTATGGTGATCATTCCCCGTATTGCCTGCAGTGATGTGAGTAATACTCTAAGGGTTTTGGCGCCCCTTCGACCCCGGCCACTCTCTATCATTTCTTCAACTGTATCTCTTTCCATTTTATTTTCTTCTTGCTTGCTGTCACACCTCTCCATCACCTTTCTCTGGCGCTATAGGACCTCGCTGTTGTGGCGCCTAATATCAATCAATCAATTATGGTGATTGTCATAAGTCCGCCATGACGTAATCGTGAAGGAAAACCGGTTACTACTGTATAGCTCATTAGTTAGTTGTGACACTCCTTCACACTGCCCGTATTCTGTTTAGTTACTGTATTATTATTATTATTATTATTATTATTATTATTAATAATATTAATAATATTAATAATATTAATAATAATAATAATAATATTAATAATAATAATAATAATATTAATAATATTAATAATATTAATAATAATAATAATATTAATAATAATATTAATATTAATATTAATATTAATATTATCTTAAGACCGTCGTGTCACATACCAGGCGCCATCGTAAAGCCTGTGTCACATCGTAAAGCCAGTGTGTTCTGTCTCTGTAGTTTCAAGGTGTTTATCTTGTTGTAGTGAAAAATTTTTGGACTTCAAGGGTTGGTGGCAAGTTGGTCGATGATGCCCATGTTGCCCTCCATGTTGTCTGCAGTAGCTCCAAAGTTAGAATGAAGTGAGTGGATGAAGCTCCTCATATATATTATAATTATTTCGTTAACAAACTCTTGGGGATGAAAAGGCCATGCGTTGCATATACACATTTAATGAATTTATCCAACCTAGAAATATCATACATAAGAAACACGGTCCATATATATATATACAGTACAGCTTATGTCCTTAGTTCCATAGAAAATATCCTGCACCACAGACATAAGGTATCATACACCAATACAAGAAAACAGAGTAACTAACTAGAAGTCTGGCAATAAATCATGAACATTAGGCACCAAAAAAAAAAAAAAAAAAAAGATTAACTGACAGTTTGTACATACTAAAATTTCACGAACAAGTAATTCCCAATCTATAACTTACAACATTGGTCTTCACTCCATACAACTGGGACCTCCTAGAGTTTCATGGCCCGTAGATCTATATCCAATGCCACAAAGAATAATAGCCAAGCCCACTCCATACAACGACTTGAGTACAGACTGCTAATAAATAATCACATATAACCTTCCATTACTAGCTGTGTGTCATACATGTATATTCAAGTTGCTTCTTAGGGTTAAATCCACAGTTATATCAGTTTGTTAGTTTTAATTCTACCAAATAGCAATACAATGGTAATATCTAAACAGTTCATTCACCATCCACCAATACAGCCATTATTTCATCGTTTACGTGCTTTCAAATCCCTACAAACCCCTACTGTGGTATCGACCCTTACATTACACATTAACAATTGACAAAATTTTAATAATGCATTTATAACTAATACTACATACCTTAGAAGAGGACAAATATATCCTGGGTCAATATAGTGAACCCTCACATAGCGGCTGCTTCAAGACAACTGACGTGGCAATAAATAAACGACGCCACCTCAGCCGTCCTGAAAAATTCGCATCGACATACGCATAGCCAGACTACCCACAAGCAATAAATTATATACATCCTTTGAATAACATTTTAGTAGAGTAAATATACAAAGTTATAATATATTAATCCCTAATTTTCCAAAATTTCGACCAGCATTGGCGAAACAATAATAAAGGGATGATGTTGGTCGTACAGCAAGTGTGTGTGACTGTTGGTCGTACAGCAAGTGTGTGTGACTGTTTGTTGTACTATGGTTGTAGTGATCTTCCGGCAAACGTTCATATGTCTTGTATGACCAAGGCCGCGTCGTACAGTAGGTGTACGGCTAACTATCAAATACGTAATTATCGTGCTGTTTTCGTGTCGAAACCGTGCCAGAAGTGAATGAGAATCCCCACCGTTAAACCATTTATTCTCTCATAATTGTGTTAGCAATGTGGTAGTAGCGTGTGTGTCGAAAAGGTGTCATAATGGAGTCGTACAACCGTCGAACGTCTATCGTGTGGTGCGATACCCATACAGCAGTCGAATGATTCGCTTCGAATCGGCGAAAAAGTACAAGTTTTCCTCTGTCTTGCCGCAGACGTCCTATGTGACAGTGCCTTAACGGCTGTCCTGATAGTAAACATTCGTGATCAAATATCACGACGGCACCAAAACATTGGTTAGTAGCGAGCGTTATCGTGATGACTTACGTGACTGTGTGATCGGATGGTATAGTGTTGGAAAATCTGGAGGAACTAATTCCTTCAAACTATTGGATTATTAATCATATATAAAAATACCTGACTTACAATGAAGAGAAGGAACTATAATAATTATATAGTAAACATCTGACTTAGAGGGTAAAGAAGGGACAATAATAAAGCAAACATCTAAATGACTGTTTTCGTTCCAGAATGTCACCGAGTTGAGATACCCGAGGATTGGCCAATGTTCATTCCACTGCACAGGAGTAACAACAAAGGTGGCCGATTGGAGGCTTCGTTCATCTTCCACCCTCCACTGAACGCTAAGTCGATATGGTCACTCAATATCACCCTCACTCCCCAAGACGTCTTCAAATCGGTTAAGGAAGTGATCTTGTTACACTCAGACAAAGAGGGGCAATTTTTGGTAGCACTATGTGACAAGGACAGCCGAGGGGACTGGACCACCATCCCTAATCCTTGGTCCCAAAGCTCACGTCTCACCTTCTCACACAATATTACTCTGCAGGTGTAGTGTGGTGTGGTCTACGATATTTAGGTCCGATTCCATAGTGGTTGGTATTGGTTTGTAATCAAGCAAACGAAATAATGTTAGACGTGTAAGTGACTTATGGGTGAATTATTTAATGAATTTGGTGAGTAAACTAGGCAGTGATCATCATTATCTAACTGTTGTAATAGATTTTGTGAATACGGATACTCTGCCTTTGGAAAATAAAGAAGCCTGACAAGTGTGGTTGGTTGGGTAGCTAACAAACAAATACCACTCTGGAATCGACCCTAAAATAATTAAGCCTTACAAGTGTAGTTTGGTTGGGAAGCTAACAAACAAATAAAATTGTGGAATCGCCCCATAGTCAGATTAAAAAATAGATATATATATATATTTTTTTTTTTGTGTGTGTGTAATAGAGATCCTTCATTCCGGTATAGATCCTAAAATGCCAAGAAACTTGACAAGACTACCAGCAATAATGGTGATCTGTTTATTGGAATAAGTTGGAGGAATAGTTGGGAGGTGAGAAACATAATATAATCATAATAGAGTATAGGTGATATAAATAATAATAATGTTAATTAAACTGAGTAAAGGTGATAAAGATAATAATAATATTGGTAAAAAGGATAAAAGTTATGTAGATTATAATTATAGTAAAAAGGGTAAAAGTTATGTAGATAATAATAACGATAAAAAGAATAAAAGTTATATAGATAATTATGGTAAAAAGTGTAAATAAAAGGGATGTAGATAATAATATAGGTAAGATGAATAAAGGTGATATAGATGATAATGGTAAAAAGAGTAAGGTGGTAAAGATAATAAAATAATGTGATAATATTGCAGGCTGACTCGGAACAAATACTGATAAATGAGACCACAGGCGACCACAACAACAACGAGAACACTATGATACTGGAGCATACCTGTTCTGTTCCATTGTTAGGCATCCCACAACACCACGACTTACTTGTGATGTGCGGGGGAGGATCCAAGTGTGGTGAGGTGGAGTACTGCCTGCAAGGTGAGAAGAAGATTTAGGGCTCTATGTCTATCAACTCATGATGTTGGTCATTAAAGGCAGTCAAGTCTTGTTACATCATCACATCTTCCCCCAGTCTACAAGGTTGCTATCCTTTCATTAGATAATCAACGCAGCTTTGTGTCTTTAGATGGGTTCCCAGGGAAGGATAGCTTGACATAGGCAGTTCTCGGGGCAAAAGCAGGAAGGTTGGACGAGGGCAAGGAGTTTGTATACAAATATGAAACACCTGATTGAGGCAGAGAAGGTACATTATGCAGAGTTGAAGCAACTTTTGCAGTCTTGGTAGCCGGAGGCAAACAATCTAAACCATCGGAGTCGGACGAAGCATCAACAGGTCGCTTGGTAGAGGTTGAGGAGGTGGAAGGCTGCAACCTGAGCTGCGGAGTGACCGAGGAGATGGGGGGGAGGGTTGCGAGAAGGCAGCTCAGGCCAGTGATCCTCGATAGGAGATCATCCTCTTCCGACATGGCCAAGTCAGCCTCCAGGCAGGAAGCCACATCCGAATCCGCACTCTCCATCTGGCCAGGCAAGGCCTAGATGGGAAGCGAACAAATGATCACACACAAACACACACACACAGAACCACAACAAAACAAACACACCACAAACAACAATATCACAAACAGTAAGACTACAAAAAAGACGAGATAGAATAGACCAACAACACCTAGAACATAACAGAAAAAACACAGAAACAACACAAACAACAATACAAACAACAACACAGGGAGAACGCCAATAACACGTCTTCACTCCAGGAAGGTTGGGGCGAGACTCAGCCAGAAGCTGTTGCAGCATCTTTGAATAGGGACTTGGCTAGGATCTCTTCCTGGTGTCAACTTTGGGGCTTGAAGCTTAATGCTAACAAAACACATCCATCATCAACAGTTGATCCCATACATTGGTTCCACCTCACCCCAGACTGCATATTTCTGGTGAACATATTGAGGAAGTTGTCACTTTGAGTTTGTAGGAGGAGACTCTTGATTCAATATTGACTTTTAAGAAGTACATTTGTTTCCTCTTTGTCTGTATTGCACAAAAGTCAGGCTTACTGCGTAAGTGCTATAATGTTTATCCCGTTCCTCCATTGTATTACATTCATTTTACGTTCTCATTTTGCATCATTTTGAGTATTGTGCACTTGTTTTGATGTCTGCTTCCAACTGCCATCTAAAAATGCTTAATAGATCTTTAAATATGATTAAGTTCATTTCCCCAAATCTATCTCTTGACTTGTATCACCGGCGCCAAGTTGGAGCTCTTTGTATATTATAATTTTTGTTTCTAATAATAATCGGCTTTCCTTCCATTGGTGCTTTGCCTGAACCGTTCAGTCCTACCCGAGTTACTAGGTATACTTTTAATCATTATAATCTTGCTATGAATCCTATTAATGCTCGTACGAAGCAGTTTTTACGGTGTTTTATATTCCTCCGTTTGTAGAAATATGGAATAATTTATCAAGTGAGATTGTCCAGTCTGGGGACAAGTCAGCATTTAAATCTCGTGTGAATGGCTATTTACTGTAGTAGTTTTATTTCCCATTATTCTTCTTGGCTTCCATGTAGCTAGTTGCTCCTTCTTCCCTTCAGTACCTTTTGGTATTTGGTTTGGATCCAGTGTCTGTATCTGGACCCGGAGGAGAGGCTTTGGTAGCTTAATGATAATAATGACAATATTAATTCGCTTAAGGAACAACACCGTTGAGAACGTGCCTTCAATGACGACGTTTCGCTACTGCTTCCTCTTACGGTGTTATTCCTTATCCATTCTCTCATACAAATGCATATCATAACTTATTATATATTGGTGTATAGATTACTGTTAGTGTATGTGACAGTTGAGTGATGAGTATGTGATGGTTAGCAGGGGCACTTTGATGACACCAGCCGAACAGGGCAGTGTACTACTCCTACTAGGATAGATGCTGGACTGGTGATAGTGAGGGTTGGTACTCCCATTTTTCCTGTCTTTCCACCTTTGCTGATTTTTGTCGTGTCTCGCATTCACTGAGAGTAGCCCACGATATTCTCAAAGACATAATTCACTTCCTATTTTTACAATACAAACAAACACACTACACACCACACCCCTTTGTCCAAATTATACACCTTAAAATTAAGATTAACACCAGAGCCTCGGGAGACCCTGGGGATGGACCAGTAATTTCCCCTCACTATGTACCCTCTATTGACGTCCCTGAGATGTCCCGGACGCATGAAAACACTCTCCAACCCGGTACATGCACACACCTCTTACTGCTTGGCCAAAATCATAGTGGTTGGAAGGAGAATAACGCTTGGGATATGGCGATAAAACCAACCATTGGATAATCTTTTAAATAATCTCATTCTCTTTCCCAGCTCATTTTACCTCTCATGCCAAGGTGGGGAGGTAAAGTACGGATGAGAAAAGGTATTTAGGAGGAAGAAAAGGAATAGACAGAAGGGAGGAAAAGAGAATAAACAGTTAATTGAAAAGGGTGAAGAAGGTTGAAGACTGATGGATGCAGGGAAAGAAGGTAAGAGGAAAGAGAGGAGGGAGTGGACGGTGAAGGGTTGGATGACAAGAAGACAATGAAAAAACAACAACAACATAGAGAGAAATAATAATGCCAATCACTATTACCCTGTTTTTTTTAGACTTCAGATTTTGAAAACACCTCAGAAACACCGCTTCCCATTCATACTGGAATAGTAAAACTAATTATTTTATCATCCTTGTATTTTCAGACTGTTATGTTTTTAGTGTACATCCACAATAAAATATCCACCGACATTAATTTTACTTTCCATCTTAATAAATAAAATAAAGAACAACACGTGTATGGTTTTGTAGCACCTCAACTTAAGAATTCAGGGGGTTAGGTTGGCGTAAGATGTTGTTGTATGATTATTTTTTGATATGATACTGATTTATTTGCACGATGGAAGGAAAGTGTTGGTGATTATTTGATTGTGGCTGTAACTCAAATGCACTGTCCTTACTTACTGAAATAAAACAAAGTACGATATTAATTTATTATCCTTTGATTTCCAGACTGCCAGATTCTGAAAATACCTGGGATACCAAGTCCCCTCAAGCTAGAGTTACAGGCGAGTAATGAAGGACAACAGTTGACAGCACACTTCCAACACCACCCAACATCAAACACATACATCGATAACAGCTGGGCTCTTATGCTGACGTTCACTCCATCCAACATGCTCAACAACTGGATCGCAACTGTGGTGATGATGCATAGTCAGTTCCCTGGTGAGAGTGAGTATAGTGACCGGTTACAGATAAAGTGTGAAGCTGCCATAGAGGAGGAGAGTAACACAAAGGAGAGTAACAAGGAATTTGCTGTTATCAAAAGTGACTGGTATCCCAACCACCCTAATGCCTCTCTCATTGCCATCAGGATTGTGGTATGTATTCTCGTAAAAAAAAATTATATATTAATATTGATAATATTAACATCATCTAGTTTAATTTGATTTAAGATACTGACTGTGTGTCTTCGTGTGTAACCCAATGACCGGTTTATTGACAATCACTCATCCTTGTCTTCATTATTGATCTGTCAATCATGTGCCGAAAAGGACTCACACTCACCACTTACACCTTGTAATCTCTACGCATCCTGTATTAACAGTCTCCTCACATTGCTTGGCGTTGTCTGTGCCTTCTTCTCTTTCCTTGCTCCAGGCATTTGTCAAGAAGCTTCCTTCATTTTTCCTGCCATTACTTTCCTGCATGTCCTTTATCTCCGGTTGTAGCGTCACTTTGTCATTCATTAGGCCTGGTAGCCATTGCAAATTCCGGCCAAATGGCTGGTGAGTATCCTCCCTGTCCCCCTCAGGCTGGCTAGCTGAGGATTGTCATGTATATGTTAGCAATGTGCATAGCTACCTGTGTCCCTTCTTCTGCCGTCTTTCACAAGCGTCAGAAAGGAACAGTCTTACAGGTCTACTGAAGATGTATGGAAATTTTCCTATATCAGAAGTCGCTGTAGGCCGTTGAGAGTGAATAGAACCTCCTGGATTCGGATGGCAGATCCCGTACACAGGCAGACTGCCTGAACTCCCACCTCCTACAAAGGTCCTCCCGTCTGAGTGTTCTTCGTCAGTCGAGGATTGTTCATTACACAATACACTTTCATAGATGAACATTAACAACTCTATTTACAACTCTCACATATTTCCTCTCTTACTCTCTGTTTTTCCTAATTAATTCTAAGTGTAGCGACATAGAGCTCACCGCTGTCTGCCTCTTTACATCTTATGCTCCAACACTTGTTGACTGACGTTTGCAAACGGGAAGGATAGCTTACTTTTCGTTCTCTTTTTAGCCCAACTTCCAGTTGATGTTTAATGGTGAAATCGAACCAGAATCAGGAGTCGTAACGGGTCGGAAGGTAATGTCTGATTATCCGGTGTTCTTTCCAATATTGGTGAAAGGAGCTATTCCATAAACTGTTAAGGTTTGTTTTTTATTATTATTATTAATTGCGCCGTAGCGTCAATCAACAGGCAGGTCCGACTTGGAAGTAGGTGTAAAGCTCACATCAGGTGTTGGTAGTAACCACGGAGGGGACCCTGGGGGGATGTCTGCAACCATTATATCTACTGTATATTAAGACTACGGAGCATAGAGGAAACAGACCTTAAAAAGTACGTCCATCAGGCAGTATGGGAGGGACAGGGTAGTTTGGTCGAAGAGAAGTTCTGACTAACTGAGAGTAATGGGGTGAAAGATGTAGGAAATGGAGGCACTTGACAGTAAAGCAAGTAACATTAGAATACATTCTCTCCACTAATGGGAGAAGACGCAACTCACGCTGCATGTTCACTATCCTGGTCGACATTGGACAGCCGAGAATTATTCTCATTGGTCTATTCTGATTTTTTTCTAAAGTTTCAAGAGTAGCCCCAGGAAGCTGAATTAGAGCAGGGGAGAGGTAATCAACAACTGAACGGATAAAAGCAATATAGAGGGTCCTGGCTACTGGGATGGAGATGCCCGAGGAGTTGTTAGAGAGCCATTGAAGTGGTGTAAGTCGGCGCTGGAGACGACCCAACAAGTCCTGGACAATGAGATGGTCTTGAGGTCTGGCAGGAATAATCGGTCAAATATTGCCTGGCGCACCCAGGTAACGGTACTGGTAACACATGGGAATGACAGTCCCTCCAATGGTGAACACTGGCCGAGCTTGAGGAAGGCGGCAGATGAATATTCTACTCTTATCTGGTGAGACAATAATACCACAGTGAGAGGAGGCAACAAAGAAACAGTCAAGAAACCTCTGGAGATCCATTGGTGAGGTAGAATGAACACAGATATCATCAGTTTAGCACGTAATTGTAGTACCAGGAATGTCCAGGCTCGTGGTACACAACCATCACGAAAACAAAGATTGTACAGTTGAAGTAGGGGGTTCCCAGGAACTTGTTGAAGTAGGCGCAGCACAGCATAAGTAATACCATCATCACCGGGAGAAGAACCTCTACCCCTTTGCTTCATTCTGTTATGATTCCGTGATGTGTGTGTGTGTGTGTGTGTGTGTGTGTGTGTGTGTGTGTGTGTGTGTGTGTGTGTGTGTGTGTGTAGTCGTAGGATTCTCATGAGTCCCACCTACACTAGTATATTGTTGACTGTCTGTAGACTGACGCTACGGCGCAATGAATTAAAACAAACAAACTAGCTTTAAATGTCCCTCTATTCTTCCTATTTCCTTTCTGCTTGCTGTCTCACCTCTCTATCACACTTTTCTGGCGCTATAAGACCTCGCTGTTGCGGCGCTTAATATCAATCAATCAATATTCTCCTCGGTCTTCCTAATCTTCTCCAAACATCAAATCACTCTCATATACATTTTTTCACTAACTCTTAGGATCTACACACACAACTACTCAGCAGATTAATCTCCACTGATCTAATTCCAATATTCATTCCACTGCAAATTTTCACAACCATATGTTTATAGTGTGGGTACAGTTGGATACCTTAGTCTCTATAGATCCCACTAGAGTCCAAGTCCGAAATTTGAAGTAGGCGGTTTCTGGATGACCAAACCATCACGTGGCCACACACACACACACACACACACGCACGCACACACACACACACACACACACACACACACGCACACACACACACACACACACACACACACACACGCACACACACACGCACACACACACACACACACACATCTCGAACCAATGCTATCGTCCAGAAACCACCTGCTTCAGAACTCGTCGACTCAGGTGGCTAGGGACTGTGGTATCGGAGTGTACTAAATAACACTCACTCTTGCATCCACTAAATGTAAATCTCAGTTTTTAATCTGTATCTTCGTCGCACCTACAACCTATCTCCCTGGAGTTCTCTATTTGTCATTTCTTTCCCACGCTATTATCATAACCAATCGATTATTTGAATTTCATTTATACCAACAGAATGATATAAAAAAAACTATTGCTCTTTTCATCATTGGAGTGCTATGGATTCCTTTCATTTATGCTACAAAACATATCCCTTATAAGTAACGCTGATGTAGTTTGTTTCCTGGCATACTTTAGAAGCAAGAGATGCTCCCTTTTGGCACAACATTACAGCGCCTAAATTCCTCCAATTTATGGCTGAAAACAGGACCAGATTAACAAAATAATGGTTTCCTGTTGCTTGGAATAGTTTGGAGGAATCATTTCCTCCAAATTTACCAACCAAAACAATGTACTATATACCCCCTTAATTAAGAGATTATAATATATGTTGGAAAACATAGCCAGGATAATTTACACTACTCTGGACCAATGATAAATATTTGCGTTCTTCCCAATTAATATCTGCATAAATTATAATAATATAAATTAATATAATGTAAATAACATTGTAACAATCATCTAATACTATCTTTATAATTATCGTATTAGTCTAACTAAACCTCTAAGTAGCAAGTAATGATCAATTTCTCTAAATAATATAAACCTTGTCTGGGTGTTGGCTGCTGTGGAATTAGTTGATATATTTTTTCTTTATCTGGTTACATTAGCTGGGTTAATTGTCAATAACTAACCAAGCCTTGAATGATGCTCCGAGAGTTGTTCATTAAAACAGCAAACTTTTCTGCTATTGAGTTTATCTGATTGTGTATCCCTCGTCCGACGGTAAGGGCATAACTCGGGCTAACTTTTTTAACCATTAGTATCAGTCTTGGGTGGACCGGTACGTTTTCCATTTTGTAAAAGTTTTATTTAAAGAAAAAGTGTTATATGAAGTGCCAGCTATGTAATTAACGATAATAACAAGTGTTGGTGTCGCAGGTTGGACCAGCAGACATACAAGTACTGAACATTACTACTGAGCAGGACTTTGAAATGGTACATCACAAATGTTCGGGTAACTTGGAACATTTTCCCAATCTGACGGTAACCGTGGCCTGTTTGCCAGGCAACAAAGATTGTGGTTCTTTCAACAACTGCTCCAACACAGGTGAGAGTCTTATACCAGTGTTATGGAGAGTGAATAGTGCCAAGAAATACTAACAGGAATGAGTTAGTGATGAATGTTTGAGGATAGTGGTGAGAGTGAGAGGATAATGCTATGAAGGTGAAGGTAATGGGAAAGATGAGAAGAATGTGCAGTCCATTATCGGGAGGATACAGCTAGGACATTTTACTTTACATTTACTTTTGTCCAATTGGATACGGATGTATCAATTTAGTAGTATCCTGTGTTTAAATGTGTTAGAGTCTGGGCCAGTATTCATAAAACATGTCAGAGTTGACACTTGTTCGTATGTTTACGTTATTTACTGCAAAAAATTGTATCAGTCTCATATCGACGCAGCTCGTGTAGGGAGCATTGATTGTGAGAAGGTGGGAAGGTTGAAGCAGTGAGGTGGAGTCAGAGTTTGCGTATAAGGAGTTTGTCTATTTAGTGCTATTTATTAAAGTCCACTCCTAAACTAAATGTTTGATGGCATGCATGAGGGGAGGTGGCTGAGTGGTTAGTGTTCTAGATTCGTGACCTATTGGTCGGGAGATCGAATCCTTTCATGTGAAGGTCTGAGAATATTTACTCTTTCCACTCGAGTTTCAGGCACTAACTATACTGTAATGCCAGCGAACGACGTAAAACACCCTCGCTGGTACCATAAAATCTGCAGTATTTGGGAATTTCTCTCACTTCCCTCCTTCTGTGGCTACATGGGTGCCAGTTCGGAAGTCGTGACGTGTGTGTGTGGGTAGCAGTTGACCTGGGCCACGGTAACGGGCTTGATGAAGCCTATGTCCAGTGTCGGAACATTAAAAATAAAATAAAATACACATTCATGGCAAGGTCTAGAACCCAATACTGTTTGAAACCATAACAAACATAGACTTCTACTTTATGAAAGGGAAAATGGTCAACGACTTCGAAAATTGTTCTGAAATACTTTGGCAAGGTCAGTAATACAAACATACGAACAAATGTGAATTCTTAAAGGTTTAATTAATACCACCCTTGGTCGTCCTTCCCAGGGTGTCGTATGGTTAATGTGACATTGAAGAGGGCGAGACTTGATCATTGTATCAGAGAAGATGGTAAGGTAGAGACCGAGGTTTCCTTCCAACCACCTCGATTTAATAAAACTTGGACCACCACTCTGACCTTCACTGTATCAGGTAATGAGACCGTTATCGTGGCAAGTGTAACTATGTTCCACAACCTTGGCCTGGAGGACACCTTGCATGTGAGCTGTACAAACATCATGGGGAACAATGACACTTATAATGACACGAGAAAAGAAAAAAAAGTCACAAATATAGTTCAACAATGGACCAACTCCCTGAAGAATCCTTTTAGAGGTATCAATATTCAGGTCAGTAATTATTGCTTATAATTAAGGGGAGGGTATAGTTCTGACATTTATGGAGATTGTGATTCCTCCAAACTATTCCAGGCAATAGGATACCATTATATTTCTTCATCTGGGTCTGTTTCCTGGCATACTTTGGAGAAATCAAGATGCTCCAATCTATCAAAAGTATACTCTCCCCTTAAGGGAAGAACCTCTTGAGTTAAATTGGAGGGCATAAATTGAATCTTCAAACTATGTCATGAATCTAACTCCTTATTAGTAACACTGAGATGATTTTTTGGTTCCTGGAATAGTTAGGAGAAATCTGTATCCTTCCAGTTTATCCAAAAGAGTTTCTCTCCTTAATTCAACTTGGAACCAGGTAAACTATTGATATACGGTATACATATCATCAAACCTGAAATGGGTAACGAAATTAGTTTTATTATAGTGAATAATAATGTTGATCATGGTTATAGTGATGGGAGAAGTATATTTATTATGAAATATCCACATGAACAAAAGTAGAGAAATATGAGGTTAAAGTGACAATAGTTTTAATAAGTGATATTGAGAATTATAATTGTTATAGTGATAGGAACATTTCATTAGACATATGGCGATGTTGTTTTTAGTAATACGATTGAAATAAGTGTTATTGTTGCAGATTGGATCATCATACCTACAGATGATAGACACAACGTGCGGGAAGAACACTGAAATAGGAAATATCTCCTGTTCTTTTGCCCAATACTTACCCAACATCACAATGAATGTTTTTTGCCTCAAAGGAGGTTGTGGGCATGTGAGCATCTGCGACTTCACAGGTAAATTGTTGCCCTTATGATTCACTATATTAACTTCTTTCTAATGTCTTTCTCTTAATTCCACACTACCCTCCCACTACTCTGACACTATCCTCCCACTACTCTGACACTATCCTCCCACTACTCTGACACTATCCTCCCACTACTCTGACACTATCCTCCCACTACTCTGACACTATCCTCCCACTACTCTGACACTATCCTCCCACTACTCTGACACTATCCTCCCACTACTCTGACACTATCCTCCCACTACTCTGACACTATCCTCCCACTACTCTGACACTATCCTCCCACTACTCTGACACTATCCTCCCACTAATCTGACACTATCCTCCCACTACTCTGACACTATCCTCCCACTACTCTGACACTATCCTCGCACTATTCTTACACTACCCTGCCACCACTCAGACATCATCCTTCCACCACTCTTAGTTAGGGTGCATTCGTTGTAGATGTAAAATAACCCGAATCTAGATGCATGAACTGAACACCAAAAGGCCAGATTTTGGAAACTTCAGTCATTTATTCCCAGACTTGCTGAACCATCCAGACTCGGTGTGACCGACACAGAAATGGGTCTGGCGCCATCGGTGACTCGACGCGACACGACGCGACGTGAAGCGACTCGACGCATCCGGTGTGAACGGCTTTACCTTATACATCCATATGATTTAATGCTAACTGCGGGTGGCGAATTATGACGCATCGTGACGTACACTGACTTGATGTGACGCGACTCGACGCGACTCGCTTGGTGTGAATGCACCCTAAGGGGGCATCACAGTAGCTCCGGGTACGAGGTT
This sequence comes from Petrolisthes manimaculis, assembly GCA_034508575.1. Taxonomy (NCBI): domain Eukaryota; kingdom Metazoa; phylum Arthropoda; class Malacostraca; order Decapoda; family Porcellanidae; genus Petrolisthes; species Petrolisthes manimaculis. The sequence continues at coordinate 302,456 of JAWZYT010000097.1, read as the reverse complement.
TTCGTGGGACTGGCGCAACAAAGTTTCGTGAACGAGGTACGTAAATTTACATACCTCAGCGACATTCGCGGGACAAAGATGGAATGGATATCTAGCCAAGACAGTTCACTGTATGCAGAACCAAGTCAATAAATAATTTATTATTAATTATTATTCATAGTAAAAAGGGTGGATTATCATAAAAAAAATATTTTTGAAATTTAAATATTTTGAATAACAAAAAAAAAAAACATGAAGAAGAAAATATGATGTCGATATTTTACTATGTTTACATCCCCTAGAGACGTGTACACGTGTAGTGTTCACTGTATGCAAACATGTACTTACAACAAATCAAACCTATGGTAGTCTTTCATCTTCTCTTCTTCAAAAATATTAGTTACAATGACCAATACAGTCACAAACTGGCCATCAACCTCCACAAGATCCATGTTGTTGTTTACGATTTGTGGTGGTGGTGATGGTGTGACTCATCTGCTATGCCACGTTCAGTGTTCCATAAACAAAGAACTTGTCCGCGGCAGTGTGATAGCTACTGCCCCAACCGTTCTCCATGGTACTGTACCTTGTTCCACCAGTCCCACCAAAACCTCGTACGCAGTGCTAGTGTGATACCCCATTATACCACCCTGCCACCACTCATACCCTTCCACCACTCATATACCACCCTGCCACCACTCATACACCACCCTGCCACCACTCAGACAGACATCACCCTTCCACCACTCTTACACCACCCTTCCACCACTCATACACCTCCCTGCCACCACTCATACACCTCCCTGCCACCTGGATTCCGTGTGTGTAATGTTTTGTGTCACTTGTACAGAGCATGAGATGGTCAAGATTCCGCCTCGACCTCGAAGTCTTCAGGACAAGCTTGTGGTTCTAATGGACATGGTTGGGGTGATGATTTCTCTTGGGTTTGCATGCCTCCTAACCCACCTATGGCTGAGATACATCGACGTTAACATCCTACGCCATCTTTCACCTATGCTTCCAGCCTGCTTACGCCCGACTAACGACTAACTCAGATATTATAAAGTAATAAGTTAACACAAGTAATTCGATAAACCCACAAGAATAACTTCAACATCAGATACTCTACTTGATCTCAATATAAATAATAAATCTGATGTTATCCTATTTCATAAAGTTGTTCCTCAGACCATGATTTAGTAACTGTTGTCATAAATGTAAGAAAACTTAGAAAAATATATCTCTTGTAAAAACTTTTGGTACTTTGAAAATCTATGATAAAGAAATTTTTTTGCTCCCTCCTTCTTTATGATATTCATTATTATATTTCTAACTGATGATGTGAACTAACAAGTGTGTATATTTGATAACGTCTATATAAATTCTCTCTCTCTCTCTCTCTCTCTCTCTCTCTCTCTCTCTCTCTCTCTCTCTCTCTCTCTCTCTCTCTCTCTCTCTCTCTCTCCTTTTCTTTATCTGTCTCTGTCTCTCTCTCTCTCTCTAATAAAGCTGTGAAAGAAAAGCCTACACCGTGGTTGAGTGATGATATTCGTGTGGCGATGGGGTACAAAGAAATGTAATAAAGTATATTAATAACTCTTTACTACGAGAGCGTTATACAACTGCTAAGAACCATGTAACAGCCACAATCAAATATCCACAGACACTTTTCTTTCATCGTAGTAAATATGTTAGTAATATCGAACAACACGTGTATGATTTTGCAGCACCTCATAATAATAATAATAATTGAGGGGGTTGAATTGACGTAAGGTGTTGTTGTATGATTATATTTTGATATGATACTGATTTATTTGCACGATGGAAGGAAAGTGTCGGTGGTTATTTTTTATTGTGGCTGTACAAACACTAATCAATAAATCGAAGACTAATATTATTACCGTGACCGTCTCAAGGCTTATAACGTAACACTTTGGTCACGTGGAATAATAAACATAATAGGCCTACTTACAATTTTGTTAACTTAATTAAGTGAGAAAACTTAAGCGTTGGAGAATCCACTTTGTAAAACTTAATCGTAGGCAAAATCGAGGATAGCACCTCTGTTAAGGGGGTGCGGGAGTAGGGGACATGCTTGGGGGGGAGGGTGCGGGGATAGGGGGACAGGCTTGGGGGGGTGTAGAAAGCCTGACCCTCCCCAAAGCCTGTCCCCCTATTCCTGACCCCCTCTTAACCGGGCCTTTCTCACCCACTCGCGGTCACTATCAAGCAAACAACACATTTGAGGGTTAATAACTTGTAAACTACTCACGCTACATAAATAAATGGTACAGGATATTGAAGTATAAATCTTTAGCGGTCTCCAGAGGTATGTACAGTCGGCGGCAGAAGTCCTGTCGCCTCACTTGCTTCACCGAGACATGCAGTGTTCATGGATTCGAGAAATACCACGTTTGTTTTCTACACCTAAAAAATCTCGAGTCTATGAACATCGCGTACCTCGGTGAAGCAAGTGAGGCGACAGGACTTCTGCCGCCGACTGTACAGCCAGAATCCACAGTTTATAAAGTCATGGTCTACTGTTCTGCAACCTGGTGAAAAAAAGCGAGCTATTTGAGTTAATTTTATGAACCAAAATTGCACACACCAACAGCTATAGTATCGGATCATTTTTCGAAGCCATCTCATTGGAAGGTGTTGCAGTACATTAGACCATGACTTTACCACAACTCGGCTACTCAGAGGTGAGGTTGGGAGCTGCGAGAGTTCTGGCGCTTCACTAACAATTGGATGAAACAGTGAATACATTGTTTGTGTCCGTGTATCAGTTTGCCAGCCTTAATTAATAGGTCTCAATAGCAATGTGTGAATATTACCAGGCGTTTATCATATACATTATAATTATACAGTATAACTATTTATTCATATATATTTGTATATTAGTATTAGATATCAAAAGTATGTAGTATTAAAGGAAATGTAATTGTTATTTAAGAAAGTTTAAGAAGGGGTATTCAGCCAATTAATATGATAGTGTGTTGACATGATGCTTTAAGGGACCCTGTGTTGTAGTCAAGAAAATTGGAGGTAAACGAGTCCTTCAAATATTGCCACGAAACACCACCTATATGGAAGGAGCTTGTTTCGTGGCATAGTCAGGAGGAAACAGAAGCCTCCAATTTTCATACACGATCACAGGGTCCTTAAACAGGATTTTGCTAACTTAAACGAGATTAACAACATCAGTCTCAGCAGTCACTGTTTTATTTAAGGTGGTAATTGTTTTTTGTTACATGGGAGTGACTGGATTCCTCCAAAGTATGCCAGGAAACAGGACCATAAGAGCAAAAATAATAGTGTTCTGTTGCTTGGAATAGTTTGAAGGATTCAGTTGCTCCAGATTTACCAGCACAAAACTTTCCCCTTAATAATGTCACGCTGCGAGCCATCATGGTGTTACTCTTTGAATGTGAGGATTATATTCTTAAATATTCAATTAATACCGAATATAATATAAACATAGTAGCTATCAGAGTTTTTTTATTTGCCCATAATTACACTTTAGTCTTGATTTATGTTTATTTTTGCCATACAATACTGATAAACTTTCCTCGTTCACAATAGATTCGTCTTCCTTTGACATGGCCAAGTCGTCCTCCACACAGGAAGCTGCATCCAACCCCGACCTCTCCATCGGGCCAGTCAAGACCTCAATGTGAAGCAGAAAACAACTGAACAAGTAGTGACCACCTCAGGAACTATCAGCCAGGGAAACACACACACACACACACACACACTACAGAACAAACTCAAGAGTACAAGAAAACAGACAAATAACACACAGAAATAAAAACACAAAACAACAATGCAGATAAAACATCACAAAAACAACAATGCAGAAACAACAACACAAACAATAACGCAATAAACAATAAACAACAACAAAAGATAGAACGCCAGGAGAACGTCTTCACACCACCAAGGATATTTTGTGAAGAAATTATTACTTAAGAGTGAACTTTGCTTTTGTGAATACGGGACCGAGATGCTTATTATGACTCGTGATTAAAGTACAGTTGAACAAGTAGAAAGTACAAGAAAAAATATGGCTGTGTAATGTGTATGGCAACTCCTTTACCGCTACTCAAATTTTAGCCTATATCGTTCTACCTTACATCAGTGTCTAGAGATTTTTTTATTAAGATACGAGAGCTTACTAATAAGAGCTGCCAGATGTTGCCTTTTGCTGCCCTTTTTTTATGGCACTTTCTACTTGCTCATTTGTACACCCATAATCAAATATCCACCGAGACTTTCCTTCCAACATCAGTATCATATCGAAATATAATCATACAACACCTTATCTCAACTCAACTCCCTCAATTGTTACTATGAGGTGCTGCAAAATTATACACGTGTTGTTTTTTATTACCACTATATTTACTACGATGGAAGGAAAATGTCGGTGGATATTTGATTGTGGCTGTACTAGGGAAGTATTTTTCTTACTTGATAATTATATACATTTTCCCAAACTAAATAATGGATTATATATGAACGGGACTACAATACCCAATTAACAAACATAATGGTGGCTGTTGCAAGGAATAGTTTGGAGAAATATAAAGTTGCTCCAGATTTACCACCAACACTGTAGTAAAATCATGGTCTAATGTACTGCAACATCTTCCAATGAGATGGCTTCGAAAAATGATACGAAACTATAGCTGTTGGTGTGCAATTTTGGTTCATAAAATTAACTCAAATACCTCGCTTTTATTCACCAGGTTGCAGTACATTAGACCATGACTTTACCCCATTAAGGGAAGATTTTTCTTATTGGTGAAGAGGAAGGTTTCTCATTCTTCCAAATTATGCCAAGAAATAGATCCCCTATTAGTACACTCGTGATACATATAATTTCTGACCAGAGCTTCGAATCGCCTGGTATTGTTCATTTCTTCACCCAGTATACCTATAGAGGCTGAGTTCGAATGCAACTTGTGTGTGTGTATGTGTGTGTGGTGTCTGCCATTCGTCTCTGGTCAGAAGTTACGTATCACGAGTGTACAATTAAAGGCGTCTAGTTCCTGGCATAGTTTAGAGGAATCACTGACCTTACATTACAGTTCATCAACCAGAGAATCTCCCCAAAAGATGTGACATTTCAGTGAACTTTCTCCCGGATAGAAACGTCATCTTTCAGTTTCATGAACCCCTTTCCCTCCAGGCTCTCCTTCTTGTCACATTCCAACAGGGCGGAGTCTGGAACCTGTATGTGGAAAAAAAAAAAAAACATTATTTGTTTGGACGTACAGACACTCCTTTGAATTAAGCCCCTCATACCCCCTTTACTCAAGGCACCATGCACTTTATACTTGTGATATTGGATCTACGTGAGGTCAATGATGACGCTTGTTTGGATTTACAGTTGGCTCCACTTCTGCGTTTACCACTTAACGTTGCCAATGTTGAGCCACGCAGATACCAAGTGATCAAGTATAATTATTGGAGAGGGAAAGAATAAATTATTAGAGTAATCATCTGAGATTATAAAGCAACAGAGCCGACTGTCACCTTAATATTTCATCTCCTGGTATCGAAATACAAGTGTAATGCTTCATTCCAAAGGAGTTGCTTTAATATGAATAATTGATGCGAACTTCATATTGCAAAACAATTCACACATCAACAATTACTAATGATTTAATTATCGTTGTATTGGTGATTCGAGTAGTCCTTTTTACAGAGCCGGTTACGAGTATATGGAGGGAGAGTGATCATTACTATAGCATCCATAACTCTTAATATAATTTTGTCTTAGCTCTGTTTTGTTATGGTAGACAATTGTAGCATTACAAGTAAGTGTAATCTGAGGACGATAAACGTACAGTACAACCACAACCAAATACCCACTGACACTTTCCTTCCATCGTCCAAATAAATCAGTATCCTATCAAAATATAATCATACAACAACACCTTACGTCAACTCAACCCCCTCAATTATTATTATTATGAGGTGCTGCAAAATTATACACGTGTTGTTCTTTATTACCAAGATATTTATTACGATGGAAGGAAAGTGTTGGTGGATATTTGATTGTGGGAGTACCCTAAATATCATTGGTATTGAATTAATACCGATAAATATCTTGTCAATATTACAGAATGAACGTTTACACACGGCTAAACCAGTAGAACACACATTCAACCTGCTTTCTTTACTCGTCTAGTCAGGTATTAGATGTCTTCTAATTATGGATGAAAATATGTGAATTTCACTTATAAGTATGATATGCCTGTATTCAAAGTGATGGATAAGTTTGAGAATCTTGAAGTTAAATGAAGAAAGAAGACCACAGTGGTCCTGGAAGACACTAATTCGAGAAGAGAAAAATATAAAGGAATAACAGGAAATATGGAGAAAATAAAAGTAATGAAAGACAACGAACACACGTGAACGAAACTATTACCATAAACCCTAGATTGGGAGACTTGATGAAAGCCACAATGATGATGCAGTGATTGACTTATGACATATCGAAGGGTGATATCACAGTCGTTTTGGGTTTGTCAGGGTCTTCCCCAATCACACTCGTCAAGTCTTCATTACTTACAAAAATCTCAGTGTTCACATTTACACAACCTTTCAAACAGTTCTCTTTTCATTTCCTTACTGCTTGCTGTCACACCTCTCTATCACCTTTTTCTGGCGCTATAGGACCTCGATGTTGCGGCGCCTAATATCCATCAATCAATCTTTCAAACAGTTCGATAATTGGAATCATTGCATAATATAATAATCAAAATCATCAAATAGAACAGAAATAAATATATTACTATCCATTTCTGAGACCGTGAACATCGGTTTTCGCAAATATTTTTCAGACTCATCATTTGAGCGTAATAGTAGAGCCACAATCAATCAAATAACCACCGACACTTTCCTTCCATTGAGCAAATAAATCAGTATCATATCAAAATATAATCATACAACAACACCTTACGTCAACTCAACCCCCTCAATTATTATTATGAGGTGCTGCAAAATCATACACGTGTTGTTCTTTATTACCAAGATATTTACGACGAAGGAAGGAAAGTGTCGGTGGATATTTGATTGTGGCTGTACTTTGACACAGTGTAAAGTCATGGTCTAATATACTGCAACATCTTCCAATGAGATGGCTTCGAAAAATGATCCGAAACTATAGCTGTTGGTGTGTGCAATTTTGGTTCATAGAATTAACTCAAATAGCTCGCTTTTATTCACCAGCTTGCAGTACATTAGACCATGACTTTACAAAATGCCTTCCGCTATTTTTTGGTAATATAGGGCATTGCCAGATGATGTTAGTGAGGGCGTTTATTATTGTTGACACACATGGCGTTGCCGAGCACCGCCAACGTATGTATATGAACGTCCATTATCCCTCATCCTGTCCCTCCCTCCACACATCCCCCTCAACACTCATTCTTGGCCTCCCCGTCGCCCTCACCTGTCTACTATATCATGTTGTAATAATTAATAGCGGATGTCATAAATATGTTACTTTTTGTAGAATCTGTGTTCATTTAATTTAACCATTTTATTGTATGTCCTGAAGTTATATAAACTGGAATAGGCTAAAAAGCGTATGACTGGCACCCTATTCATCCAATATAATGTACAGCCACAATATCATATAACCATCGACACTTTCCTTCCATCGTGCAAATAAATCAGTATCATATCAAAATATAATCATACCACACTGAACATCAACTCAACCCTCTCAATTATTACTTTGAGGTACTGCAAAATCCTACACGTGTTGTTCTTTATTACCAAGATATTTACTACCATAGATGGAAAGTGTCGGTGGATATTTGATTGTGGCTGTACTATCGGCCACAAGTATTCTCACCCACCTTAGATTTTCCTCACACAGTATTCGCCTGGTAACACTGATCCCCGTCCCCCATGTCCAGATGGATGATATCCTCTATTTCCTACCTCATTTCCCTTTCACATTCTCGTAGTTATTTACTGTATATACCTTGAAGTAATATTCTATGAAAATTGAGGTTTATCCATCTATTCAGTCAAACTGTATCTATTGTGAAAATAGATTTATTTTCTTGATGAATATTAAGGATTTCGTTTCCTATCTCCCTTCTCTTTTCTCTCCCCGTCTCCTGTTCCCTCCCTCCCCCATCTCTCTGTCTCCCCTGATATCTCCCTCGCTCCCTTTCTCCCTTGCTAACTCTCTCTCTCCCCCTCCATATTCTCTGTCCACTCACATGTGTGTGTGTGTGTTATTTACGTATAATTCTCATTCTGAGCACAAATTTCAGTATTAGTCACTTTAATTTTGTCGCCTACAAAATTGAATGAAGTAATTTCAAACCTTTGCAAACACTCGACATCCAGGTTACCTTTTTCCCCCTTAACCGAATAATTAAGAATGTTTACGTTTTTGCATAAAAGACATTTGTTCAACAAGTAGGTGAACAAGTATTGCTGTTCACATTTTTTACATTGGTATACTCTGGTTTCATTATACTTATATAAATTCAGGGAAAATATTTTAACATGGGTATGCACAGAACCATTCATTCTCGGTGGAAAGGTTAATACATCTGGATCGTTTTTAGATAAGTTAATCTCTGCCAAGTTGGCTGTCATCTAGTTACTTTGTTGTTGTTGATGTTCTCCCGAGGCAGAATGGCCTCCTGCCCCACAGACCCCTGGTACACACTACTCGCAGTGAAAAAATAAATTATAATAAAGGAGGGGCTGGCCTTATATGCCTGGGCTACCGAAGCACATCCCAAGGAAACGCGACCAGAGCTTACTAGACCAGAGGGGCCTCCGACCGCCAGGGAGATTGGGGGAAAGGCTTTGATAACACAGCCAGTGCTGTGGGCCCATGTCCACGTTACCACAAGAGCTACAAGTGGGACCGTACCTTCCATGATACCAGCGCTGAATGGACCATAAGGGGGAGGGAGTTTACACTGCTGCATGCGAAGGGAAATGCACCCCCGTGTGCTGGCGGTCCACACAGCAGTGAAAAAAAAAAGGCCTCCGGTTGCAGTACACCTCACGTGGATTTTTAATCCATGTGGGCAGATCTCGTCAAATTCAGTTACTTAGTATTATACTCTGGTATATTACAGCGATGTGCTACAGATAAGTGGTCATCCATTACCCCCAGAACATGAATGAAATATTTTTATAGGTTGTGCATACCACTTGACTAGTTTCTGTTGTGAGTTCGGTTTCCTGGTTGTGAAACCTCTGCACGTCAACCATCTCCTCAGGTCTTCTCTATAATTATCACTGATAACAGAGAATGGTAATATAGCTCCTGGTACAGTACGTCGCCAGCACTGCCGCGTGGTACAGAGGCTCATTATGTTTAAGAGATTTAAGTGATTTAGTTCCTTAATTAAGCAACACAAAAAGTGCATTTCATGTGCTGGAGTATTGGGGATACTCCATCTTCCACACGTAGATTGTTTCGAACTAAATAATCATAGTGGTGCTGGCGAGTGTACATTAATTTCACGTAAAAAATATACTTAAACCCTCCATTGATCGACATAATAGGATGGTAAGGGTCTAAGGGAATTATAGAATAGCTATCACTCTCTCTCTCTGATGCATACAATTGAGCCCATCACCGTCTTCGTCACTATTAAGGAACAAATCATCCTCGGAATCACTCTCCTTGTTGATAATTACGGGATCCGTGTCCTTCACTGATACAGTCAGTAGGTAGTCTATACTATATTATATACTATGTTGGCCGCACCTCTGACTTGCCACGTTGGGAGGAGTTATCCATTATTATGGTCGTTAGTTCAAACCACGGAATATCCTTTTCATATATCCATTTTCAAATTATCTGCTACGGCATTTTATTACAAATTGTATATTACATAATGGGGGAATGATGAGAGAGAGAGGGAAAAAGTACGCCTCTCTCGTTTTGGTGGATATAAGTAGATCATAATATAAATATTTGTCCGTATTCTTGTGCTTCATTTTGTTATGTTTTCGTGATGTGTGTTTGTGTGTGTATTCATTGGATTCTCATGAGTCCCGCCTACCCTTATGCATTGTTGTCTGCCTGTTAATTGACGCCACGGCACAATGAATTAAAAAAGAAAAGAAAAGAGGGAAAGTGTGAGAGAGTGAGGGAGGGAGGGAGAAGGGAAACTGACATTCGAATGTTTAGATTAGTCCTGGCGACTCATGCGACTTTGCCTTTAAATGTCAAAAGTAAACGCCTTCACTAACACCAATTGGCAAAGCCCTATATTACCAAAACAAATAGCAGAAAAAGTCTTGTACGTAGACTGTGTCAAAGTACCATCCCGATCAATTCATTCGTTTGAAAGATATTCGCGAAAAACGATCACTCACGGTACCTGAAATGGATAGTAAGCAGTTCATCAGTTTCTTGCTTTTGGTTGTTTACAAATCATTACGAGCGACTGTGGAATCGGTTCTAGTTAACTAATATGAGAGGCACAGGTAACTCTACTTTAGGAATCGGTTCTAGTTAACTAATATGAGAGGCACAGGTAACCCTACTTTAGGAATCGGTTCTAGTTAACTAATATGAGAGGCACAGATAACCCTACTTTAGGAATCGGTTCTAGTTAACTAATATGAGAGGCACAGGTAACCCTACTTTAGGAATCGGTTCTAGTTAACTAATATGAGAAGCACAGGTAACCCTACTTTAGGAATCGGTTCTAGTTAAGGACCCTGTAATCGTGTGTGAAAATTGGAGGCTTCTGATTCCTCCTAACTATGTCACGAAACAAGCTCCTTCCGTATAGGTGGTGTTTCGTGACAATATTTGAAGGACTCATTTAACTCCAATTTTCTTACTACAACACAGGGTCCCTTAACTAATATAAGAAGCACATGAAACCCTACTTTAACCATGGGTGTGTAGCACGGATGGTGGTGTTCAATATAAGGGTTGTTGGAGCGTTTGTTGAAGGCCACAATGAAGACCCAGCGGCGGCGTGATGAGTGGTTCTGGTCTGAGGTGTGGAGGAGGTTACAGTGGAAGAACAATGCATCGCCGGCAGTCATCTCAACGTATATGTGGTCCAAATGTTTTTTTGCCTGAGAGAGAAAATATTACTTAAAAAGGCAATAATACACTTTTTTATTTCTTCAAACTATATCACGAAACAAATCTCTTAGTAGTAGTAGTAGTAGTAGTATTTTATAGGTGATCTGTTGAATAGTATTGTCTGAAGGAATTATCAGCCCTCCAACCTTCCCAAAACAGGTGGATAGTAGTGTTGGTAAATCTGAAGCAACTGATTCCTCCAAATCATTTCAATTAACATACCACAGTCATTTTAATAATCTAGTCCTGGTTACTGACATGCATTGGAGAAATCAAAACGCTACAATATTCACTCGTGATATACAATTTCTGACCAGAGTGGGAGGAGCAGAAAGCTTCGAATCGCCTGGTATTGCTCATTTCCCCAAACAGTACACCTATAGAGGCTGAGTTCGAATGCTGTGTGTGTGTGTGTGTGTGTGTGTGTGTGTGTGTGTGTGGTGCCTGCCGTTCGTATCTGGTTAGAAATTAAGTATCACGTGAAAGTGTAACAAAAATATATTGCTTGCTGGCCTTAGGGGATACATTTTCTTTTTTCTATATTGAAAAAGATGAGAATTAAAAGCTGAAAGTTCGCTTATTGTCTTCACCTGTAAAAACACAGTGAGAGATGTCCAAATTATGTCTAAGTTTATTCCACAATACCTAGACACATTGCATTTGAAGGAACATAATAAGTCATAGTAAGGGGGAAATGTGGATGGACGTAAAATATTCCAGAGTTGACCAGTTTGTTGTGTATATGGAAGACTGAGAGTACCGGTTAACACTTGAATCTGGGGGTTGGACAGATAAGGGGTGAGATCAAGTACACATGTTGGTAGTAAATCTGGAGCAATTGTACAGTCGCAGTCAATAATAATCATCCACATATGGGGTCTATCAAACAATGTACTGTCTAATGTTTTCATGTTTACATAATTATGGTGTTGTTATTATTTTAAGTAATGCATAACTGCTTGTATTAAATTTAAGGATGGTACTTGATCTATTTATAGGAGAGTTTATAATCTAAGGAACAGAGGGAAGCAGTCAAACTCTTACGTGAGTTACCCCTATATGGATAATTATATTAGAAAGCGACAGTATATTCCTCTAAGTTAAAACAAGCAACATTAGGCCACCAACAAAAAATCTCCCCTTAATTAAGATTAGGTCAACTCACCTGTTCAACCCTCTCAAGGTCAGCCCCTAGTTGTTCTCCCACCCTCACGTGATTAATTCTACCGAGGTGATGGGATGACTTTAGTACCTGTAGACAACTGTTTTCACGTGTACAGTCATCAATGGGAATGAATACTGAACCCATGTCAGGATACAGGCAGCCGTTGTTGTACCAGTAGCTGTAAAAATTAGAAGGATTAAAGAGGTGAGGGAATAGATAGACAGGTTTGGGGGGTGCGGGAGTAGTGGGACAGGCTTGGGGGAGTTAGGGGGGTGCGGGAATAGGGGACCGGCTTTCTACCCACCCCAAGCCTATCCCCCTATTCCCGCATCCCCTCAGTCAGTCCCCTCTCAAGCCTGTCCCCTATTTAAGGTGGTAATTCTTTCTTTGGTACATTGGAGTGCCTTGATTCCTCCAAAGTATGCTAGGAAACAGGACCAGAAGAGCTAAAATAATGGTGTTGTGTTGCTTGGAGGATTCAGTTGCTCCAGATTTACCAACACAAATCTTCCCCATTGAAATATTAAAGTCTTAATCTAATATAACCTAAACTGACCTAACAGAAACCTAAAATAGCCAAACCTAACTTGAATTAGAATAACCTAACCTAACCTTGCCTAACTTAAAATATGATAACCTAACCCAACCTAACCAAACATAAATAGAACCTAAAATAACCAAACTCAACTTGAATTAGAATAACCTAACCTAACCTGACCTAATCTTACCTAACGTAAAATATAATAACCTAACCCAACCCAATTTAACCAAACATAAATAACTTGATAATAGCCTCACCTAACCTAACTTAACTTAGAATAACCTAATCTAACCTAAACAAACATAGAATAACGTAACGTAACCTATCCCATGTCAGAATACAGGCAGCCGTTGTTTTGCCAGTACAGCCACAATCAAATATCCACCAACACTTTCCTTCCATCGTAGTAAATATTTTGGTAATAAAGAACAACACGTGTATGATTTTGGAACACCTCATACTAATAACCACTATCGTTTTTCCTTCCCGTCTCTCCCTCCCACCAGTGAATACTTCGAATGAATCTTTCAGCGGATGTTGCGATAGTTCTATATCAGTTGGAAGTGATAACACTCCACCAGCCCCTCCACGACCTCTCTCTCTCTCTCTCTCCTCCATAACTCATCAGGTAGAAACGACCCCATGATGAGTGAGCTCCTGTCTCAATCGCATCAGCTCGCGATTGTACATTCGCGGTCAGAAGTTGTGTCCCGAGACCCTGAAACGATGATTCGTAAACAGGCGAAGTTGTAAGGTTCAAACAACGGTATGTTGTGTGGAGAGAGGTGCAAGGTACAGTCGGCAGCAAAAGTCCTGTCGCCTCACTTGCTTCACCGAGACAGGCAGTGTTCATAGACTCGAGAAATACACACATTTTCTTCACATAATAATCTCGAGTCTATGAACATGGCGTGCCTCGGTGAAGCAAGTGAGGCGACATGACTTTTGCCGCCGACTGTACACTGTTGTTCCAACCATCAAACTCGTCAGGTTGCGAATCATCATGTCAGAGAATCGAGACACATCTTCTGACAGCGACTTACTATCAAAGAGAAAACTCGTGTCGCTGTCTTGTCCAATGATTTAATATAACTTGTGAAACATAATAAAAATCCCACCATATTTACGTTCATGCCCAGTATGTTTAGTCATCAACCATATATCTTCATCAGTTTTCACGACACGAGTTTTGTCTTTGATAGTACAGTCCCGAGCTAATGGAAGGGAAAAACCACCATCGCCCAGACAAAGAGAGGGTAAGATCATGGAGAGGGGGAGGTGTTGGGAGGGACTGATGGAGGGAGAAAGGAGAGGGAAGGGAAGTACAGCTGCCAGACTGTAATGAGAAACAAGGGTTGCCTGATAAAGGACAGTTACCATGTCAACATTATTACTTACTGATAAATCTGCCTTAATTAACTTTGGACAAAATGGGATTCAACATAATCCATTCTTTATATACCGTACTAATTTAGAATAGACTGTAAAGTAAATAATAGAATATTGTACGGTTATAAGGATCATGATTATTTGATGTGTATAAACAAACATGTGATACAACCAACATCTCGAAGCAACAATTTTTTGTCTTCACGGGGCGTCGCAAGAGTCTGAGGCCAAGGGTGATGATGGCCTTCAGCTGTACTCTCCTCCCCTTACTCCCTCCATTAGTCCCGCCTAACACCTCCCTTTCTCACTTACTCTTACCCTTTCCTCAATAACTCGCCGGGTAGAAACAACCGTTTATGTGCTTGTCTGGACAATGGTGGTGTTTCCCTTCCAGTAACTCGAAACTGTGTCGAACCTATACGAATTAATTAATTAAAGAAAGGGAGATTCTCTTGTTGGTGAATTGGAAGGTTTCTAAGATCTACTAACTATGCCACGAAATAGATCCCCAAATAATATAACATTAAGGTCGTCAGTTTTCGGTATAGTTAGGAGGAATCGGTAGCCATTTACATCCCCAACAAGAATATCTCTCCATAAACACACACAATTAACATCAACAACAAGAGTAATACTATCAACAACTTACCCATAGTCTTGATGCCACGAATGTCTCCCTCCAGTGTGTGCGTCTTTCATCATGAGTTTACTGTGGTAATGATACACCTCACCATCCAGCAACTGTGGTAGACAATAAACAAAGGCTTAATTAAGGGGGATATTTTGTGTTGGTAAATCTGGAGCAACTGAATCCTCCAAACTATTCTAAGCAACAGAATATCAATATTTTTGTTCATCTGGTACTTTAGAGGAATCAAGGCACTCCAATGAAACAAAAGTGAATTAGCCCATTAACCCCTAATGCTTAGGGAAGTTTTCTCTTGCCTGCCGCCATGCAGTTATGCAGAAAACGCTCTATTTTACTTCATCCCACTTTTTAAATAACAATTAAATTTGATTTTGTCTACACTATTCATTCTTCCTCTTTCCAATGAGACTAACCCCAACTCTCTATGACTCTTGGTTATCAAGGTAGGAGGTAATGAGGAGGAGTCACTTAAATTACAGAGCGAGATCAGGGTGGTGTTTGATTGTGACGTCTGGCTGCGGCCTCTGAGTCTGTCCACACTTCCTCATGCAACTCCGTGTGGAAACTCATCACTATCATAATATTGATTAAGGGGAGGGTATAGTTTTGACATTTTTGGAGATTATGATTCCTCCAAACTATTCCAGGCAACAGGATACCATTATTTTTCTTCATCTGGGTCTGTACTCTGGCATACTTTGGAGGAATCAAGGCACTCCAATCTATCAAATGTATACTCTCCCTTTAAAAAGATATATCCAGTTTCCGTTCTATTCCTGAGTCTGATAACTTTACAGGAATGAGACGGAAATGTGGAGGTTGCAATGGCGGAGTGGAAGTATCAGGTGGTACGATAGGGAGCAGATAAACAGATGAGGTGAAAAAAATGTGTGGAGGGTCAGCCATCTCTGTAGTAGTGTAGGAACTTAGCGACCCATGATGCAGTACTGTGTCTGGCTAGGCTATAGGTGGAAAGAAAAAAATCCCGCCTAATTCCGCCTCTTGGGCTTGAAAATAGCAATGACGGTCATAGCTATCAAAATGCACTAAAAGTATAACAACTAGTTATCCCCGTACTCTATATTAGTCTATATTCAAACCTAAAGTATACTACATCTCCTGAAGGACCCGAGTGATGTAGTCACTAGCATGTTCTTCAAATATTGCCACGAAACATCAACTATTGTTTCGTGGCATAGTCAGGAGGAATCAGTAGCCTCCAAATTTATACAAGATCACATGGTCCTTAATTCAAACCCTCTCACCTGTTCCATCGTCCCTGCTACTCTCTCCATCCTTGCCAACATCCCGGTAATGTCGTTCCCAGGATGGTTCCATAACACTACTTTGCTCCGTCTGTTTTTACCGTCGTCTCTGCTATAGGCGCGGCTATGAAGGTCTGTATTTCCTTCCACAGCTTCCCTCACTTTCGCCACCTCCGTCTTGTTTAGCAAGTTCCTAGTGAGAACGTTAGGTTAGGTTGGGTTGGGTTGGGATGGATTCTGGTGGGTTGGGTTAGGTTAGGTTAGGTTTAGTTTAATTTGTTTCGATATATAATAATAATACTAATTATTATAATATAATTGGTTAGGTTCGGTTTGCTTATATTAAGTTAGGTCGGACTGGGTTTGGTTTGATTTAGTTCGATTCGGTAAGGATAAGCTAGATTAGGTTTTGTTTTGTTAGTTTTTTTTTTTTTTTTTAAATTTGGTTATGTTTGGTTGGGTTGGGTGAAATTCGGTTAGGCTAGGTTGGCTTAGATTAAGTTGAGTTGGGTCGGGTTGAGTTAGGTTAGGTTAGGTTAGGTCAATTTTACTTGTTTGTATTAGGTTAAGGTTAGGTTACTGTAGATTGGGTTAATTGGGTTAAAATTTCATCCTATAAATTGTACAGCCACAATCAAATATCCACCGACACTTTCCTTCCATCATATTAAATATTTTGGCAATAAAGAACAACATGTGTATGATTTTGCAGCACCTCATAGTCATGAATATAATTGAGGGGGTTGAGTTGACGTAAGGTGTTGTATGATTATATTTTGATATGGTACTGATTTATTTGCACGATGGAAGGAAAGCGTCGGTGGATATTTGATTGTGGCTGTACTCTCGCAGAAATTGAAGTATTTGTCAAGCACTATTTTTGTTATTCATTAAGGAGAGTATGGAAGGAAACAGGACCAGATTAACAAAACAATGGGGTTTGGAGGAATCAGTTGCTCCAGATTTACCACCAACTCTGTACTATTTCCTTAAGGTGGTAATTCTTTTTTGTTACATTGGAGTGTCTTAATTCCTCTAAAGAATGCTAGGAAACCGGACCAGAGGAGCAAAAATAATGGTGTTCTGTTGCTTGGAATAGTTTGGAGGATTCAGTTGCTCCAGATTTATCACCAACTCTGTACTAATCCCTTAATGAAGTCCTTGATTGATGTGGGTACGCGGTCGAGAATTAAATAGACTCACAACAATGCGTCTATATTCTTGTGTTGCTAAGTCTGGAGCAACTGATTCCCCAAAATTATTTCAAGCAACAACTGGACACCAATATGCTTGTTGGTCTGGTCCTGTCTCCTGGCATACTTTGTGGGAATCAAAGCACTCTTAATACACCAAAAGCATATTATCCCCTTCTGTCCGAAAAGAGACAGATGATAAAAGAATTATATTTGTCTTGAAGAACTGCCTAGACTCTAGACTGTTTCACAAGGCCATAAACAATATAAAAATGTCATTATCGAGGTTTTCTGAATGCAATGTTTTATAGTGTATTTTTAACTAATGTATTGTTCACATCCATGGCCAATTAGTGTTTTGGGATATGTCGCCCCCCCTCCCTTGACCCAATGTCCTAAAACACCTTATTTTCGCCATATTTGAACTAGATTCGTCTGAAAAAGAAAATGTATCAGGCAGAACAGAATTGATGTAGTGATTATGGACAAATGTTTGACTAATACCCAAATTGGCTACATTATTATCCGGTAGACTTGGAGGAATAAATGGGGACCAACATGGGGAAAACATATAAACCGAGTTTCAGTTCCTTTTGCAATTACTGAGGGTAGTAGAAAACAATATTTATGGTGTGATGTGGTGGTGTGGTACGACGGCTATGTAGTGTGTCTATGGAGTCATCGTACTGGTACAACGTCATCCCCAACACCATGAATGTTCTTGCATATGACTCTAATAAGGACTCAGGCCCGTAGTTAAAATTTTTTTTATTGATCCTGACTGGAGCTTTATGAATTCTCCAAACTACTCTGGACAACAGATTCCCTATTAGAAATAGTGAAGGATTCTGTGACATGGATTATTTTGGAGGATTCATAGAGCTCCAGTAAGGGACCTTAATTTTTTTTTAAACTACGGGCCTAAGCTGTGGAGGTTAAGTTAGGTAAGTTTAGGTAAGGTAAGGCTAATTTCAAAATGCCCCAATTGAATATTGGAATTGGTGTATTTGCGGAGAAAATGCCATAGAAGAAAATAGTCTTTGAATGGTCTAAATAAGTAGGTAATAAAGGCAGAATAACTATTCGCGAGAACGGCAATTCTTTCAATATTTACCGATATTAGATGGTACCTACCGTATTTAATGGACAGTTTCTCAGCTAACGAACAGAGGGATGCTGAAAAACATTTACATATGTCATCTTAAAGTGGTTGATTATAATTGTCCACGATTGTAAACACTTGATATAACAAGAGTACTAACCTGACAATGACAAAGCCATCATTGTTATATGCTTCTTTCATGGCTTCTGTCACCTTCCAGTCCCCTCCATCGTGGAAAAACTCTGTAGCTGAAAAAAAAGAATAAAAATAGTATATATATATATATATATATATATATATATATATATATATATATATATATATATATATATATATATATATATATATATATATATATATATATATATATATATATATATATATATAAAAAAAACAGCCTGTCTGTTTATCTTTCCGTCTGTCTGTCTGTCTGTTTAGACCAGTGGTTCCCAACCGGGGGGAAATTTCCCCCAGGGGGGAAATTTGGATGTTTCAGGGGGGAAATTATAGTCTGGAAATTATCAGTAGTTATGTAACGCCCGGGAGATGGTATAGTTAACCTTCCAGATATTTTTTTTCCCACGCTGTAGGGGGAAATCTGGATGGTTGAATTAGGTGCAGGGGGAAATTACAGAAAAAAGGTTGAGAACCACTGGTTTAGACGCTATGCACAGCCGCATCGTTTTACCTAGAGTAATAATTTTTGCATACGTTTTTTCGCTGAGACCTGAGGAGTGTCTTGGCAGTATAATTTTTTTTTCTTCAATGATTAACCCCTTAAAAACGACTTTTTTCTTTTTGGTCACCACCACCTGAAAAATGGGGGTCAAAATTTTCAAGTTTTAACTTTCATTTAGGCGATTTTTTTTTTTTTTTTTTTTTTCAGAAAGTAAGAGCTTGAATTTACACACGAGGAACTGAAAACGAGAGCCTCTTAGGTGACCAAATTTGGGTATGACAAGAGTGTCTAAGTCCAAAAATACATAAATAAAATAGTATCCCATGAAATATTATCAAAGAAAATCTCTTACGGTGACAAAAAACGTCATACGATCAGACAGACTGTTTTATATATATAGATAGAGATAGATAGATAGAGAGATAGATAGATAGAGATAGAGAGATAGATATAGATAGAGAGATAGATATAGATATATAGAGATAGATATAGATAGATAGAGAGAGAGAGAAAAAAAGAGTGAGATAGATAGATAGATAGATAAAAATAGATAGATAGATAGATAGATATAGATAGAGAGATAGATATAGATATATATAGATAGATATAGATAGATAGAGAGATAAATATAGATAGAGAGATAAATATAGATAGAGATAAATATAGATAGAGAGATAGATATAGATAGAGAGATAGATATAGATAAATAGATAGATAGATAGATAGATAGATAGATAGAGAAATAGATAGATAGAGAAATAGATAGATAGATAGATAGATAGAGATAGATAGATATATAGATAGAGATAGATATAGATAGAGAAATAGATATAGGTAAAGAGATAGATATAGATAGAGAGATAAATATAGATAGATAGAGAGATAGATAGATATAGATAGATAGATATAGATAGAGAGATAGATAGATATAGATAGATATAGATAGAGAGATAGATATATATAGATAGATATAGATAGAGAGATATATAGATATAGATAGATAGATAAATATAGATAGAGATAGATAGATATAGATAGAGAGATAGATAGATATAGATGGAGAGATAGATAGATATAAATAGATAGATAGATAGATATAGATAGAAGATAGATAGATATGGATAGAAAATAAATAGATATAGATAGAAGATAGATAGATAGAGAGATATAGATAGAGATAGATAGAGAGATATATATAGATAGATATATAGATAGATATAGATAGATATATAGATAGATTTATAGAGATAGATAGATAGATAGATATAGATATATATAGATAGAGATAGAGAGATAGATAGATAGAAATAGATAGATAGAGATAGATAGATAGATAGAGATAGATAGATAGATAGATAGATAGATAGATAGAGATAGATAGATAGATAGAAATAGAGATAGATAGATAGAGATAGATAGATATATAGAGATAGATAGATATACATATAGATATAAATAGATATAGATAGATAGATATAGATAGATTGATAGATAGATCCCCGGACAACGTCGAGTATCCCTGCTAGTATATATATATATATATATATATATATATATATATATATATATATATATATATATATATATATATATATATATATATATATATATATATATATATATATATATATATTCTTACACCGTACGTGCCGAACGCTTACAACGTTTCTTCCGCTGCCGACTTCCTTGAAATTCTGCGAGATGCCCCGCCTGCAAATAACCACTTCATCACCTTCCTTGACGTGGAAAGCCTGTCCACGAACGTCGCAGTTGATACAACCATTGACCTCATCCTCAAAGGTGTTAATCACAGCGAAGACACTACGCCCCTGAAAGGAGTCACCGTTCATCTGCCCCAGTGGAAAAATTTACCAATAAATCGACGGT
This sequence comes from Petrolisthes manimaculis, assembly GCA_034508575.1. NCBI lineage: Eukaryota > Metazoa > Arthropoda > Malacostraca > Decapoda > Porcellanidae > Petrolisthes > Petrolisthes manimaculis. The sequence continues at coordinate 281,503 of JAWZYT010000097.1, read as the reverse complement.
ATAGCAATGGGCAGGCCACTAGGAGTACTCTTCGCGAACTTCTTCATGGGCACCATCGAATCATCTTTACTCGCGAACAACAAGCCGTCTATTTACTGCCGCGACATCGACGACATCTTCGTCCGCGTCAAGGACATCCAGGAATTACAGGACCTCGGACATCAGTTTATCACCGCCTCGGAACTTAACTTCACCAACGAAGAAGCATGCGACGGACTCCTTCCCTTCCTTGATATACTCGTGACAGCAAGCGAATCAGGATTTAAGACTACAGTCTACACCAAGCCAACAAATCAAGGATTTTTCCTGAACGGAAACAGTGAGTGCCCCAAACGCTACCTACTATCAACTATAAGTGCAAACGTCAGATGAGCAATCTACCACTGCTCAACATGGAAAGATACACACCAGGAAATAGAACTCCGTCATAACAAAAGTGACAAAAACATATGTGGACAAGTGGTACGAGAACAACACTGAAGCGAAGAAGTGTGACCCTATTAAGTTATTTTACAGACATTTTATTTCTACTGAATACAATAAGGATGAAGAAATTATCAGAAACATCATTAATAAAAATGTACACCCAGTCAACGCCAAACAAAAGATCAAACTTATCATTTATTACAAAAACAAGAAAACAGCCCATCTACTTCTCCGAAATGGACCCAACACGACCAAGGCGCTCCTTCAGGAAGACCACGTCGTATACCAATACATATGCAACAATGAGGAGTGTGGGCCTCATTCTTACATTGGTATGACGAGGACCTCCCTGCCCCGGCGCCTAACCTGCCATCTTTCCAACGGGGCAATTAAAGATCACCACGCCACCAAGCAAACATCCAGCAACCCGTCTAATGCTGGTTAATAACACAAAAATACTCGACAGAGAAAGCGACAGCAGACGTCTTTTGTTCCTGGAAGCAATTTATATAACAACAAAGATGCCATCAATCAAAAAACAAACAGAAGATTTCCAGGTACTCCCCACAGCAAAACGCAGAACAAGTGAGCAAGACAGGTGTTAACTCGGGCGAGCCAATCCCTGAGCTCAACTCCGCCCACTCCTGGTCCCGTGATCCGCCAAGACGGCTTAAAAACAGTCCGCACAACAAGCTCAAACGGGGGAGGAGCCTACATCCAGACATGGCCCAGACAGCACCTACTGCCAACATCACTTCCCCTGCTGACCGTCTTGTTGGCATGGTGAAGTGGTTCAACCATTTAAAGTGCTATGGATTCATAACCTCGGACGAACGAGATTATTTCGTCCACAGGAGGGGCATCCTTCTCTCTGCTTCTACCACCTCACCACCATCACTGTGGGACGGAGAGGAGGTGTCCTTCACTGTGGAGGAAGGGAGGAAGGGCGTGGAGGCTACCAACGTAGCCGGACCTGATAGTGGGCTGGTCCGAGGCTCACTCCACCGCAGCGACGGCAGCAGCAGGCAGACATCGTCACCGTCTGCACCAAGACTGCTGTTGCCTTAGCTGCAAAAGGGCTATGTCGTCTCTCTGACATCCTCCTGGACATCTTCAGGAAAAATGACTTACCACCAATAGCCATTTCTACTGATTTGAAACCACCCACCACCATCAAGAAACGAGGCAACAAGCCAGCACGACAGGGGAAAAGCAGAATGGATGCACCACCGCCACCACCACCCCCTCTGAACCACCCATATCGCCGGTTAATGTTGCCTCGCCCACTTAACTGGGCGAATAATGGGAAGGCACCACCACTACCACCACCACCTGAACTTTCCATGCAGGAAACTGAGACGGAGGAGGACTCTGACACCAGTTCCCCCTCCAATACCAACACAAACGACACCAATGACAACATGGATCTGGAAGATGGAGGGGAGTGGCAGATGGCCGGGAGGAGGAAGAGGAAAAGGAAAAGAAGGATGGACAGCCAATCATCAGAACAACAGCTGCCTGACACCATCAAATTCTGGATGACAGCTTCTCCTCGCCTCGACCTGTTCCAACAACACATCTCTCTGTGACGTGACCCCAACATCTTCCAGAACAGAGAAGAGTGGAACACCCCGATCAGACGGCCTTATAAGCATACCAAAATTAAAAATAAATAGCTGCCTTAATATGGGTGATAGGCAAAAAAAAAAAAAAAAAAAAAAATAGTGTTTTTTGTTGCATCTACATACTTTATAATTATAATGGTGTGACTTCATTAGCATTAAATAAATTCTTCAATGAAAGAGGCAGGCTACTCTCCTCGTACTGAGTGTAGTGTGTAAGCCAAGTGAAGAGAGATGTGTAAGCAAAAATTAAGAAGTGAGCTAGAAAAGAAGATTTAGGGTTTTATGCCTATCGACTCATGGTGTTGGTCATTAAGGGACCCTGTGATATAGTCAGAAAATTGGAGGTAAATATGTCCTTCAAATATTGTCATGAAACACCACCTATATGGAAGGTTCTTGTTTCGTAGCATTGTCAGGAGGAATCAGAAGCCTCCAATACCCATACACGAGCACAGAGTCCTTAATTAATCAAGGCAGTCTGTCTTGTTACATCAACGCATCTTCCCCCAGCCGACAAGGTTGCTATTCTACATCAGTCAATACCGCATTAACCAACAAAACATACCAAGCCCAGCCTAGCTGTGGTATACCCCACAACCAAAAGAACACATGGAGGCAATCGAATAACATATGAAGCGATGGTGTGTTAAATACAATAAAACTGATACTATATTACGAGCTGGCTGCCAATGTATGTATTGTCACTGGGGAAATGATTTTGAGATAAAACAAATGGGCTTGGGTGAACATATTATTATCATTGGTAACTATGTAGGGGTCTAGGGTGGGTTATAAAAACACTGCCTTCACTTGTTCCCCTGTATTATCCTGAAGATGTCTTGAGAAATAGACGAAAGCTTGGTATTCTTTTTTAATTTTCCTTGCGAGTTATTCTGCATATATATATATATATATATATATATATATATATATATATATATATATATATATATATATATATATATATATATATATATATATATATATATATATATATATATTACAAACATTGAAATGCACACCCATAACAACAGTGCACAAAACATGACATTACTGTTCTTGAAGTGTTTAAAGACAGAAATAATGTGGATGGAGATGCCATACTCACTTGCCATGCTGAAAACGAGTATGGGGACGTAGGTGCACACCGTAAAACTTGTAAGAAGACACTGAGGCTGTATTGTGTATCTTGTGCCCTGTGCTCTGTCTTTAAGTTCAGCTGTACCCAATTATGATAAAGATCCATTGTTCCCACACACCACATGACGCTCTGACTCGAGTATTCCTTCTGTTGCCATGTCGCTTTAAGAGGGTCATATAATTTAGGTGCACTGAAACGCCTTGATTCATCCAATTTATGACAGGAAACAGGACCAGAAAAACAAAAATGATGGTGGCCAGTTGCTTAGAATAGTTTGGAGGAATCTGTTGCTCCAGATTTACCTACACTGTACTCTCTCCTTGACAGACGGAAGGCAGCATCCTTTTATATCCTCAGTAGTCCTACAAGTCAAACAACCCACTCAAGTTAGTTAATGGCATTACTGATTTTCCCTCATCCCCTACCTCATCTCCTGTGTGTGTGTGTGTGTATGTGTGTGTGTCCCAAGCTCACCAACCCCATCTCCTCTCTTGCCAGCTGTTGTCCCCCTCCCTCTCCCAAGCATAGCAACCCTCTCTCCTCACTTCCCTTAAATGTATCGCACCCGTCCCCCTCCTCTCCCACCCCTCTTCATCACATCATTCCCCTCTCTCCTCCTCCGTCCCCATCCCTCTCTGCTCATATACCTCAAATAAATCGAGCCTCCCACCCCTTTCCCCTCTTCCACCTCTCTCCCGCAACCGCCCTCCATCCCTCTCCCAAGCACAACAGCACTCTCTCCCCACTTCCTTCAAATAAATCGAGCCCCCCTCCCTCTGCTCTCCCTTCTCCCGACCCCATCAAACACATAACGACCCCCTGATCGCCCATAACACAGAGGAGAATGGCTTGGCCTTGAGGAGTCAGCATCGAGGCATCACTGGTGTTGTCCTGCTACTGGAGAATGTTTGTAAACAGACACCACACCAAAAGGACCTCGTGTCGCATTTCTCCTCCTCTCTCTCTCTCTCTCTCTCTCTCTCTCTCTCTCTCTCTCTCTCTCTCTCTCTCACCAATATTTTTAATTTATATAAATGATGTACAAGTGACTGTTACAGATGGCATATATATGACTATGTTTTCTGATGATACAAAGGTACAAAGAGCAATTTAAAAGCCGTACAAAGTTACACGCCTTCATCTACAATGTCAGGGTTTCCCAGACCCATGGTCGCGACCCAAATGAGGGTCGCATGAGTGTTCCTGAAGGTCGCGGGATGGCTACATTGATTGTTACACACTAACAATTTAGTAACGCCCATTTCAGTACGACCTTCTCCGCCCGCATATATTCACCTCTATACCAGAGTGGCCAATCAGCAGCCAGTGGTAAAGTCATGGTCTAATGTACTGCAACACCTTCCAATGAGATGGCTTCGAAAAATGATCCGAAACTATAGCTGTTGGTGTGTGCAATTTTGGTTCATAAAATTAACTCAAATAGCTCGCTTTTATTCACCAGGTTGCAGTACATTAGACCATGACTTTACCAGCCAATCCCGAGGCTCCCCGTACTGGCAAATGACATCATGAAGAGTTTCCATGTAACATAATAAATGTATGTGCATTACTTTATTACTCTCGTATTATTAACCATGTAGAGGATATAGCAAGTAGTGATGTGGGCAATAATTTTAAGTGTTTTGGCGCCCCTTCGGCACCAGTCACTCCCTTTCAGTTCTTGTACTGTCCCTCGTTTCCTCCTATTTCCTTCCTGCGTGCTGTGTCACCTCTCTATCACCTTCTTCTGGCGATATATGACCTCGCTGTTGCATCGCCTATTATCAATCAATCAATCAGTCAATCGTATTTTTATATACATTCAAATTTCAACCCCCTAAAATTTTATATATATATATATATATATATATATATATATATATATATATATATATATATATATATATATATATATATATATATATATATATATATATATATATATAAATATTATAATGATGAGCGGTTAGTCATCTTTGCAATATAGGTTAATTATAGCACTGTCATACGTGGGAGGTTTTATCGGTAACTCAAATTGACACCTGACAATACACACTTTGGACACCAAGCATAGTTTAATTAATTAATTTCTCATTACAGACAACAAACAACCTGCCCTACCTCATCGTCTCTCTCTCTCTCTCTCTCTCTCTCTCTCTCTCTCTCTCTCTCTCTCTCTGTATATACGGTATATACAGTATATATATATATATATATATATATATATATATATATATATATATATATATATATATATATATATATATATATATATATACACACACTCACATATTATCAGGTTTGGTATAAAGTCATGACGTTGTATATTATCTGTTGTTACCTTTTTCTAACATTGAAAACGGTGTCAAAATGATATAATAATGAATTAACACCTCATAATGATTTCGGCTTACCTTTGCCAGTAAGAATTCATATAAATATAACATCAGGTTTAGTACAGCAGGGATCGATGTATGCGAAATCTCGGTGTAACCACATAATTACTGTCAATACAACTGTTAATTGAATCCGACCACAGATTTTTCATATTTACGATTCCAATGCTGACTGAATTAATAATAATAATATTTCTTCATTGATTTACTCATACATATCATTACCAGATTTTTTATATGAATTTTACCGACTCTGAATCCAACCCAAAACTTAAATATCCCAAGCTCCATGGCTTTTCATTTCGGTATATATAAAGATGAGAGTTTCAGACAAACTGGTTTTAACATTTAATACTCGTATGAATGATTATTCTTTGACATGAAAGGTTAAATTAATTAATCAAATTGACTAACAATCTTTGCAGTGATAACTGAACACACAATCATATTTTCTTACTGGCAGACATAAACGGAAATAATTATGAGGTGATAATGATATTATTTTGACACGGTTTTCAATGTTAGATGAACGCATTTATAACAGCAAATAATATACAACGTCACGGTTTATACCAAACTTGATAATGTGTGTGTGTGTAAGTGCACCGAGAAGCAAGAGATATAGAGAGAAAAACAAGGTGCTAGAAGTGATATATATATATATATATATATATAATCGATTACTGTAATCACGATTGCTAAAAATACAGCTGTAATGCCCACCACTATTAGGAAACCGTGCACTCACGAGGTGGCTGATATATTCGATCTATACACAAAATATAAAGAGAATTTATAACAAATTTGAGAATAGCCTTCACTTATGTGGACTAAGGGATGGTCATGCAAATAATCACATCCTTTAAAATGCCTACTTTGGAATATATTGCAGTAATACTGAATCACATGTAATGAAACATATTACCAAATTAGAGAAAGTATAAGGAGCAGCATCATGTTGGGTTACTTGGTTATTAAGTTTAAGAGAATGATGAAAGACTAGTAGAAAAAACTAAAGTTACCTAAACTGGAAAAAAGATGAAAGGGAGTTTTCAAATGTGTCACAGAAAAAAGAATGATACACACACACACACACACACACACAGCCCGGTAGTGTAGTGAGTGGATAGGGCTCACAATCGAGAGGGCCTGGGTTCGAATCCCCGGTCGGGTGGAGACAATTTGGGATTGTTTTCTTAAAAGTGTAACCCCTGTTCACCTAGCAGAGAATAAGTACGGGATGTAAGTCGAGGAGTTGTGTGGAAAAATATTCCAACCTTGCCCAAAGATCGGTCACTACCGTCTCTGAGCTCATTTCGGGAGGGTAACAGTTGGTGAGCCCGTGTCATGAACTATGATCAAGACCAGATGAAAAAAAAAACTGGAAGAAAGACGCAAGAGAGGAGATATGATTACGGTTTAGAAATATGTCACAGGAAAAGAAAAGATAAATACTGAAAACTGGTGTCAACAAGAAATCCTTGCAATGAGAGGTCACAGTAAGAAATTCATAAACAAAAAACAGAGGTGATTAAGACTCATAGAAATACACCTTTCCAAAAAGAGTAATAGATCAGTGTAACACATTACCAGAAGAAATTGTGAGTGCTAATCAAACATATATTTAAAGAAGAAATGTGAGTGTAGGGTTTAAAAGAAAATGGATAATATGAACCTGACTCAATCGTGTAAAGATACAAATAGATAATAAAAACGCGCACACTCACACACAGACACACACACCAACACTAAACGGTATTTATTGAAATAATTACTGTTTTGTAGCAGTGTTGCCAGATCCAGCTAGGTTCTAGTATTTTCTCCCGGTCATTTCCTGTACTTTACCACGGTTATTTCCATATAATTTGTCCAGCTTAGGTCCCGGTAGTTTGCCCAGGTTAGATCTCGGTAGTCTGCTGAGGTCTAGGTTAGGATAGGTAAGGTCAGGCTAATATCCAGTGAGCAAATTGATAAACAACTCTGGTCCCTTAGTTTGCGAGCCTTTGAAGCTGTTTTATACATACTGTACTTGATGACTTGGCAAATGTCGTATCTCGTCTCCCTCAGTGGTTTTTGAAGGATAACATAAAGTCTAATTATCGAGCCAACACATTTCACCATACAGAATTATAATATTTATGGGAAAAATTAGCAAACCTTTTATTTTATTTTTTAGTTTACGAGTCTGTGAAGCATATATTTCCATACAGTTCTTCATGGCTTGGCAGATGTGGCGACGCGACTTTTACCGCTGACTGTACAGTAGAGTGGGAGTTGAAGGTTGGGTATGAAAGTGGGAGGTGAAACTTTGAGAGGAGGGTTGTTTTAGATAACCATAATAATGGACAAGTTAATTAGATGGGAGAGAGAAAGGGGGACAGAGAAGGAGTGTATGAGAGAATGGACAGATACTAACAACATATACCGGTATGTATGTACAGCCACAATCAGGTATCCAGCAACACTTTCCTTCCATCATAGTATAATAAATATCTCGGTAATGAAGAACAACACGTGTATGCTTTTGCAGCACCTCATAATACAAATTGAAGGGGTTGAGTTGACATAATGTGTTGTATGATTATATTTTGATATGATACTGATTTATTTGCACGATGGAAGGAAAGTGTTGGTGGATATTTGATTGTGGCTGTACAGACATAGTCATAATACACAAGAGTAACCATATTCTATACACACACTTACAAACGTGTATAAAACTTAATCTATTATATTATTATTATTATCACATACATTTAGCCCCTCTATCTCATTATATCTCAATGGGGCCAACATTCAGACATTTGTTTCGTTGAAGCTTAAGAGCTGATTTCTCTGAACACCGGTAAACATAGTTACCTCCATATCCAGACAGGATCCGCCATTGCCATTGACCTACCACTGTGCTCCCCAACATTCTTCTAGATTTCTAATGAAGGATGTCTCCCCATCTTAACGGAAGCGACCACTATCCAATTTTCCTGTCCTTCGTAAAGCTTTTACTGGCCACTCGCCTTCCATTTAGTGAACTGGCTTCTTTTCTTATTCCAGTGTCCACCTTTCCAACAGTTGATGCGACAGTAGAGCAATTTACAACTACACTTAATTCGACTGGGCTTCACTGGCAGTCCATTAACATATTTCAGAGTAACTATTCTAAAAGACAGATTTCATGGTGGTCAATGGAGTGCCATCAGGCCGTTGCTGCTCGTAGACGCGCCTTTAAAGACGTAGTGTGAGAAGTGATACGATTGAAGTTTATAAATAAATAAAAGGGTTTAACTTTTGAGACTTGAGCAAGGTATTAACAGTTAGTAGCCAAGATAGAACACACTCAAATGGATTCAACTAGAGAAATACCATTTTAGATACGAACTATGAAAACATTGGTTTGGGAATTGAATAATGGACAAGTTTCGAAGAGAGGTAATAAATGTAAAAACACTGAATGGCTTTAAAAATTTGGTTGGACAGATACATGGATCCAAAGGGATGGGTTTAATTCAGGAGCTGCCAAGTACTGGGCCATCAGGCCTTCTGCAGTTTCCTAATTCTTGTGTTCTCTCTCACCCTGCCTCTAACTCAAAACCGTGAAATTAGTGTGGATGCCCCTGTGGTTCTGTACGCCTGATAATTAATTAGATGAGTAGTGTTAAAGTTTTCCTGTTTTCCTTCCTACCGGTATTTAGAAGTTTCTTCTATCTTTCCATTTTGGACCCAGAATTCCCTAAAACAGAGAAATATTCCTGCATCTGGCAACTCTGTGGTGCATGTCTTGAAGTTAATGTTAGGCCGGCATATGTTGACATACCAGATACCTCTAGAACCCGCTCCACTTAACAACTTAGTATTTAGCTACATATATATATGACATGAGCAAATGGTTATTACGTTGTGTTAGTTCGTCCGCTCTGGTGCGTACTAATATTTTGCGCAGGCTAGCGTAAAGAAGGCACATGAGGTCGAGGAGAATAAAACTATTTGTGAATAGCTATTTGAGGAAACTTTATGAAGAACATTATTAGTGAAGGTTGCGTGGGACGGAGAAGTCTTCTTCATTCTTCATGAACCACTTCCCGTCAAGATTTGTTTCAGTGCATTTCATCAACGCCGAGTCCTCCTCCTGTCAATATAACAACATCAGTCATAAATACAGTAATCCCTTATTATACTGTTGTTGTTATGGGTGAATATTTTAAGGTTGTCTATGAATCCGTGTACAGTAAAACCCTCATCACCGGGTGTGGCAACTGTGGTTATGGATTTATATTGTACTTTTTCCATCAATCCCTGTACAGTAGACTCTCAATATGATTCCTTGGGTTTGTGGATGTGTATAGTACAAGAGAGGGTTAACTGTACACAGATTCATTACAAACAGTGTAATACATACCAGTGCAAAACAAGACATTCCTATACTTGTTTGTGGTGCAAATGAACAGAGACAAATCCAACTTACTCAAGGGAATGTGTAGCCTACAGTTGCCTCCACTAGTAACGAGCACGGGATCATGTGGTACCACTGTGATTGTTTACATAGTGTCCATATGGTGAATACTATAGGAGGAGTGAGTTCTGTTCCCTCATTTACTATTACTATGAGTACGAAAACAGAGTGGTGTTAGATTTCACCAAACTCACCAGACAATGTTATCGTTACTAATAAAGGCTTGGCTCTGGCTAGCACAGTGATAGAGTGCATGGCTGCAGTTTCTGTGGTCCATCGTTCGGTCCTTGCTCTGGACTTTATAAAAATCTTTCACTGATGCCGGATGTTACCATCCCTTTGAGGACGGGGTGGGGAGTTTGAGTTGGCTGTCAGAGGTCTTCCTGCTTACACAGCCATAGCCGAAGCTGACTCGGGGTCTCACGTGATTCGAGAGGTCTCTGGGCCGCTCGTCATCTTTGTGTGATGTGTGCTATAGTTGTGTTTCATACAGTCTAGTGTGTGCTTCACTCTGTCCCACTGACTGCCACTCATTGGCAGCCTTTAGTAACCCTTTAACTGTACTTTTTGGATCGAGCTGGGTCAGATGAGTTCCTACCCCCAATTTTACGGTATGCTATAGAGTATGTCATATTTATGTAATTAACTTCTCAGCAGACATGGATACTTATTATTACGTCTCTCGACTGTACCAATACCAGTCATGCTTAACTTGTTATTACTACAACTACTGCTTATTATTATTAATATTATTATAATTAATATTATTACCATAGTCATAGGTGTATAACGTGGGTGATGGTGGTCCTTGTAGGAATCATTAGAACGCTTATTGAATGCCACGATGAAAACCCAACGTCGTCTTGGTGAGGTATTGGCATCAGAGGTGTGGAGGAGGTTACAATGAAAGAAGAGCACGTCACCAGCCTTCATCTCTACATACACACTGTCAAGGCGTTTCTTGACCTAGGGGGGAAAGATAAGGTAAAAAGAATCTATAAACATTGTTGATAGCAGATGAAAACAAAAAGGAAAACATATGAGAACAAAAAAGTTATTGATTGATAAAAAGGTAAGAATAATATAAAAAAAATGAAAGGGAAATTGTTGATAGAAGAATGGGAGAATGAATGAACTATAGCGAAAGCATTAGTTGAAAAATAAGTACAGATATGCTATTGATTGATGAATTAAAACAATATGAGAATAAAGTATAAGTATAAATATGGTACTGATAAAAATATAAGACCAAATATAAGAAGAGCGAGTAAACAGCCTTTGTCTCAATAGCAGACGTTTCTTGACCTGCGGCGAAAATAAGGTAAAAATACGAAAATAAAAAGAATGCAGGATTGTTACTAAAAAATGAATATAAGTGAACTATATATATGTAAAAGTACAGTTTGGTAGATTGATTGATTGATTTTAAGCGCCGCAATAGCGAGGTCATATAGCGCCAGAATAAGGTGATAGAGAGGTGAGACAGCAAGCAGGAAGGAAATAGAAAGAAAACGGGACAGTTGAAGAACTAAAAGCTAGTTGCTGGGTCCGAAGGAGCGCCAACACCCTTAAAGTATTGCCCACATCACCAATGCGGTTTGACAGAGGAATAAAAGCAAATAGTTGAACAAACAAGGTATTAATAATTGAAGAATAGAAACAAACAACATATCAATAGAAGAAAAAGAACAAAAAATGTAACACAAAGGTATTGATAGAAGGTTAATAACAAAAATGAACAAAAAGGTATTGAAGGATGAAATAAATGGTATTGACAGCAGAATGACAACAAAAACTGGATTAAAAAAAAATTGATAGAAAAAGAAAACATTGCAACACACATTGTAATATTTATTGAAACAATGTAATGATAAGAGAATAAAAAAAAAGTGTAATACACAATGAACTTTAATTTCTATTACTAGCCTATATCAAATCAAGTAGTTTGGTTATCATTAATTTATAAAGTATTGAATATAAAGTCAAAACAAAATGAAATACATATTACGTGTATATTATTACGTGTATACATATTACAAATTGTAGTTATACCAATTTAAAACAATGAAATTACTGTACGTCGATATATATTTCATTGACAGAGCTAATGATATAATGTAGCCAATACAGATTCAATATTGAAATTTACAAATATTAAAATGTACAGTCGGCCACAGGAATTCTTACTCAAAGCGCTGGTTAAAAGAGGTCTTTATTTTGCACCTGCTGTAAGGATAATAATTATTCTGCTGACTGATTCAATTATTAGATTACTAGGAAATATTGGTGTTAGGAAAGTTAGGACAGTTTTCTAGTTGTTACTAATCTTTAATATCACATTGGTGTATAAGAATTCCTGAGGCGACTGTACATGTACTTATAACAGACTCAGGGGAAAACGAGGGAATTTCGGTATATGAGTGAGCAATGTAATCAGAATCCCTAGCCCACTAGAGTCGAAGTACGAGATCTGAAGTAGGCTGTTTCTGGACGACAGCTCATCTCAAACTATCACGAGTCCTCACACATTGGCTGCCGTCCAGAAACAGCCTGCACTAAATCTCGTCCTTCTACTTCTACTTGTGGATTACGAGTGTACAGCCAAAATCAAATAAGTTTCCTTCCTTCCTTTTCCTTCCATCTTGCAAAAAAATCAGTATCACATCAAAATATAATCATACTCAATGCCCTCAGTTATTATTATGAGGTGCTGCAAAATCATACACGTGTTGTTCCTTATTACCAAGAAATTTATTACGATGAAAGTGTCTGTGGATATTTTATTGTAGCTGTACAAGGAGGGTTAATTTACTGTACACAGGTTCATTACAAACAGCCCAATACACACTCATAAGAACACCAACTAATAATTAACTAACCTGTTCAATACGTTCTGGATCAGCACCAAGTTGCTCACCAATATCCACGTGATCGATTCTGCCATACTTATGTGAACCGGGCAGGACTTGGAGACAACCGTTTTCAGGGTCAGTGTCGTCCATAGGAATGAACACCGAGGACATGTCTGGGGCCAGGCAACCGTTTTTGTACCAATACCTAGAAAACATGATGGATGGTAACGATTACTCAAAGATGGGTGTAGTACAGTGTAGTACAGTAGTACAAGATGGTGGACCCAATTAGCAGTAGCCAATCTGGGCATGGTGAGCAATTTTAACTATGCCCATCCCCTAGTGTTGGAGTCCCAAGTGGGCATCAAAGGGAATGAACGGGCTGACGCCCTGGCTAAGGCTGTGGCCTTCAATGCTTGTCCTCCTGCCAGACATCATCCCGTACATGCTTTAGACCATCGACCCTACATTGATGCTGCCGTCCATTTCTGCTGGCAGGATAGATGGGACGCCATTGGGGCTAACAAGCTCTGCGGCATCTGCCAGCGCCTGAGTTTGTGAAGCTACAACAGCCTGTCCCGCCGGTGAGAGATGGCGCTTGCCCATCTCTTCATTGGCCACTCATGTTTGACTCGTGGATTTTTAATGGAGAGGGATCCTCCTCCCTCTGTGATGATTATCTAGTCTCTTTGACAGTGCCATCTTCTTTTCTAGTGCCTCGGCCTTGGGAACCTCTGTCATAGGTATATCTCCGAGTACCGGGTGGGGGACAGTTCTTACTGTCTCTCCCAGGTGCTCGGGAAGGAGGCTTGTAGTGTGGGAGGGAGCACCCTTTCCTTTGTGGAGGAGGCTGGCCTTTTATATAATTCAACTAATTAGGTTATTTTAGACAAATGTTAGTTTTAGTTGATATGTCCATTTAATCATGCTGCTTTTCCCTGTAAGGGTAGTGAAGCCTGGCTAATCTGTGTATACATTTTATAAATTATATATATGACATGACCATATTATGAAATCCTCAAAATTTAATATTCTCTTGGGTGGTATATGACCCTGGCTGTTGCGCCGCCAGATACCTAGTGACATCTATTTACCAATCAACCATTATTTTTGCTAATCTAGATCTGTTTCCTGGCATAATTCGTGGGAATCAAGGTGCTCCAAGGTACCGTACCAAAAGCCCCCTAACGGGAACTGCCTTGACGTGGTGGGGGGCTTGTGTGTGTCTGAGACCTGGCGAGCTATACTGGAAAGGGCTCCGGCCCCTGCTCTGCCCCATTTCGGGGAGAGAGGGCCAGTGAGAGACCAGACTAACTGGTTCCCATCTTTCAGTTCTTCCACTGTCCCTCTTTTCTTTTTTATTTCCTTCCTGCTTGCTCTCACACCTCTCTATCACCTCTTTCTGGCGCTATAGGACCTCGATGTTGCGGCGCCTAATATCCATCAATCAATCAATCTGTACCAAAAACATAGTGCCTCCTTGAAGTGGTAATACACTTTTGGTATATTAGAGAGCCTTGACTGTCTCATAGTATACCAGGAAACAGGACCAGATTACAAAAATAATTGGTTTGTTGCTTGGAATTGTTTGGAGCAATCAGTCATTCCGGATGAATTTACCAATACTGTTATGCCCCCCTTAATACAAGCGACATATGGGTGCTATGTAACCTAATATAAGACAAAAATAAAAATCCTGTCAATACACTTGTGAAATATTAAATTTAATTTTGTCATAACTGACACTTTTTAAACATTGTACAGTCAGGGAACCAAGTATATGAACACCGTTGTCTGTTTCTGGCAACTACCCCAATAGTATACATAGCAATGGATAGTATATAAATAAAATTAAGCACTCCCTTGATATAAGATTCTGTAAATAAATGTATATCTATCCTTTTAACACAGGTTCAGGAAAACTTTCATCTGTATGTTCATGAATAACAGATTCTAGCCTGGAAAACTATGAAGGGGTGAGTGTAAAATGAAGTGGTGGTTCCAAATACTGTGTATATTCATAGTATATCCAGGGTCTACAATAACTGAATTTGCGATACCTCGACCAACCAATATAAAGGGAAATGAAACAAAGTTCATATGTCGTCCCCTCTTTCATACCTCTAAGCACACACACACATAGAGTGATGCAAATCCTCCCCATCAATACCTAGTTTTCTCTTTACACAGCTATGGACGCTGACTTGGTACACTCGGATGCCACAGTCCCTAGCCCACCTGAGTCGAAGCCCGAGATCTGGAGCAGAGAGTTTCTGGACGACAGCCCACCCAAACCATCACAAGGCTACACACACATTTCGAATCAATGGAGGCTTTGGGTGGGCTGTCGTTCAGAAACTACCTCCTTCAGATCTCGGGCTTCGACTCCGGTGGGTTAGGGACTGTCACTGTGGTATGCGAGTGTGCCAGTAGTATGTCTAGACTCTTGGGAGATATCGTACCCGTACCACTTCATCATTAAGGGGGAAATTTATCTTGATAAATCTGGAGCAACTGAATCCTGCAAACTATTCCAAGCAAAAGGAACTCCAATGAAACAAAAGAGAATTACCCCCTTAATTCTACAGATATTCCTGCTTACGCTCCTAGTCTTTGCACACTTCTTCACTACAAACACACATTATAACCACGTCAGTCTACTGTATAAACGTTATCGTTCCAATCATTCATTTTGTTTACCACTGATGTGTTTATTCTTCGAGATGTTTTCAGAAGCTTCCATAAACAGTTTTCATATATTTGTTCCTCTACTGTACAGTCGCAGACAATAATAATAATTCACATCGGAGTGACTCTATGGCTGAGAAACTTTCAATTAAGTTTACAAATTTATTACAAGCAGCTACTCAATATTCAATCAATAACATCATATGAGAACGTGAAAATATTAGTCAACAATTTGTTTTATTTATTCATATGTGTATTAAAGCTTCTATCCATGACTGTTCATCCAAGGTCAATAGTCCTGCATCACATTAGAATGAAACGGCTTCGAAAAATGTTACGTAACTGCAAGTAGTCTCTGTAATACTAGTTTATAAGATTCACTCCCATGGGTCACGTTTCTTCACTTAATTCAGGACTTTTTATAGTGACTTTACCATACTATGCTGAGGGACTTTACCCATAGTCCTGATGCCAGACGAAGGTGCCACCGGTGTGTGCTGACTTCATGACCAACTTTGTGTGGTAGTGGTAGATCTCGTCTCCACCCATCAACTGGAAATAAACAAGTAGGTGAAATGAGTATCAATAAACAGTTCCCGGCGTCACTACAATGGGGAATTTCTGGAACTAATCCGCTAGATGTCACTGCTGTGCAGTCAGTTCATGCGACATGAGCTAAAATATTGTTTATGTAAATCCCATCAGCATACAAATGCATGTCGACCTTCTGCTGTCGATATTTAAAGTAAGGCATATACCAAGGCTAAAATCTATTTATTTGGACAATACAAATAAATATGATTAAGACTGTACTACATATTATGACGTAACATACCCAGTAACATGGTAATATATAGATAGAGTTATTTTTGTGGAGATATTAACATCTCCTTCACCAAGTGAGCGACAAGGCAAAAGTAGCCGAGCGAGAATCAGCGAGTTGGAACCTGAAAGTCGTGCATTTCGTTTCCTCAGCTCCTCCTTCAGCTGTTGCAATGTCCAGCTACCGTAGTCCATTGTTCTTATAAAAGAACCAAACCAAACACGTAACAATAACCAAAGCGAGCGCCAGTCGGACAAACACGTTTGTTTTGTTTTGATTCCCTCCACGATTCGACTACTTCGCCAGCACATTCGAGTTGCCTATTCTCAATTGAAATATGTATTTCAATAAACCAGGAAGTTGATCTATGTAATTCGGAGTTTTAACTATCACCTGCATGTTCTTTTTATGTTTATTGTATTTTCATTTACTTTGTTTCCAATCAATGGTGTACCTGTTTGGTAATCCCGAGATGGTCAAATAATCTGAATGCCAATTTCACCAGAAAATCAACTTAACTCCTTTTGATCACGAATAGTACTATTTTACCTGTGTTTTACTACTTAGAAAGAATTGTGTAAAAATATGTATCATTTAAGCTCGATGCATTTTTTGTGTGTAAAAAATGACTCTGAAGGAATATCTTATTTTGCTTGTGTGCGCGATGAACCGCCGATTGTGATGCCACCTGGTGGCAACCACGAGTTTAGAAAATTCCCCATTGCGAGTGATTACCTGGCAGTTCAATTGTGCCTTACAGGCCCGGAAACCAACCAAGTGCACCTTAAACCAATAAACGGTGATCACACTGGGACACATCAATTTAAAAGATACCTACCATCTCTTCCACATACCATCTCACGAATATGTTTGGACGGGAGAAAACCAACAAGCCTTCCACACCCAAAAGGAAAGACTAGTCTCGGACTCCATCATCACTACTGCAGTTTAACCCTTGGCATTCCACCTGTACACGGCAGTTTCTGTACATCGATCTACATGGCAACAGTGTTATAATATTATAGAGTCAGTATGTGGCAAATGTCCTGTCGCCACATCTGCTAAGTAATGGACTACAATATAGGAATATTAGCTTCATAGTCTCGTAAGCTTAAAAAACACAATATTTTTAAAAATCCCTCCCTGGAGATTGTTATTTTGTATGCATGTCTATGTGTGTGTTCGATTATTAGCCTCTATAATATCCTTCATGAAGCGCTGAGGACGGCCAGGATTTTTGCCACCGATTGTACAAAATTGATGACTGGCCCACCTGTTCAGCAGTACCAGCAATCCTTTGAGTTCGGGCCAATACTCCCGTCACGTCTCGTCCTGGATGGTTCCACAATACTAAGCCATTGTCACGTTCCTTACCATCACTGCGTCTAAAGGTATGTTGTAGTACACCATCAGGGGCCTCTAGAGCAGCCTTTACCTTGCTCACCTCCTCAGGCCTCAGCATGTTCCTGAAAAAAAAATCTATATATAAGAATGAAAACAGCATTATTCTTTACCTTATCAGCTTCTCAAAATCAATTTTGGGACAAACTACAATAATGCTTTGTTTCGCACTGGTATTATGGGAGTGTATTTATATCTATAAACAGAGGCGTCTGTGACGGTCTGTCTGTGTGTATTTTTCTCCCAAGCGAAAATAAATAGACCATACAAACCATATACATTCTGCAAGGGCGTGTCACAGGGGAGGTTTTAAGTAGGGTACATAAATACTACATTTCGAAGATTTTGTATTGACTATTTATAAGAGCCATGGTCAAACCATAGCATCTACAGGGCTTGATCTCTCTGAAAATCCAGCCTTCACACATGAGCAGCTTAATATTGCATTTTCACGTGTTAGAAATGCAGAGAACATCTACAGTATATACTGACTCCAAACCAGAAGAAAAAAAAATATTGTGTACACTGAAGTTTGCAATGAAAGTTTGACCACAACACAGAAAGTTTTATACAGGTTTTTTTCAGCTTACAAAAACTAAACTTAAGAAAAGAAAGAAAATAGTTGCTGGTAAAGGAATGAGCAAAAATCCTAGTAAGTGAACATCCCTAACATAATCTAACCTCCCTAACTAAACCAAACCTCCCAAACCTTCCAAACGTAACCTCCCAAACCTAACGAAACCTCCCTAACTTAAATATACGAAAAAAAAAACATGAAATTTGATTGTTGTTACTCCTTCTGGCACTGTAACTAATCACTTCAAGTTTGTTTGGACCAGCGAAGCGGGCTGGGTAGCATTTTTAACAAGTTTGGTGGGCTACGTGCGACACTGCTTACTGTTGAGCCAAAATCTCAGTGGTTAGAAGGAGAATAACGCTTGGGTTATAACGATAAAACCAACCAAGGGATAATCTTTGAAATTGTTTCATTCTCTTTCCCAGCTCATTTTACCTAACATGAACTTAACATAGCATGACCTGCCCTAACCTAACCTAACCAAATCAAGCGCTGGCATATACTCGTATAAAGTTCACGAATATGCGGCTGGGTACCGCTAGTTGCACTATAACCCTCTTTGAATTGTGTATTAAGCCTCCTAAACACGAAAGGCAAAAGGTGGCAGACACAGTGAATGAAGTCGAATTATCGTGTGTGTTTTTTATCAGTGTTACCAATTCAAATAGTCCCAGGTAGCCATTGACCACTCATGCCCAGCACAACCTTATGTACTACTCGGGCCACATGATCAAACTTAAAACTCACTGAGGGCTGCAAGATTTATGTTAAGTAAAAATGTAGAAATTTTAGGTGCTTAATTAATTATCATTTAATTATTTAATTTCATTAATTATTTAAAAAAACTCTGATTAATCCTTACCTGGCATACATGATAATAATTTTATAGTCTTCTTGATCCGATTTTTGACACTGTGATTCATAGACAAACTTCTTTATGTTCGGTTGAAACTTTGTTGTAATTTTTTACCATCTATTTACCTACTAAGGGCCGCCAGAGGGTTACTTGAGGGTCACATGGCGCCGGTTGTGCATCCCTGCCTTACACACACATATAGTGAGTTGATAATGACGGTTTACTGCATACGGATTCATAGCAAAAGTTACAATACACATCCAAATCAATTGTGGATAATAAGGGATTATTTTTTTTTTATTATTATTTTCAACTTTATAAAATCGATTTAGCGAATAAGTGATTGTTTTATTATCAGCTTTTTATAATCGGTTACGAGACAAAGTTATATATTTTTTTTTAATTATTTTCACCATTTTATATTCGAGTTTAGGGAAACTTATTTAATTATCATGTTATTGAAATCGATTTTGGGACAAAGTAATTTGTTTTAACGTTATCAGTTAATATAATCAATTTCGGAAGAAAGCAATATTTTGTTTATCATTATTATCATTTTATAATCGATTATGGGACAAAGTAATCTCTGACACTTCACCTAGCTTTTTACAAACGCAGGTTCATTCATATACAGTCACGAGTAATAATAATAAGTATTCTGGTCTGTTTGGAATAGCCTGGGCAAGTATTCACCAATCATCTTAAGGGGAGAGTTTCTTTTTGGTAAATTGAAGCGCCTTGATTCCTCCTAAGTATGCCAGGAAACGGGACCAGATGTGCAAAAATAATGGTGTTCTGTTGCTTGGAATAGTTTGGAGGATTCAGTTGCTCCAGAATTACCAACGCAGAACTTCCCCCTTAAAGTTTGGTCTTGTTGGTATGTTTGCAATACGGACCTCACCATAGAGTTTCAGGTTAATTTCGAAGCAGTGAATGGTTTTGTTATTCTATTTGTATGAGACGTTGTTATGATTTCGAAGCAGTGTCGGGTACTACTGTATATGTCCTCGCCATGAATGAATGCTTACGAATACATTTTTTAATTAAGAGTGAACTTCGCTTTTGTGAATATGGGCCCTGCTGACAATGAAGTATTATTTAAACGAGTTCCAGCAAGTATATAGGCGACAGGAAAAGCATTGTATACAATTGGTTCACTAGTATGTGACACGATTTCATACTTCAACAAGGCTCGGGACTGTACACTCGTGATACATAATTTCTAACCAGAGTGTGAGGAGTAGAAAGCTTCCAATCGCCTGGTATTGCTTACATTTCCCCACTCACTACACACACCTATAGCTGAGTTCAAATGGAGGGTATGTGTGTGTGTGGTTCCTGCTGTTCGTCTCTGGTCAGGGATTATGTATCACGAGTGTATACAGCGTTGGTAAATTATTAGGAGCAGTAAATTTCTCCAAGTATGTCAGGAAACAAGATAAGATTAACAAATATAATTGTAGCCTGTTGCTTGATATACTTTAACTTTAAAGGAATCAGTTGCTCCAGATTTACCATCAACACTATATTGCCCCTTTAATTAAGATAAATTTAGTTACCGTATAAATATGTATTCGTAGTTTACTACATGAAGCAAATTCCTACAAATGAGAGAGAGAGAGAGAAAGAAAGAGAGAGAACACGAATGAGAGAGAGAAGGAATAGCAAACACGAGAGAGAGGGGAAACATAAACGAGAGGGTAGGGATAGCAAAAACGAGAGAGAGAGAGAGAGAGAGAGAGAGAGAGAGTACTGCATGGGATGAGGAAAGTCAGGTCCAATTGTCAGTATTATCTGTAGTGATAAAACTTAACCTACTTCAATGATGATGCGCTACTTTGTTGATAACCAAGAAAGAGTTGTCAAGGTTAAGGGGAGAAACACATGTCTGTAAATTGGAGGGGTACGAATCCTCCAAACTAAATTGCGAAACAAGATCCCTTCCTAGCAAATTGAGGCGACTTCTTTCATGGGATAGTTTGGTGGAATCAATATACTTCTAATTTACCCAAATGAATTATATACTCCCTTTAAGAATTACATGATGTAGTAAAAAAGTTAAAGGTTAGTGAGTCCTTCGAACATTGCCACGAAATACCACCTACAGTATATGGAAGGGGCTTGTTTCATGGCATAGTTAGGTAGAATCAGAAGCCTCCGATTCTCATACACGATCATAGTGTCCTATATATAAGGGGTCAATAGTATCTTGGTAATAAAGAACAACACGTGTATGATTTTGCAACACCTCATAATAATAATTGAGGAGGTTGAGTTGACGTAAGGTGTTGTATGGTTATATTTTGATATGATACTGATATATTTGCACGATGGAAGGAAAGTGTCTGTAGTTATTTGATTGTGGCTGTACAATGCTGGTGGTATATTTGGTGTAACTGTATATTCCTCCAAACTATTCCAAGCAACTACATTTGGTTCTATTTGTTTCCTGGCATAATATGGAGACACCAAGGAACTCCAACGTACCCAAAGTATACTTACTATCTCCTTAATTAAAAGGTGTGCAAACATTGGATGTATAAAGATCTAAGATGTGTTTGTCAACCTTTCCCAGAGATGTAGGAAGAAAATTGGAGGTAAGCAAGTTCTTCAAATATTGCCACGAAACACCACCTATAGAGATTTAGCTTGTTCAGCGACACGATCAGGAGGAATCACAAGGCTCCTATTTTCACACATGATCACAGAGTCCTTAATAATATGGAGATGATATTGAACTGGGGGAAGGGTGTGATATATTGGATGCGATATATTGGAGCGCCTCGATTCCCCCAAGTATCCCTGGAAACAGATTTAGATAGCAAATGAAATGGTGGTCTGTTTCTAGGAATAGTTTGGAAGAATCAGAGGCTCCAGATATACCTACATTGTATTACCATCGATATACTGAGTGGAAGGGTGAGCGATATACTGAGTGGAAGGGTGAGCGATATTGGGTGGAAGGGTATGATAGTTTGGGAGGTTAGGTTAGGTTAGGCAGGTTTGGTTAGGGATGTTAGGTTACGTTTGGGAGGTTAGGTTTAAGTTAGGGAGGTTTGGCTAGGTTTTGGAGGTTAGGTTAAGTTATGGAGGTTTTGGAGGTTAGGTTAAGTTAGGGAGGTTTGGTTAGGTTAGGCAGACTATGGAGGTTAGGAAAGCTAGGTTAGGCAGACTATGGAAGTTAGAAAAGTTAGGTTAGGTTGAGCTTGACGCTAGGGAGGTGGGGTTAGGTTAGGTTAGGCAGGCTCAGAAGGTTAGGGCAGGCAGACTATAGAGAGGTTAGGAAAGGTAGGGAGGTAAGGTAAGGTTAGGTTAGGTTAGGTTAGGCAGGCTCAGAAGGTTAGGGCAGGCAGACTATAGAGAGGTTAGGAAAGTTAGGGAGGTAAGGTAAGGTTAGGTTAGGTTAGGTTAGGCAGGCTCAGAAGATTAGGGCAGGCAGACTATAGAGAGGTTAGGAAATTTAGGGAGGTAAGGTTAGGATGTTTTGTTTATGTTAGTTAGAAAAGTTTGGTTAGGGAGGGGGAAGGGCTTAGGGTGGTAATGCTTTTTTTGTACATTGGAGTGCCTTGATTTCTCCAATGAATGCCAGGAAACGGTACCAGATGAACAAATAATAATAGTGTTTTGTTGCTTGGAAGAGATTTTAGAATTCAGATGCTCCTGATTTACCAACACAATTTCCCCTTTAACAGCGTTTTCATTAAAAAGACGAACATTGAAACAAGAAGAATGAAGAAACGGCTACGGTCCCAATAAAATAAACACCGACACTTTCCTTTCATCGTAGTAAATATCTTGTTAATAAAGAACAACACGTGTATGATTTTGCAGCACATAATAATAATTGAGGGGGTTGAGTTGACGTAAGGTGTTGTTGTATGATTATATTTTGATATGATACTGATTTATTTGCACGATGGAAGGAAAGTGTCGGTGGTTATTTTATTGTTGCTGTACCGCATGTAATGGAACTAAGGAAGAATAAATAAATAAATAAATTAATGAATAAATAAATACATAAAATTAAATTAAATATATTAATGATTTTTTTTATTCAACAAACGAAACAAGTTAATTACAAAACACGTCAAAATTTACGAGTGTCAGCAAATTAATGGACATAAATGAAACCTAAATTTACCACATTCATCGCAGCGAAAGAGGGTCGATTCCACAGTGGGTACTTGTTTGTTAGCTCCCCAATCAACCACACTTGTAAGGCTTCATTATTTTCCAAAAGCTGAATATCCGTATTCACAAAGTCTATCCAACAGTTAGATAATGATGATCACTGCATAGTTTACTCACCAAATTCATTAAATAATTTCACCCAGAAGTCATTTACACGGCGAAGATTCATTCGTTTGCGTGCTTACAAACCAATACCAACCAATGAGGAATCGACCATACGTGTGACTGGAAGGAATGATGGTAAACAAATTTGGGGAGTGACGACTTTCAATTAAGTGGATATTACAGTGTTGGTAAATCTGGAGCAAGTGTATATTCCTTCATCAAACTATATATGCAAGCAACAACTGGTCATTATTATTTTTGTTCATCTGGTCCTGTTGTTTTCTGGTATTACATTGGAGGAATCAAGGCGCCACAATGTATCAAAATTATCTCCTTAAGGACCCTGTGATCGTGTTTGAGAATTGAAGGCTTCTGATTCCTCCTCACCATGCCACGAAATAAGCTTCTTGCATATAAGTGGGGTTTCGTGGCAATATTTGAAGGACTCATTTACCTCCAATTATCTGACTATATCACAGGGCCCTTAATTAATCTACATCTTCGAGGAAAAAGACTCATTATCAGACGTGCGCAGTGTGTGTAGAAATGAGATGTAACAAATATCAACATCCGCAAATTGCCTTCATTTCTAAGGAATCGGCATCCACATCCTAATTTTCAAGGCAAGTAACATCCACATCCACAGAGTTTGTAAATATATCATCCATGTCCTTGCTTTCAGAATGAGGATATGATTATTATTGTTAAGGGGGAAGTTTTGTGTTGATAATTCTGGACCAACTGAATACTCCAGACAATTCCAAGCAACAGAATACCATTATTTATGCTCTTTTGGTCCTGTTTCCTAGCATACTTTGGAGGAATCAATGCACTCTAATGTACCACAAGGGAATTACCCCCATAAGGTGCATTTATCTGGATGCAAGTCCTTGTTAGCCATTTAGAATGCATATTATAAAAGGTTTTAATATAAAAGCCGCATCCACGATCAAATAGTTATCGGTAATCAGCATCCACACACAAAAAGAATGTATGTATCTGCAAACTTAAGGGGGAAGTTTTGTGTTGGTAAATCGGGAGCAACTGAATCCTCCAAACTCTCTTCTAAGCCTGCTTCCTAGCATACTTTGGAGGAATCAAGGCACTCCAATGTATCAATAATGAATTACCGCCTTAAAATGTTGTATCCACTTCCGCATTTGTAGACATTAATTCTTGTACTGAATTCTGATACCTTTGGCTGTGAAGGCGATCATTGCTAAGTCAGTAAGTCTTAATATAGAGATCATTTGTGGACATTTATGTATTATATATTGGCGGCAAAAATTCGTATACACGCTGTTGTTTTCAAGGGCTTACAACATATAGAAAAATGTAAGGCTGCGTAATTGCAATACAACAGGGCCAGTATACAGCATGTTCCTGAATTCCACCGTCAAAGTTTACGAATATAGCCTCCATCGAAAAATAAACCCACAATATTCTATAGAAAAATGTAAAATTATTATTTTTTTGTAAACGTGTGGTAGCCCAAGTCAGTACACTTTCCTGCCAGCCGAACACCAGGCCACAGGTGTACGGAATTATGGTAAAGTCATGGTCTAATGTACTGCAACCTGGTGAATAAAAGCGAGCTATTTGAGTTAATGTTATGAACCAAAATTGCACACCAACAGCTATAGTTTCGGATCATTTTTCGAAGCCATCTCATTGGAAGATGTTGCAGTACATTAGACCATGACTTTACGGTAATTTTTCCGTACTGTTTGGTACGGAAAAACATAAAAGAGTACGGTAAGAAATTAAGGGTACAGTAAGGCTACCAGGTATGTAGTATGGACAAATATTCCGTACCGTACAATACCACCTGCCTTGGATGTGGCAATATTTCTGACAGATGGGGAGCGATTTCATTAATTTTATGTTTCTTGGTCCCGATTGTCCACATTAAACACACACACTCACATGGCCAGGTGGTGTAGTGGTTAGCACGCTCGGCCCACAACCGACAGAGCCCGGGTTCGAATATCAGGTTGGGTGGAGACAATTTGGGATTATTTCCTTAAACGTTGTAACCTCTGTTAACCTAGCAGAGAATAGATACGGGAGGTAAGTCGAAGAGTTGTGACCTCACCATCCCCGTGTTTGAAAAGGTTCCAGCTCTGAGCTCATTTCGGGAGGGTAACATTTGATGAGCACGTAGGTGAATTACACATATATACAGAGTTAAATGTCCCTGACAGCGTAATTCCTACAGTGTTCAGTTATTTTTAGTGCATACATGTTCGTGATGTTCCCAGCCAAACTCACCTAAAATAGTCCAATAATTAAAGCAACAAGAACTTACCTGACAAGAATGCATCCGTGCGTCTCGTATGCTTGTTTCATTGTCTCAGTCACTTTCCAGCTTCTCCCATCATCTTCATAATGAAACTCCGGTACTGGTGGAGACAAATGGTATGTGTTATTGGCCACAAGCATTCGTAAACACAGCTTTGTTTTCGAGGGTTTACAACATATAGAAAATGTAAGACTACGTAACCTCAATACAACGTTTCAGGAATCAAGATGCTGTAATGTTTCCTTAACTCAAATTCACATAACCGAGACACGAACTTTTATAAGTGACTGTACCAACTGTACCATAACACAAATGTTCACTCCAGTCTTTGCTCGACCTCTCGTTAATTCACTCAAATAGTGGCAATTGCATCTCTCTCTCTCTCTCTCTCTCTCTCTCTCTCTCTCTCTCTCTCTCTCTCTCTCTCCTGGAAACCAATCCTTCTCTTTCATTTTATGGTAATTACATTTACCGGTACCTTAGATTGATTTTAAAAGCTACAATTGGAAGGTCTGCGATTCTTTCAAAATATACCACGAAACAGATCCCATATTAGTGCCACTGTTTCCTGGTAGAGTTAAGAGGAATCAGTAGCCTTCTAATTCACCAACAAAAGAAAAACTCTTAATTTAGGGAGTAATCCACTTTTGGTATACATGGTAACATGGTAAAGTCATGGTCTAATGTACTGCAACCTGGTGAATAAAAGCGAGCTATTTGAGTTAATTTTATGAACCAAAATTGCACACACCAACAGCTATAGTTTCGGATCATTTTTCGAAGCCATCTCATTGGAAGGTGTTGCAGTACATTAGACCATGACTTTACGTAACTTAGCGTTTATTAACTATATTGACCTGAGGAAGAATCAGTGTAGTGAAATGTAGTCAGTAAATAGGAGTTGGCACTCCTAATCCTAAGGTGTTGTTCCTTATCATACATACTGGCACCCCTTTGGCCCCAGCCCACTAGCTTTTAGTTTTTCAACTGTTCCTCTTTTCTTCTTCCTATTTAATTTCTGCTTGCTGTCTCACCTCCCTATCACCTCTTTGTGGCTATATGACCTCGCTGTTGCGGCTCATAATATCAATCAATCAATAATTTATCATACATACGTACAATCCACTCTCTCACCTGACATGACGTTGGCAAAGACTGAAGTGAAGGAGTGCAAATGTGTGTGCGTGTACTCCAAGTCAGGTCTTAGCGAGCACTAAGCTAAAATTAAACGCTTTACGCTTATAGCCGCTTACGCTATCATAATCAATAGTACCAGTAGTGTGACTATCTACAATTCTTTGTAGATTTGGCTAGACTCGTAAAACACACAGTAACATACACACTCGATAATAGATAAGCTCTTAACATTCTCTCTAGATTGAATTTTATTATCCGCTAGTTACTCTTGTAAAATTGAATTTTATTCCATCTAGAACAATTTGCAAAGGCGCTACAATGCGCTAGATGTCATCTAGTAGAAACTCCGCTAACTTGGCATCCCAGACAGTACCAGTTCACCAACCAGCCTACATACACACGTATACACATCACTACCCCTCACCACTCTATTACACACACACACACACACCCTTCCCTCTGTTCTCAAGGTCGAGCTACCAAGGGGGGTAATAGAGGGAGGGTAGTTATTATGAGAAAGAGAACGGAGAGAAAGAGCATACACTAAAAAAAATAATATAGCTTCTTTTAACCTTCACTTTTCTCTCCTCCCTTCGAACTTGCTTAAATCTCTCGAAAAAAATCAAAATGAAGCTATGCCTTACATCAACCCGAATAATTAACATGCTTACTGAACTTAACCTCTCTCCTGTTATGGACAGAGACCATAATATGTCTCCTCCCCACAGTATATTTCCCGAGTTTCTCTATATATTTCCAGAGTTTCTTAGCCCATAGCCATGTCAAATTGTAATGTTCACATTTCACCTGCGGTTTACTGTAGGCTAACCCAAATTCGAATCCCTCGGCTTTCGCGCGTGTGTTTGTACAGCCGTGGTCAATATTAATCCTTTACATATGGGTATCTCAAACAATTTACTGTCCAATGTTTTCACGTTCATTTATATTGCTATTGTTTTAAGAAGTGTGTAGCTGTTTGTAGTAAATTAAAAGATGGTAATTAACCTATTTAATGGAAAGCCGATAAACTAAGTTACACCTCTATTAATGATTATTTTTGATCACGACTGTATGTGTGTCTGTGTTTGTACTTGTATGTGTGTATATTTGTAGGTATATACCAACCCTCGATTCCCTCATCTGCCCGGTAGCTCTTGGCTCTTGGGGCCATTCTACCATAAATTATGACATATGGATAACGATAAGCCTCTTTGGTGGCCGAACATGCCCTCGAGATCTCTCTGGTCGTGGTGGTATACAGAAGTCTGGGACTCGTTCTCCCCAAGTAATTTCTGCAAATAGGAGAACACCCAGCAGGTCAGTTGTTGTCGATGACCCTTGCTTGCGGTTTGGACACTTTAATGTTGACTAATATATTTACATCTTTTTCCTATGGCGTTATCCACTCTATTTTTAAGTGTTTTGGAGTGGTTCTTCGTATTCGTATCACCTGTGGCAGTGACTGCAGATCTAATTGGTGCTATATTACTTTAAATACAAATGCTGCTGGCTAAGCAACTTTTGAGGCAAAAGATTTTCTGTCTGTGGGGGATACTTACTGTAAGGTTCAGATGATGCAATCCATAATTGTAGTTGACAGTGATAATGACTACTGCCCCAACATCTTCGATGACTCTGAAGACCATGTCCGTAAGGAGCACCGCGTTTCTACACCATTTTGCTTTGCGGCTTTTACAGAGAGGGGCGAGGTAACCTCATCCACGCCTTTAGGTAGCTGGAAAATGAAATTGGATTTCTACCGATGGGCCACATGAAAAAACATAGCTAGCAATCTATTGCAGTTGTCAAAAAAGGTCATTTGAACATACATCCGAAGATGTAATTCTCACCCTGTATAATTCCTTAGTCAGTCCGATTCTAGAATATTGCGCGCAATCCTGGTGCCCTTACTATTAAAAAGATATAGACAATCTTGAAATAGTTCAACGAAGAGTTACAAAACTGTTTCCTGGTCTAAGAAACTAATCATATGAAAAACGACTTAAAGAACTAAAGCTATTTACATTGGCCCAGTTCAGATTAAGACGTGACCTAATACTAGTGTTCAAAATAATCAAAGGCATTGACAATATGAATTGCAACAAATACTTTACAATCGACCAATCAAATTATACGAGAGGAAATGGCTGTAAAATCATCGGCAAATCTTACAACTCGCACGAGGCAAAACATTTCTTTTTCAACCGAGTAGTAAATTTGTGGAACAGCCTCCCCTGTAAACCTGTCGACTGCAACACCGTAGATTCTTTTAAAACCAGCCTAGATAAAACACTTCGCCAGAAGTCCACGGATGACTGCATTCGTTACAGAATAATTTTATGTTGTGACTTAATTAAAGACCTGACAGTGGTATACTCCTCCCAAATCGGTCATGTCTGATCAAAGTAGTGCCGGCGGTATCCTTGTGCCCTCATCAGACAGTTTAAGTTAGCTTAATTTTAGTTATAGATTAGGATAGTGGTGGGGGATAACTAAATGTGGAAGATGTGAGTGTCCCTCGATCCACAGAAGTCGGAGTATTCCACCTCAATAGGTTGTGGTCGATGTCAAGGGAGGCTCCTGGGAGTGCTTTCAACACTTCTTTGCCCACAAGCACTAGCCTTGTCCGGAAGATGCGGGGAGTTGTTTTTGGTGTCCACTATTCCTGGCGCCATTGCATTTTTTTCTACTATAGGAACCTTCCTGCTGTCCTATATAAATTCCTTGATAGTTTTTCCATACTACATGGTATCTTTTCCTTTCCTGCCAGACTAAGCTGAAGGGAGTGGTGGGTGGGGAGGAGCCTTCTTCTATACTATACTTTTCCTTACCCTTGTAGGTTAGATAGAATAGCAAACTTAGACAGCCTCGAAAGGACCAGTAGGTCTGTTGCTTTTTTAATGTCCTTTGTAATCCTTTTTAGTTAGAGTCAAATATCTTACTCAGGCCATGATGCTCCTCAATCTCCCTTGTCCTTCTGATGGCATGATTGAATCCATCAAACCTCATTGAACATTTAATTATAGCAAAGGGCGTACATAGAATGAGGACCTGTATGAATTCTCAGAAGAAAAAACATCTTGCTATGTGCCCTGATAGTGTCCAACGAGTAACAAAGATGAAGGGCAGTAATATCATGATCATCCTCACTTTCTATGGCTTGCATATCCCAGATTGCATTAACATTAACCCCACCAGGTGTCCTTAGAGGTGAAGGCTTTTATTGACCGTCCTTTACAGTGTTTCTGCTTTTATGAGTTTAGTCATGGAAGGAGGAACTATACAAACCGTTCCCGGTCTTGTAATTGTTTTGCTCTTGACTCACATCCTACTTCTGAGTGTCAGTTAGAGAGTTACTGCTTTTACTGCAGAGATGCTCAGCCCCTACGTTCTCGCCAATGTAAGATGTAAAGTCATGAGCAGCAATCGGTATCTCCCCCCCGACACACTCCATTTCCCCACCACCACCCACACCCTCACCCTCACCCAGCCCCGTTAAGAAAGTTGGTGGGTAGGCGTGATAGCAGTGACGTATTGATGTTCATATCTATGATTTCACCTGAATTACCAATACTGTCCATAGTGTGGCATTATGGAGATAACAAATTCATATAAAGGCAGATTAAAAAGATAGAAGCAACCATAAATGTATCAATTTTCTTATTTTAATGTTGTTAAATAATTTGCATATGTCATGTGAATGTGTAATTTCAATAATGATAATATAATATATTGCAGTCCATCACCCTAATACTCCCTATAGTGCATAAGAACAAAACCTCCAACATGAAAGATCAACCAACACTTTTGGTTTTGTATATTGCTTTGCCATACTGCATGCATATGTGGCAATAGTATCAGTATCAGCAGTATTTTTCTTTGTATCTTGTTTCTTTATCGGCCACGTGTTTATATGGACGATATTCCACACCTTATCTGATTTACATTATAATTTACTAGCACCGATACGCGACGTTGTCTGGGTGAAGATCCTACATGTGGTTTTGTCAATAAATTTCCTCTAATTATTTTTATGTGAACTTATTAGGAGGGTGGGAGGAGTCCATTATCCGGTGTGTTTGCTGGTCCCCCAGAGAAGCCATGCCAGCTTTACAACCACAAAAGTTATCCATGACACAACTACAGCAGAAGGTGACATTGTAACAGCCACAATTAAATAGCAAGACCCGAGTGGCGAATTGGTAAAGGCCTTCGGGTTGGGCTGCAGGGATACTGGGATCGAACCCCTCCCCCATTGGTCATTTTAAAACTTTTTTTTCACTGTTCTTAGATTTAGTATTAAATTTAGGTGTTCCACATTTTGGGGTTTGAATTCATTCCTAATGCAAGCCAGGCCTGCCTGTATCCTTGATGATTGAGACCATAGATTCTATGTTGAGAAAGCCATAAAGCTTTAGTTGTCTTAAGCTGATAATTTAAGAAACACATTCACCAAAAATAAATTAGACCGAGGACATTCCCGGGACTAGACCGGTCAGAATGGTGTATCATTTGTCAACATTTTCTTTTTAAATTGTACCGAGGATTCGAACCTGGGATCTTTCGGTTAAGGCCAAATAACAGCCGTCGGCTTGAGCTGCAGGGGTACTGGGATCGACCCCCCCCCCCCCAACCTCCCCATTGATCATTAAAAAAAATATATTGTAGGCCGAGGAAGCTTCCCAGGCTTCACTGATGGCAGGAAAGTTTTCTCCTAGTTCTCCACCTGTTCTTAAGGTCAATTGAATTATGATCATAGATCGTTTAACAGTGGCTAACACCACGGCGAAGGCTTTTGCTAAAGTTTCCAGCCGTGACTCTCGACCTCTGGCTGTCAGGCTTGAGTTGGGAGTCCACTCAGCCCAGAAACACACTGTCATGGATTTCTCAAGACCGAGAATGAAAGTTTTAACCATATATTCACCCTGAGAGACCTGCATTCTGCTCTCTATCTCTGCGGCGATACTTCCCCTGGGCTAGACAACATCCCATATGCAATGTTGCGACACTTGGGTGAGGAGGCAATCTCATTTCTTCTAGCTTTATATAACAGAATCTGGCTGGAATGTGTCTTCCCTTCTGGGTGGAGGGTTGCTACCATCTTTCTTTTCTCTAAGCCAGGCAAAAATTCGTGTTGCCCACAATTACCAACCTATCGCCTTGACCTCCTGTCTTTGTAAACTACTTGAGAAGATAGTGAATGTCAGACTGGTATACTTCCTGAAACGGGGTGGTTTTCGGTCACCGTTCCCAGTTTGGCTTTTGAAAACACCGTTCCACTACAGACGCTCTGGTCAAGTTAGAAGCTGCTGCATGTGAAGCTTTTGCACGACATCAACACCTGGTCTATTTATTTTTTTATATAGAGAATGCCCGTGACATGCAAATGGCCTGCGGGGTCGCCTTCCATGCTTTCTTATGGAGTTTCTCAGTGGTCGCAGTTTTTGTGTGTGTCACTGATGGGTCAAAGTCTAATTCTAGAGTTGGTTTTGGGGCAGTCTCTCCTGACTTTTGTCGTGGTGGCAGGCTCCAATTTATCATATCCATTTTTACTGCCGAGCTCGGCCATTTTATATGCCCTCCAAGTGATTTTTACTCTCCTGCAGCTTTCTTTTATTATTTTTAGCGAGATCTGGCTAAGGCTGCGGCCTCCAGTTTTTGGCCTCCTGCCGGGCGTCATCCCATACCTGCAGTAGACCTTCGACCCTACATATATGCTGCTGTTCGTTTCTGCTGGCAGGACAGATGGGACACCGTCAGGCCGCCAGTACCTGGGTTTGTGGAGCTACAGCGGCCTGTCCCACTGATGGGAGACGGTTCTTGCCCAACTCCGCATTGACCACACACTATTGACTCATGGATCTTTAATGTTGAGGGCTCACCTTCCCTACTGTGATGATTGTCTGGTCCCTCTGGTCCCTCTGCAAAAGTAAGGGCTGATGGCAGGTGTTTCGGATGCGAGAGTCGGAACTGATAGCTCACACGATACCTGGTGTATACGTTAGCAACACTGAACTGGTGAGAGCGGGAGTGGAGGAGACTGTACATACTGTAAAGTCATGGTCTAATGTACTGCAACCTGGTGAATAAAAGCGAGCTATTTGAGTTAATTTTATGAACCAAAATTGCACACCAACAGCTATAGTTTCGGATCATTTTTCGAAGCCATTTCATTGGAAGAGGTTGCAGTACATTAGACCATGACTTTACATACTAATAGAGGATCTGTTTCTTTGGAGGAATCAGCAATCATAGTAGAAACGCAATGGTTCTATGTATACCCAGTTATTAGCACTAACAATTATTATCCAGTTTTAATTTTTTGTATTTGTAATCATTTGACGTACCAGTTACAAGTCTTATCCTGAAACACACACACAGTATAAGTATCTAGGGCCTCTATTCATAAAAGCAAAGTTCACTCTTAACTGGTTCAAATTTTATTCTGAAGCATTCATTCATTGCGTGGACTAATACCTGACACTGCTTCGAAATCATAACAGGTCATACAAATAGAATAGCAAAACCATTCACTGCTTCAAAATGAACCTGAAACAATATGGTTAAATCAGAAATGGAAACATAATGGTTTCTTTTTGTTGCCTAAAAAAGTTTTGAGGAATATATTTGCCCCGAATTTATCAACACTATACTACTCCCGTAATACTTCTTGATCAGACTGTTCGAAGTAGACCTGGAAGCTTTTAATTATGACTCGTGTATGTACAGCCACAATCAAATAACCACCGACACTTTCCTTCCATCGTGCAAATAAATCAGTATCATATCAAAATATAATCATATGACACCTTACGTCAACTCAACCCGTTCAATAATTATTATGAGGTGCAGTAAAATCACACACGTGTTGTTCTTTATTGCCAAAATATGTACTACGATGGAAGGAAAGTGTCGGTGGATATTTGATTGTGGCTGTACAATGCCAAAAAGAGTTCTATCCCCTCTCTCTCTCTCTCTCTCTCTCTCTCTCTCTCTCTCTCTCTCTCTCTCTCTCTCTCTCTCTCTCTCTCATGCTATGATTCATTTTATCTAACACTCACACACATTCATTCTCTCTCTCTCTCTCTCTTTCTCTCTCTCTCTCTCTGGTGACTGTACTCACGTGATCTTGTTTAATTAAAAGGGGGCAGTACATACAGTGTTGGTAGTCAGTCTGGAGCCACAGTACTGTATATTCCTCTAAATTATATTCCGAGTAACAACAACATTTATTTTTTTGTTAATCTGGTCCTGTTTTGTCCTGGCGTACTTTGGAAGAATGAAGGCACTCCAATTCATAATTAGTAGGAAGGAGACCATATGAGGAAGAGCTTTTCAATACTCCTTTTCATATTTGGAACAACTTGATTCCTCCATAGTATGAGAGGAAAGAGAGTCAATGAGTAAATATAATGGTATATCCACTTGCTCCAGATATGTAACGATCAGCACTGTATCTTAATTGATCAAAGGCAATCAAAATGTATTAATTTAACGCTCCACGAATGTCTTAAGGGGAGAACCTCTTTCTTTTTAGTTAATTGGAAGGCCACTGATTCCTCCAAACTAACTAAGGAAACAAATCAATCTAATGTTATTAAGAGGAAATCTGTTTTGTGGCTTTGATTGAAGAATTGTGTAGCCCTCTAATTTAGCAAGAAGTTCTCCCCTTAATTAATCAACTTTAGTGACCATAATTGTTTGAGAAGGAAGCTAATGATGGCTATAGCAGCAATGTGTCATAATAAGGCGATAATCTTTTGTTGATGATTTTAAAGGTCTGTAATTCCTCCAAGCCGTGCCACGAATCACATCCTCCTATTTGTATACTTGACTGCAATGTAAAACAAAATAGTAATGAGCACAATGTCCAGTGTGTGTGTTTTCATTGTGTTCGTATTCCTTATGGTGGATACTATAGCAGTCAGTTTTGTCCCTTCATTTACTATTACTACGAGTAAAATACAATTGGTGCCACATTTTGCTAAACCTACAGGATGCTGTGTACTCCTTACTGATGAAGGCAACTATGTCATTGAGGGCATCTGGTATAATTAAGAGGAATCAATAGTCTTCCAATTGACCAACAAAAGATATCCCCTTCAAGGACCCCGTGATGAAGTTAGAAAATTGGAGGTTAGAGCATCCTTCACACATTGCCACGAAACGCCACCTATATTGGAGGAGCTTGTTTTGTGGCCTAGTCAGGAGGAATCAGAAGCCACCAAGATTCATACACAATCACAGGGTTTTTAAGCCTCAATATAATTGTAAAGTGTGCAGCCTCTCTCTCAAAAAAAAAAAATAATAATAATAATAATCAGAATTACTGTCACGATCCTAAGCACCGATCTATGATTACTCGTCACAGGACTCAGGTTCATTTACTATAATTAGAGTTTCTATTTCTAACAACGTGATCCAAGTCAGTGGCAGGAGAAAAAAATACACCCGAACACAATGCTTAACATTTTTAACACATAGCGTATTAAAAAAATTACATTATCCCAAATCTTTAACACATAAATGGGAAAGGAGCAATGAAACTTGTTACACAAATACCCCTTACATATAAGTAACAAATAACATAGAATAGAATGTTTACATGAATTAACCTACGAGATAACTGAATAAATAATGGCAGTTATTTAACCCTAAACATTTCCAGATAACCTAACTATCCCTCTACCAAGGAATAATTACAGTTAAATCTTTAAACAAGACCTTGACCTTGGACCGATTTTGCCCAAAAGTTAATCATTTTGTTGTCTGATGAATATCTATCAATAAAAAAAAAATGAACATCATATGGCTAAACCTGTGGACGCTGGACCATAAACAGACACACGAACAGATAAATAAATAAATATCCGGCACCGAAAACAATACACCTCCCCCTTCGTGGCGGTGTAATTACCAGCTAACCTAACTCACTCAGACACAGTTACAGTGGAGGTGGTAGGGAACTGTACCGCCCTGTCAAAGTCGCTAATCCAAGCTTCTAGCCGGCCAGCCGACCCTTTAGCCAAAGTATATGAGACTCTAACGACCAGTATGTATTCACCACACTTTGGTATTTACTACACAAACATTACACTTAAACTTCGTAATTCTTAATTTAATCACGATGAACACGGGTTGAGACTGGTCACTTGGCACGGCAACTTGGACGGGTAGTATATACTGTACTAACCCTGTTGTGTGTCCATAACGGCCCGTATCACGCCCATGGGTGGAGGAAAATACCATTACGGCTTTGTAATCAGTTCATACTTCACAGGGACTCACCAGACACAACATCCTTCAAATTTTGCTGACTGCAGCAACGAGCTAGGAATTTTCCGTGCTGAAGCCCTAATTGCAATAATGCACCCTATTATATACCCTATGTTATACTCCATGCTAAAATAAACACCATATTGTTGTCTTGTATGTAGAGATAGGGACAATATATATTTATTCATATTAATATTATATAGGTTTGTATTCAATATTTATATTTTTCAAATATGATCTTAACTTTATCCAAGCCATGCACCGTTATAATCTGTCATGTGTGTACGGTTGGCATGGGACCTCAGTGAGGAGCAAGAGGGGAGCAGCTCACTTACAGCCCTGTTTTGTCTAGGTGTCTTATATAATCTGTAATCTTCTAACCCTGATATACCTCAGTAAATAGAGACAGGTCCAAGTTTTTCCTCTTAGTTTCCCAGGCAGACTGTGGGCGGTAATTGACAACAGCCCCATCTAAGTAAGTGAGAGTCTGGCAGGTATTTTCACAGGTACAGTACGCCAACACAGCAGTGGACGACACCACAGATAAATTGTGACCTCTGGATACCGGCAACTGTTGTCCCCATCTCCACTACAAGGTATGTCTGCAGCCTACACTGCTCCACAAGCAGCCAGTTGCTGCCAGTTCTTCTTTGATGTGATAAAGCAACAGCCGTATGAACTTTATTATCACCCAGTATTTTATTTCTTTTATTTATTTATTTTCATTTTAGAACACATGTAAGACCTCAGGGCATTGATTATACTTTGATATTGTTAAACATTTATTCAAATAATTGTCAACCACCACATAACATTTTATATTACAATATGGGTCTAATATCTTGTCCAGCACCCAATGGACCTCAATAACATTAATTCACTAACACGTTGGGAAGTGGGAATAGTGGAGGGGCGTGGGTCGATTCAGTTTTTCGAATCCTCAACCTACAAAATAAAACAACGAGCCAGCAGGATAAAATCGGAAAGACTGGTTGTGGTCCTTGCAGCCAGCGTGGTGGTTGACAATTATTTGATTAATAAATGTTTAACAATATCAAAGTATAATCAATGCCCTGGGGTCTTACATGTGTTCTAAAATGAAAAATAGAAATGAAATACTGGGTGATAATAAAGTTCATACAACTGTTGCTTCATCACGTCAAAGAGGAATGTGAGGCTTATTCCATGTCAAGTATTTAAGAAGTCTACAGTTATCAAGGCCAGCCAAGCCTTCAGAAACAAGCGGCATATCATACTGTAGATACGATATTATACTCTATGTGCTGGAATACACACGAGTTATTTTTGTTTATCTATATGACATAAGGAAGATCGCAGCAGTCTCACACCATATTATGTGCATAGGTCTTCAATTATATTATTAATTTTTATCATAATAATTGGGGGCAAGTAGCAAAAATTTCCGGGGTGCACCTGTTAATCTTCGGAGATCAATTATTACACAACGCACCACGCTGTTCTTATACCAGAATCATAAAAAGGAAGCAAATGACACTGCCCTAAATTGGATACGGGTTTGGCGAGACAACATATGATGATGATGATTATAATAACTGTAATAACAAAGTAGAACTACACTATTTTTAAGTTTGTCAAAATAATAAAGCACATATTTAAGCAGACAGGATGTGGAGATTGAGAACTATACCTTCCAGTTATCCCACGTTCCGACTCTTCCTCCCACCAGTGAATGCTTCAAATGGAGCTTCACAACTCATGGTTCGGGAATACTATCTTGGCTAGAGTTGACAACACTGTGGTGGCTACCGTCAGTTTACCAACCCTCTCTAACTCTGACTTCCACTGAGAGGGTACAGAAACGTTGGTGCGTGGCTGTACACTCGCCAGCACTTCCTCGTGGACTGGGGCTCACACATATAGAGAAATGTAGCACCACTGATTATTTAGCTCGAAACATTCCACGTGTGTGAGATGGAGTATCCTTGATACACAATAGTCCATTTACTTATACTTGTCCCGCCGCTCCGTTTGAGCCTAGTCCCAGGTATGAATGGAGCTCTCTGATTGGCTGCCAGGACGCTCAAGGTACCGCGCCATTTCTTGTAAACAACCAAGCACTTACTCTGTATTTGAAAGACGACATACCTCTAATAATTTACGTGTAACTAGATTATTACATAGGTTATGCATTTTTATCTTACACCATTAAACTCTACATTAAATTTGGAACCTAAAAACACTCTCCAAAATATAATACAGACCAAAGAAAAAATATTATAGCGAGTTTAAGTCAGAATACGGCTTGGAAATGTTTATACCACTTTTTACATTGAAGTATTTTTTGCTTCATAGTTAGCATTTATATATAAATATAACATTCATTCTCGTACAAAATTTTCTTATGAATATGACAATACCATCAGATTTTAGATAAATATAAATATAAGAGAGATACGAAACGTTTAATGAGACACTGTCATTCCCGACTTCAACAAAGATTACGTAAAATTAAGCTACTTTTTTTATTTAACGTTATAGGTTTCCTACCAACAGATAATTTTATATGTTAATAAATAGAGTGTGGTTTGCCATACATGTTATCTGAAGGAAAGTATTATAATAATGTAATTAGAGAAAATGAAGAAAGACGGTAAACAGAGCGGTACTCCCACATCATATCACAACCAGTAAAGGACTGAGAGGAGGGAGCCTCAGGGAGCCGAGGATGGCAGGCGGTTGTTCTTGTACATTCTCTGCCATAGGCAATGACCAGTTGCCAATTGTCCAATTTTTCACAGCTTGTAGTCTTCATTTTCTCTAATTACATTATTATAATACTTTCCTTCAGATAATATGTATGGCATAGATAAACAGACAGTCAGATAGACATATAGATAGATCAATAGATAAACAGATAGGTAGATAGACAGACAGTCAGATATAGATCATTAGATAGATGGAAAGACAGATACAATGATATATAGATACTGTATATAGTTAATGAATCACTCAGTCAGATATTCGATAAACACTTAGTCAATCTAGAAGTTAAGAGGGTAGTACAGTGTTGGTAAATCTGGAGCAACTGATTCCTCCAAATTATTCCAAACAACAGGCCACCATTATTTTTGTTAATCAGATCCTGTTTCCTGGCATAATTTGGTGGAATCAATGCACTCCAATAAACCAAAAGTGTACTATTCCCTTAATTAAGAGAGATGGAATTATATTAATGGGGAAATAAAAATTGCTATAGAATTCCAAAATCATACATGACCTTTTTCGTTCGAGATGCCTAGACACACTGCGTATTGGATAGTAGCATATATTTTACTGTCACAGTCCATAGTCCTTTATTGTGAGAGTGAATCTTATGAACCAATATTCCAGAGACCAACTGTTATAGCCAGGGCCGTTTTCAAGAACATTGTTGGTGTTGACATCGTACAGCCACAATCAAATATCCACCGACACTTTCCTTCCATCGTAGTAAATATCTTGGTAATAAAGAACAACCCGTGTATGATATTGCAGCACCTCATAATAATACCCCGTAGCGGTGTAGGGGAGTATTGCCTGCATTGTTGATATGGGTAATACTTTATGGGTTTTGGCGCCCCTTCGGCCCCAGCCACTAGCTTTTTGTTCTTCAACTCTCCCTCTTTTCTTTCTTTTTCCTTCCTGCTTGCAGTCTCACCTATCTATCACCCTTTTCTGGCGCTACATGACCTCGCTGTTTCGGCGCCTAATATCAATCAACCAATTAATCATAATAATAATTGAGCGGGTTGAGTTGACGTAAGGTGTTGTTACATGATTACATTTTGATATGATACTGATTTATTGGCACGATGGAAGGAAAGTGTCTGTGGTTATTTGATTGTCGCTAATCCTGTACCACGCCATTGTTTACACCACGAAAATTCTTGCAGTTTTACCTTGGAAGTGTTGCAGAGACAATTGACCGAGACTGTGGGTCGATTCCGCAGTCGTTTGTTGTGGTTTGTAAGCTCGCAAACGAAAGAATGTCAGTCTTTTAAATGACTTAGAGGTGAATTATTT
The DNA here is from genome assembly GCA_034508575.1 of Petrolisthes manimaculis. Lineage (NCBI taxonomy): Eukaryota > Metazoa > Arthropoda > Malacostraca > Decapoda > Porcellanidae > Petrolisthes > Petrolisthes manimaculis. The sequence continues at coordinate 241,216 of JAWZYT010000097.1, read as the reverse complement.
AATGAATTTGGTGAATTTTTGTGAATATGGATATTCAGCTTTTGAAAAATAATGAAGCCTTGCATGTATGGTTGGTTGAGAAGCTAAGAAACAAATACCACTGTGGAATCAACCCTGTACAGTCGCGAGCTGATGGAATGGAGACAGGAACACACTCATCATGGGGTCGCTTCTACCTGACGAGTTATGGGGGGAGTGAGAGAGGAAGAAGGGAGGGTATGGAGGGTCTGGTGGAGGGAGAAAGAACAAGAGAGAAAGAGAGACGCCAATAACCGTGGCTGTAGAGACGTTTTTCAGTATTTTAAGGATTTATGGTTGACTTTGGGCGAAGGCACTAATGAAGATGCAGTTCACATTAAACAAACCTATATATGTATTGAATTTTAGCATTGTCATCATACATTTAAGAGTAGGCTATTCTCATATGTAGCTAAGTATTGTTTGATATCAGCAGAACTATAATGACATCAGATGGAATGGGTGTCTATAAAATAGATTTATTTGATTAAATTGCTATACTCAGTGATAAATGTGTTTCAACAATAATTAATATTACACAAACTTATGAGAATCACAATTATCCATATTTTTTTATGTGAAAAGAATATTCTGTGACACGGAATGAGACAATCGAATCTCTCCTGCAGAATAGGCTTATTTCTGGTGAAGTGAGGGTTCGAGTCATGTGAACCACAGTTCCCTTTACACACACACACACACACACTACAGGAGCTTGACCCACATCTTGTAGCTCTCGCAGGCTTACCAACTTAACACATGGGAAAAAATAACTTGTTCTACGTTACATATACATGTAGTGTATTATTGGATTACAAGTAAATTTCTGGCCATAACAAGGAAATCATTAACACGTAGACATAGTAGAATAAAGTTAGTTACTATTTGCGAAACATATGATAATCAGTGGTGACAACCTTTGAGGTGGCAGCCTTCATGGGAAAGTTAGTGACTCAAAAAGTTATTACATGTCCAACAAAGTGTTCTAGATACTATGGGTCGATTCCACAGTCGTTCGTTGTGGTTTGTAAGCACGCAAACAAAATAATGTTAGCCGTTTAGATGACTTCTAGGTGAATTATTCAATTAATTTGGTGAATAAACTATACAGTCATCATCATTATCTAACTGTTGGATAGATTTTGTGAATGTGGATACTCAGCTTTTTAAAAATAATGAAACCTTCAAATTGTGGTTGGTTGGGAAGCTAACCAACCAATACCACTATATTACTGTGGAATCAACCCACAGTTATCCCCAACCACTATCATTTTTCCTTCCCGTCTCTCCCTCCCACAAGTGAATACTTCGAATGAAACTTTCAGTGGATGGTGCTATAGTTCTATATTAGGTAAAGTCATGGTCTAATGTACTGCAACACCTTCCAATGAGATGGCTTCGAAAAATGATCCGAAACTATAGCTGTTGGTGTGCAATTTTGGTTCATAAAATTAACTCAAATAGCTCGCTTTTATTCACCAGGTTGCAGTACATTAGACCATGACTTTACGAAGTGGCAACACTCCACCAGCCCCTCCATAACCTCCCCCCATCTTTTCCTCACTCTCTCTCTCTCTCTCTCTCTCTCTCCCCTCCTCCATAACTCGTCAGGTAGAAATGGCCCCATGATGAGTGAGCTCCAGTCTCCATGCCATCAGCTCGGGACTGTACTGTACCTTTATGACGATTCTGTTGACACCGCTCGCGTTAGAGGGTAAGGGGATTTTTTCGGTCACGTCTGTCTATTAAGGGGAGGGTATAGTTTTGACATGTTTGGAGATTATGATTCCTCCAAACTATTCCAGGCAACAGGATACCATTATTTTTCTTCATCTTGGTCTGTTTCCTGGCCTACTTTGGAGGAATCAAGACACTCCAATCTATCAATTGTATACTCTCCCCTTAATTTGTAATGTATGTTTGTCCGTCTCTTTGTCTTTATATTAGGGCTCAATTAACCTGAAAAATAGATATAGGACCTTCATTTTTGCTGACGGGATGATTAAGGTAAGGGGATTATCTAGGCCATGTTCCAACGCCGGCAAAATTTGACCTACTCTTTGACCGAAAATTGGCAAAAATAGGTCATTTACAGTCAATATACAGTCGTGGTCAATAATAATCATCCACATATGGGTATCTCAAACAATTTACTGTATAATGTTTTTATGTTCACATCTTGTTAGTAGTGTGTAGCTGCTTGTATTAAATTAAAAGATGGTAGTTAACCTATTTATTGGAAAGCTTATCATCTAAGGAACAGAGCGAAGCTGTCAAAATCTTATTTGAGTTACTCCTATATGGATGATTATTTTTTACTACGACTGTGCATGTTGTAGAGTTCTAGGAAACCGTTTAATTAAGATGGACTTTGCCCCACTTCAATTCTGGCCCTGTGGTCAAAGACAAGGTAATTTAAGTGAATTTTTTTCTTCACATAATTATTTTTTGTATTATTATCGTTAAAAATGAACCACAGCTTCACCACTTGACTATATTGACCATAATACTGTCCATTTGGTCAAAAGGGCAGTGCCATTTTCTTTCAAAGCAGACCAACACTAGCTGAGTGAGAGTGAGTTTAGTAAACAATATAGAGAGATTGATTGATTAATATTAGGCGCCGCAACAGCGAGGTCATATAGCACCAGAAAAAGGAGAGAGAGAGAGAGAGAGAGAGATGGGAGCGTGGTGGTGGTGGTGTGTATTGAATACTAGATGTAACTGGTTTTTTTTGTTCCGCACCAGACAGCCCAGATAACTAACTAACTTGAAATCGAAGCAGACCGACTCGAGCTGCCAGTTAGCAGGCAGGCGCAGTAAGAGAAAGAGAGGGGTTGGGGGGGGGGGGGGGGGGTAAACGTGATGGTGTGTAGGAGAGAGAGAGGGGGGGGGGTAACGTGGTAGTATGTAAGAGAGAGAGAGAGGGAAGGGGGGGAAGCGTGTTGGTGTGTAGGAGAGAGAGGGGGGAGGGATAAACGTGGTGGTGTGAGAGAGATTGATTGGTATTACGCTCCACGACAGCGAGGTCATATAGCGACAGAGAGAGAGAGAAGAGAGGTTATTTGCGTTGGATAGAAGAGGGGGGAGCATGGTGGAGAGAGAGAAACAGAGAGAGGTGATTTACGTTGGAGAGAGAGAGAGAGAGAGAGAGGTGGTGTGTGTGTATTGGCAAGAGAGTGAACGAGAGAGAGCAGGAGCGTGGTGGTGGTGGTGGGAGTGGTGGGGAGGAGGATGAAATGGAAAGAGAGGGAACGAGTCTAGGGAGTCAGTCTGGTGTGTTGTGTTGGTGTGGAAGGCTGACCTGACACGTGATCCCTTCCTCGTCTTCCACCATAACACGTACACACCTCGTCGGTCACATCTTCCCTATATAGACACTTTGGTGGTGGTATATCTTCCCCCTAGTCACTTAAAGGACCCTGTGTTGTAGTCAGAAAATTGGAGGCAAATGGGTACTTTCAAATATTGCCACGAAACACACACACACTTATATGGAAGGAGTTGTTTCGTGGCATGATCAGGAGGAATCAGAGGTCTCCAGTTTTCATACACGAGCACAGGGTCTTTAAGTGTAAATCTGGAGTACAGCCACAATCAAATAACCACCGACACTTTCCTTTAATCGTAATAAATATCTTGGTAATAAAGAACAACAAAAGTGTATGATTTTGCAGCACTTGTGATAATAATTGAGGGAGTTGAGTTGACATAAGGTGTTGTATGATTAAATTTTGATATGATACTGATTTATTTGTACGATGGACGAAAAGTGTCGATGGATATTAGATTGTGGCTGTACCGGATGCCTTCACACTTTTCCCCCGTAACTTAAGAGGGTATAGGGGGTATAGTTACAGTGTTAGTGGTATATCTACAGACGTTTGCAACTGATTCCTTCAAACTCTTCCCCAGACACTATCTTGGTAGGATAGCAGAGTGTTCGTCGTGGTAAATATTCAGAGTTAACTGATTCTTTCAAATTATTCCAAGCAGCAACAAACCACCATTATATATATATATATATATATATATATATATATATATATATATATATATATATATATATATATATATATATATATATATATATATATATATATATATATATATATATATATATATGGTCTTATGTACAGTCACAATCAAATAACCACCAACACTTTCCTTCCATCGTAGTAAATTATTTTGCAGCACCTCATAATAATAATTGAGGGGGTTAAGTTGACGTTAAGTGTTGTATGATTATATTTTGATATGATACGGATTTATTTGCACGATGGACGAAAAGTGTCTGTGGTTATTTGATTGTGGCTATAACAAAAATATCCTTCATCCTCAGCTGTCATTGTAGCTGACACGTATTTCCTAGGTTCCCAGTTTATTGTCCGGCGATTTAGAGCTAAAATTTGCCTCGTATAGATTCTCGTTGTCCTCCTACACCTCATGAAGCGGTTTGGAGGACATATGGGGTCGATTCCACAGTGGTATTTGTTTGTTAGCTTCCGATTCAACCACACTTGCAAGGCTTCTTTATTTTCCATAGATGTGTATCCACATTTACAAAATCTATCCATCAGTTAGATATTGATGATAATTGTATAGTTTACTCACCAAATTCATTAAATAATTCACCCATAATTCATAAACACGGCTATGATTCTTTCGATTACGTGCTGCTAACAAACCAATACCACACACTGTAGATTCGACTCATGAAGCTTTATTAAGGACCCTGTGATTGTGTTTGAAAATTGGGGGTTTCTGATTCCTCCATATCATGCCACGACACAAGCTCCTTCCATATAGTTGGTGTTTCGTGGCGATATTTGAAGGACTCGTTTACCTCCAATTTACTACAACAACACAGGGTCCCTTAAAGGTCTCCATAGATTTTCATTCATGCCTGTACAAACTAGATGACTGTGAAATCTTTTAAATTTGTCACACACTAGCAAAAAGACTGCCACAGTGGTTGCTATTGGTTTGTAAGCACGCAAACCAAAGAATGTTAGCAGTGCTTTTTGTAATGTCAGATAGGTTATGATACTAGTAACCAGAAATTTAGAAAAGAAGAACTTCATCTTGCTTTTTACAGAACGTTTCGGATATTTAAATCCATCATCAGCTGCTGTGAAAGAACACGCAATATAAGAAAAACTTTACATTACATAGGGAAGGGATGTAATTATTTATGTGTGGGTGTACAGGAAGGGGACTGGGGGGAAAATAAAGAAGAAAAAACAAAACAAACCAAAAGAATAGTAATTAACACAAAGTTTAGAGGAAAGGCAATGTTTCGATAACTGAGTTCAGGTTTTTGTTTTTCAATTAAAAGTGACTCTAAAATACGAAGTAATTTAAGTTTGTTATTTACAATGGCCTATAATGGGAAAATGATCTAAGTTAATATTTATCAAACAAGGATGGTCCCTGATGTTACTCTGCATAGGAGGAGACAGGGGGAGACTAGTACGAGAGCTCCTGCAATGTGAGGCTAAAGTAAATTTGATAAACTATTTAAATGTAATATATTTTTGCAACTTTTCAAAGGAGGGAAAGTTGAGGAAAGTGGTTGGTGGGATTTCACGTCCAGCATCCAGGTAAACCATATGTTGGACTTATGTGGATGAAAATCGTGTTTCCCAATTTATAACATATACTATTTAAGGACCCTGTGATCGTGTATGAAATTTGGAGGCTTCTGTTTCCTCCTGACTATGCCACGAAACAAGCTCCTTCCCAATAGGTGGTGTTTCCTGGCAATGTTTGAAGGACTCGCTAACCTCCAATTTTCTGACTACATCACAGGGTCCTTAAATATGAAAAATAATCCGCAACCTCATCCACTTTTACATCCACAGTATTTTAATTTTGATATCCGCATTCGTACATTAGATTTTTAGATAATTTTTATCAGATACATCTCTAGAACATAGAATTTACGATAAAAACAACATTAAAATAGTAACCAATTGAATTACGTGACTATTTAGTAACAACAGATCTATTTTATAACTACAAGACTATAATATTAGTATCATTAAATGAGCATAGTGTTATCATGAAAATAATTACAAATTTAAGTGTACAGCCACAATCAAATATCCACCAACACTTTCCTTCCATCGTAGTAAATAGCTTGGTAATAAAGAACAACACGTGTATGATATTGCATAATTGATATGATACTGATTTATTTCAATTAATTATTATTATGAGGTGCTGCAAAATCATACACGTGTTGTTCTTTATTACCAAAATATTTACTACGATAGATGGAAAGTGTCGGTGGATATATGATTGTGGCTGTACAGTATATAACCAGGAACATACACACATATACTGTATAGTAGATTACAACATTGTACCGCATACGTGTGTGTGTGTGTGTGTGTGTGTGTGTGTGTAATATTTACCAAATTTGCAACACTAAAATAATAACATATGTGTGTGTGTGTGTGTGTAAGTGAAACATCTACACTACTTACAACATAATATAATGTGTGTGTGTATATGTATGTGTTTCAGTGAACTCTATCCATAACTCTATCCAGTTTCTTTCATACTCTAACGTCCAGCGACCTTCAATCTCGAGTCAACTATATAATTATACTCCGGCTAGATTCCCTGGTGACCCCAAAGAAAAAGTTGGAAGAATCGTACATTGACCATATGACGGAGTAATTATGCTGTGCCGGTGTGAGTGATAGTCAGTTTAGTATGAGTGAAGTGCATACAGCATTGTGGTATCCGGCAACTCAACTTCACTCGTCGCATTAGTAAGTATAAATTATTACCTTTATAGTTTGCTATTTATATTCTAAGAAATTGTCATGTTTGTATCTTTAATTTTATAATATGGCTCACATGAACACAAAGTAAAAATGTAAAAGACAAAAAAAACTATCGGTGCAATACTTCTCGTGTGTCAAACAGAAACTTCAGACGATGGGTACTAAAAAAGTTATCTTGTTTATTGTGGTGGCATCATGTACTGTGCCCGTCATTTACACACCATCACACTCCTCCTACTACATAGCATTTTTTCTTCCCCTTGTGTGTACTGTGTATATTGAACCACCCATCTCATGTGAACCGTAATATATCTATATTCTGTAGAGGGAGAGACGAGGACATAAGAAAGGAGCAGCAGTTGTACGGGGGTAATAATATTCATGGAATTTGAGAATGTATTCATATTATCACGTATACGAACTCAGTTTGTGTCTCCATCATTTTAGTTTTGTTATTATTAGAGAGAGAGAGAGAGAGAGAGAGAGAGGTAACGCACACAGAGAATGCGTGCACATAAATAGACATAAGTCTAAAGAGAGATAAAAATATTTATACTAAGATACATAAATAATCACTCTCTTTATACCACGAATCGGTACAAAGGTCTGAGAGCCGATTAATTCAGTTTGGTGACAATTATGGTGACATCCCCAGGTGCGGTACAAAGCAGTGCGTCACCGTCAGTCCCGTCACTGCCAATGACGTCACGGCTGTAATGGGAACCAATGTCACTTATAAAGATTGACATTGATGGGAACCGTGAGTATTCCTCTCATTGTGTGCCGCCGCCCGTCAGGCTAACGGCGACCGTTAAAAAAATAAATGATTTCATCTTTAGACTGAGAGACGGCAGAAAATAAAATGAGATCATATTAGTGAATGAAATATTTAAATGTATTAACATAAAGTGTGTGCATTCATGTGATGTGAAAACCTTTGTTCGATGAATCTGGAAATACGACAACACCACAAACCTCGGCTGTGCAGCTCATGGTGCTCCGACACGATCTCTAAATGTTGTTTATTTATGTAAGGACCAACTAGCTGTAGAAGTTTTTCTAAAGTGTCTGGGGTCATATGGTAGACTCCATGAAAGCTGTTCACATCAGCCTTCTCTTCTCTGCCTCCGTGAATATCCTGTGTTCTCCTGGCACAGGTCTCTCCAGCAGCAGCTGGCTTGACCATATTCTCTGCCTCCTCCTTTGTCTTGCTGGCTTATCTGGCGGTTTTCTGCTTCATCAAAAAACAGTAGAACTGCAATGATGAGGAGATCGTTGCTCTCCATCTTGTTATGGTACGGGACTGATGACGAGTTTCAGTCACACCGTCACCCTTGTGATGGAGTTCATCTCCTCCGAAGCAAACGCCCCCTAACGGGTACCGCCTTGACGTGATGGGGGGCTTGTGTGTTTCTGAGACCTGGCGAGCTAGACTAGAGGGGGCTCCGGCCCCTGCTCTGCCCTATTTCGGGGAGAGAGGGCTTCCCATGCAAGGAAGGTCGCTAGTGAGAGACCAGACTAAATGGTTCCCATCTTTCAGTAATTCAACTGTCCCTCTTTGCTTTTTATTTCCTTCCTGCTTGCTGTCACACCTCTCTATCACCTTTTTTCTGGCGCTGTAGGACCTCGATGTTGCGGCGCCTAATATCCATCAATCAAAAAAATCAATCCGAAGCGAACGGCTGTCGTGTTGACATTCTTGACAGTGACGGGTTAGTGAGAATCCCGGCTCAGGCAGGCGATTGAACTATACGTTAACGTTAAGCCATTATTTACTACGACAGCACAAACACATGCATCGCTGTACACACACACACACATATACACATTCTGTATACACACGATACTCACATACACCACACCACCTACACGTACTTTACACTTCTCCACATAGCGCACACACATACGGACACATATTTACATCACTCTGTATACACATCACTCTACACTTGTATGACCTTAATAACCATTACGAAGTCGATAGTAGGAGTTAATTAAGCCCCAATAACCAAATCAAACAAGTAAAGTCATGGTCTAATGTACTGCAACACCTTCCAATGAGATGGCTTCGAAAAATGATCCGAAACTATAGCTGTTGGTGTGTGCAATTTTGGTTCTATTAATTAATTCAAATAGCTCGTTTTTATTCACCAGGTTGCAGAACATTAGCCCATGACTTTACAAAGTGCATAATATTATCCACCTCTAAATAATAAAACTGTAGAGCCGGATCCCCTGCCGTAAGGGCCACTGCAATGTTTACAGCGCTTCCTTTCCCAGGCGTGAACCACAAACTTTGGTTCAAGACACACATCTAAAGTACTCACTAGTAAGAGAGAGATGGGTAGGGATAGGGGTTGGCAGGCTTGTATGCTGAGCCAAACGAATTGTAAAGTGAAATAACAGGTTTGGGAAGAACTTTTGGTACGCCATCCTAGTTTTGGTATATAGATTTAAGTATAGGTCATAATGTAAATATTTGTCTGTATGCTTGTGCTTCATTCTGTTATGTTTTCGTGATATGTGTGTGTGTGTGTGTGTGTGTGTGTGTGTGTGTGTGTATGTGTGTGTGGTTGTAGTAATTTAGATTCTCATGGGTTACTCCTACCAGTATGTATTGTGTCTACCTATTGACTGACGCTACACGGCGCAATTAATTAATAAAAATAAATAAATAATAAATTAAAAAGTTAAATAATAATCTGTATGTATGGCCCTCAGTGACAGCAGTGGAGCCGGCTGTACGAAGTCTTAACAGTAATAGTGTAGGAGTGAATCAGGTCGATGGAGAAATGCCAACACCACAACCACCAAACAACACTGGATAAGGAAGATGCCAAGTTCTCTATCCCCTTCAGTGAATGTTAAGCCCCAGTATGTAGCGTTGCAGTACAGGCGCCAGGGGGAATAGAGAAATGACAGTCACGAGTCATGGATAAATACATATACAGGTTTGCATCGAATTGTCTAACCTCACCAAACCTAACCTACTAAAACGACCTCTAGCAAGAAATAATGATACAGGTTTGCATCGAATTGTCTAACCTCACCAAACCTATAACCTAATAAAAACAACCTCTAGCAAGAAATAATGATACAGATTTGCGTCGAATTGTCTATAACCTAATAAAACAACCTCTAGCAAGAAATAATTGTACAGGTTTACATCGAATTGTCTAACCTCACCAAACCTATAACCTAATAAAAACAACCTCTAGCAAGAAATAATTATACAGGTTTGCATCGAATTGTCTAACCTCACCAAACCTAACCTAATAAAACAACCTCTAGCAAGAAATAATGATACCGGTTTACATCGAATTGTCTAACCTAACTTAACAAAACGACCTCCAGCAAGAAATATGTGGGAGAAAAATACTTTGGTGTTAATTCCCTGGTATGTTAAATGATTCGAAACAAGATCAGGATCATTATTATTGTTCGTGACTGTATAGGCGCCGGTGGAAGCAGAGAATTGATAGTGAAAGAGTCCTTGGAGTAAATAACCTAAACCACAGAAACGCATTAAGGGAGTATATAGCACATTGTTTTGGGTGGTAAATCTGGAGTAAATGATTCCTCCAAATTATTATAGGCAACAGGATATCAATATTTTTCTTCATGTGGATCTGTTTCCTGGCATACTTTGGAGGAATCGAGGCACTACAGTCTATTAAAAGCATACTATTCCCTTAAGCCATCCAGGATTAATGAAGGAAATTGTGTGTGGGACCCAAACAAAAGAAATCCGGGACTTGTGTAGTAATATTATGGAGCTGTAACACACACACACACACACACACATACAAAGAGCATTCTAAGGTCATTCCGGGAGGGTAACAGTAAGTGAGCACGTGTCCAGGACGCGATCAAGACCAGCTGAAACGAAACACACACACACACACACACACACACACACACACACACACACACACTTATTTACGTATATCTATTTTTTTCCCATATGTTTTTTGTGTATTTTCATTTGTGTTCATTCCCATTTTTATCATTATTGTTTTAGTGTAATATGTACATTTTCAACTTCCCAGCTGCTATTATTTATTAAACCGATTATTATTATTATTATAATTATTATTATTAATTTATTTTCATTATTACACACACTTTGGAGATTTGTAATTGTCAGATACTCAGTCAGTATATATTCACTCTTGAATGTTTCCAACCAATTTAGCGAAATCACTATTGCCAGACGCCTTAATTCCCGGGGGGGGGGGGGGGGGCACAAATGAAAAGCCTCCATGCATTCCTATCCCCTGTTAACTGGCATCCCTCCTTCGCTCATATACCTCCTAACTCCATCCTTCCATCTCGTTCGCGAAATTACCTGTATGGTAAATCTGGAGCTACTGATTCCTCCAAAGTATGCTAAGAAAACGGGACCTGATTAACGAAAATAATGGTGGTCTGTTGCTTGGGATCCGGGTGAAGGAATCTGTTTCTCCAGAATTACCAACCCTGTAATTCCCCCTTAAAAAAGACGTAGAATATAATTAAATATATACACAAATAATGTAATAATAAATAATAGAAAACTTAAACACACATAAAAAATTATGAAAAATACGTAAATATCCAATCATAATAATGTAAAAATAATTAATAGAGAAATATTTTATACCAAAAATATTAAAAATACATAAATATCCAATCATAATAATGTAAAAATAAATAATAAAAAAAATAAAACGAAAAAACGAAGAGGAAGTTCATATAATTGTAAATAAATAAAGTAAAAATTAAAAAAAAAAAATGTAAAGGTATAGGTTCGCCATCATTATTACAAGGGTGAAGTCAGCCTCGTATATCCTTTACTATATTGTGGGCGAGTGAGGGTTACAGCCAGAGAGAGAGAGAGAGAGAGAGAGAGAGAGAGAGAGAGAGAGAGAGAGAGAGAGAGAGAGGAATAAAAAGAGATATTACATATATAAATAAAATTACAACATCTAGATTTGATTAGACTTCAAGAATAAAGCGACAATGTACATTCGCCAAAAAAAAGTTTTGTTACCATCCTTTTAACTGTGTAATGTAATGTTGGTACACCTGATTGGCGAGTCAGGTGTGTCGCGGGTGTCTTATATATCTCCGTCACCCTCCCTGTCCCTCAGAGCCTCATAGACAAGCAAGCAGAGATAACGTTATTCTACCCAGTGCAATTATTTTTTTCTGGGTATTTCACGGTTATTCTTGTTCTAGGATACTAAAACGCATTATCTTATGTTTAACAAGAAAAAGAAGGAAAACCCTTCAAAAGCTCCGGCTCTTAATGATTCAAGTGAAATAATCAAATATCCATATGTAAAGGTCTCAAAAATATTAATTATGCTTTATCTGGATTTTCGTATTCATATGGTTGTATTGAAATTTTGAAAATGAACCCTTTTTATAGAGGGTGAACCCCTCGGTTGAACCCCCTCTCGGTTGAACCTCTTCTCGGTTGAACCTGTTAAATATTGGTTGAACCCCTTTTAAGAAGTGGTCACCCCAAGAAGAAAAATAATAATAATAATAATAATAAATTATTCAATGTCGGTAAAAGAAAATGGATGGGAGGAAGAGATGAGTGAGTGAGTGAGTGAGTGAGTTGAACCCCTTTTAAGAAGTGGTCGCCCCAAGAAGAACAGGAACAAGAACAAGAACAATAATTCGGATAAAACCTAGAGCTCTCGGCTTAGGCCAGAGCTAATAATGAATAGTTAAATAGTAAAAGTTCTTGAACACTCTAAATTTAATTTAAAATCAGCTAAACTTTTGATATAAAAAGAAAGGGAATGCCTTGTGCTAAGCTGCCATTGCCGCAGCCCGCGAGGCACAGCTGCGTAGACGGTGGAGTACCAACACTGCCGCGCTTGCCGATGTTAAAATTAAAGTAGGGGTGGTAACGAAACTTTTATTTTTTTGCCAACTGTACCACCACTAATATTGACCACAACTGTACACCATGCAGCGAGTGACACAACACATTGGGTCGATTCCACAGTCGTATTCTTTTGTTAGCTTCTTAACCAACTACACTTGTAAGGCTTCATTATTTTCCGAAATCTGAGTATCCACATTCACAAAATCTATCCAACAGTTAGATAATGATGATCACTGCATAGATTACTCACCAAATTCATTAAATAATTCACCCATAAATAATTTACAAGGCTAATATTTTCTCATTTGAGTGCTTACAAACCACTGTGGAATCGACCCATTACCTCCTTAAGGACAGGTAATAATTTTGGTATTTTGAGAGATAATGAATCCTCCAAACTATGCCCACCAACAGACCACCAACATTATTTTCGTTCATCTGGTCCTGTTTCCTGGCATACTTTGGAGGAATCAAGGAGCTCTAATGTACCAAAAGTATACTCACTCCTTAAGCGTCAACTAAACTTAGAAACTTGTCATGAATCTCCACTGGCAAATTTTTTTTAAGGAAGGAGGGTGATAAGGATTAAAAAAAAAATAATAATAAAATGCGGCTTATAAGGAATATGAGGGAACACAGGATAAGTTACCAATATAAGAGTGTGTAGGAATAGGTCAAGGAAAGGAGGAAGAGAAAGAAAGGAAGAGAGGACAAATTTAATGATGAGGATGATGATGAAAAATGAAATAGAGACTAGAAGAAAAAGTAAACAGATGAATAAATAAATAAATACTAGAAAATAGAAATAAATAATGTAAATATTTATAATAGAAATACTTAATTAACGTAAAAATAAATAATAGAAATAAATAAAGTAAATATTTATAATAGATATGCTTAATGTAAACATAAATAATAGATATAGAAATAAATAACGTAAATATTTATAATAGAAATACTTAACGTAAAAATAAACCATAGAAATAAATAACGTAAATATTTATAATAGAAATACTTAACGTAAAAATAAATAATAGAAATAGAAATAAATAACGTAAATATTTATAATAGAAATACTTAATGTAAAAATAAATAATAGAAATAAAAATAAATAACGTAAATATTTATAATAGAAATACTTAACGTAAAAATAAATAATAGAAATAGAAATAAATAACGTAAATATTTATAATAGAAATACTTAACGTAAAAATAAATAATAGAAATAGAAATAAATATTGTAAAAAATAAAAAAAAATAAAAAAAACAAGGGGGGAAGAATGTTTTGGACCCATTCAGTAACATTGCAGCCCCGCCCCTTCAACTAACACAATCTCATCCATCACCTTTTATGTATTGCCGATATTTTTGTTTCACACACACATTTCTCACTTTTCCTATTTATCTGTCTTACCACTATATATACCTCATGTTATTTTTTTCTAATAATGTAATAATCAATAATAGAAAATTTGAACAAAAATGAAGAAGAAAAAAACGTCAATATCCAATCATAATAATGTAAAAATAAATAGCAAAGAAATAAAACAGAAAAACGAAGAGGAAGTTTAAATTGTTTGTTTCATTTACGGTATTTGTATCTTTTATTTTATCCTCTCTGTCGCTATTTTTACTCAATTTCCTTTATATGTATTTTAATTCTACTTTCTCTGTCGCTATCTTCACTCAATTACCTTTATTTGTATTCTCTATTTGTTTCCTTTATTTATAACCGTAAATTCTACCCTTTCTGGTGCTATCCTTAATTAATATCCTATAATATTTCCTTTATTTATATCCTTTATCTGTTTCATTTATTCTCCCATGAGGCAGTTTGTTCATAAATTATTTGAAAAGATTGTACTGTATGAACATAAGTATATAGTTATTTTCAGATAATTTATGATCATCCTGCATTTGTTTTCCTCATTCTACTTAGTGTTGGTGGTAAATCTGGAGTAACTATATTTTCTTGCATAATATTCAAAGGAAAGGCGCCTGGTGGAAGACCGGCTTAGTATATTTTATTGTTAATGAGGTATTTACTGACTGAGGTAGTCTTGGAGGTTGGTGATTTGTAGCAACCCCCTCCATATACTGTAAGTACGGTTTGAGCTGTTGCAAGGGGAGGGTACTGATGGTGTAATGGTTTTTGCCTCGCATCCGAAAGATCCCGGATTTGATTCCCGAGTCAGTGGAATTGTTGGACAATTTTTCCAGCCCCCTATGTCCCTGTTCACCTAGCAGTAAGTAAGTAACCGGCTGTAAGGGCAAGGATAGCAACCTTATAGGCTGGGGGAAGATGTGTTGATGTAACAAGACTTGTCTGCCTTAATGACCAACACCATGAGTCGATAGGCATAAAGCCCTAATAAATCTTCTCTTCTTCTTTTTGCCGGGATGATTCTACAACCAGCCATTGTCCAGTCAAAACCTACTACCAACACCACCACTTCCCCTGCCGACCGTCATTTTGGTTTAACCATTTGAAGGGCTATTGTTACATGCCACTAGTACGATTACTTCACCACCATAACTGAGGGACGTAGAGGAGGTGTCTTTCACTGTGGAGGAAGGGAGGAAGGGCGTGGAGGCTACCAACATAACCGGACCTGATAGGCCTTTAGTCTCCATCTTCCCAAATATAGAATAAAGTGTAGAAAGTGAAAATATGACACTTGCCTCCAGTAGTAACGAGTACAACTTCCGGTAGATTTGAATAAATGTGATAATATTGTGCTTGTTTACAAAGTGTCCTTATAGTAGATACTATAATTTTACATAGCAGGAGTGAGTAGTGTCCATTCATTTACTATTTATCACAAGTAATCTTACACAGTGGTGCCACATCTACTATTAACTTACACTAGAGAAACAATTCGCCAAACCCACCACACGCTGTGTTCGTTACCAATGAAGGCAACTGTATCATAAGTGTTATTTTTTTTCCTTCGCTATCAAGTAATATTTATTCTTTACATCAACATAAATTTTGGTAATATGAATATATTATCGTGCCTTTGGTGGTTTACACATGACTGATCACCAATTATATTAGACGTATGTATGTATGTTATCATCTTATATTACACTGATGCTCCAAACATTCTGCCTCTTCACTTCCCTCCCTGCTGTCTTTATTCTTCCTTTCCCTTCCACTGTTTTCGTCACTCATACCTCCTTGACATTCCTCTCTTCTATCACCCCGTAGGTGGGTATTGCCTGTAGTGAAGTGGGTAATACTTTAAAGGGTTTGGCGCTCGTTCGGACCCAACCATTCCCCTTAAGATAATCGACTGTCCCCTTTTTCTTTTATTTATTTACTTTTTGCTTGCTGTCTCAAGTCTCTACTATCTTCCTTTGGCGCTATATGACCTCGCTGTTGCGGCACCTTATATCAATCAATAAATCCATGCCCTTTATCAGTGTCCCTTGGTTTAGGCTCACCCACAACACCTTACAATATTTTCATACCATTGATCTGCTTTGTTTTAACTTAATGAGTTTATTATTATTATTATCATTATTATAGTGTATAGGACTGATTTGGTTATTATTATTATTATTATTATTATTATTATTATTATTATTATCATTATTATAGTGTATAGGACTGATTTGGTTATTATTATTATTATTATTATTATTATTATAGTGTAGAACAGATTAGGTTATTATTATTATTATTATTATTGTTACTATTACTATTACAGTGTAGATTAGATTAGAATATTATTATTATTATTATTATTACAGTGTAGAAGGGACTATTCAGAAGCCCATCAGAATCACTGTCGTAGCCCTCACTTGATTACGCAGTTATTACAAATATTTTTACCAGTTTATAATTTCCCTACATACCTACATACCTTCCCTATACATATACTTCATATTAAAAAATTAACTTTCATAATAAAAGATTTAACTTCATATTAAAAAAATAACTTCAAATTAAAATAGTTGATATTCAATATAAAAAAATACATATGATATTAGAATGTGTGTAGAGAGCTTATTTTTGTGGTTTGTTGAATTTCTTCTCATCATATCCTCATTGGCAACACTTGCGCGCCCCTAGCAACCGTTGTGTGTGACAATGCACCTGGTCATTCTGGCACTGAATGCGTTGTAAAAGAAGAGGAGTTCGAGGGAGTAGAACTAGTACGTGGGAGTCCTTACAGTGCTTCGCTAAATCCAATAGAAGAATGCTGGTGTGTCATGAAAGCCACCATGAAGCGAGAATTGGCACAACATTTTACAATGAGTATGGAAACCCCAACTGACATGATGCCGACGGAGTATCGCATGCAGTTCCTAGAAGGCAGCATTGATAAGGCTTTTACCAGTATCACACCAATGCTTTGCCTGAAAACTTGCAACCATGTGCAAACAATTTTTCCTGGTGTGATGCAGATGAAGGACTTGGACATGGGTGATACTAAATGAGTGTTCAGTCATTTTGAGTAGACTTACATTTATACTAACGAGTACTCCATCATGGTGTATTTTTATTTTATTTGTTTCTCCATTATTGAAGTTATTAATCATATAAACGTATAAGAAATAAAAGCTTCAGATTCAAATGTCATATTTTAATAACACTGTACTCCCTTTTGCTTTTATTTATTATTTTTATGTAATTGTGAGCTTGTAAATAATGCAACCAGCTCCAAAATTGAGCTTGTGACATGCTATCAGACATATTTTTTCTAATTGAAAGTCAATTTTTTTTTCAATGAAATCCAACTTTTTTTTAATGAAATCCCAGGATTTTAATTGGAACGGAATTTTTTTTTAACTGAATGGCAACTATTTTAATATAAAAGTCAACTTTTTTATATGAAGTTCAATTTTTTTTTAGTGAAAGTCATTTTTTTTTAAATGACAATCAACTTTTTAAATATGAAAGTCAACTTTTTAAATATGAAAGTCAACTTATTTAATAAAAAAAAAAAAAATGAAAGTAAATTTTTTTTAAGCCTGGTTTTTCAGCATCCTTAAAATCCTGTCCATATCATATAACTCACTTTTATAATCTCCAACCTAATGAATTCATGGAGAGAGAGAGAGAGAGAGAGAGAGAGAGAGAGAGAGAGAGAGAGAATTATAACTTATAATTACATTATTTTCAAAGTAAATATTGCCAGGTTTCTCTCTCTCTCTACCTTTAATTAAACCACAATAGCTGGATACTTCTCATGATTTGTACCTACATCGGATACACTTTTCTATTCCACTGACAAACTAACTGTTCTCATATGATCGTCTTTAACCTGAACTAGCTTAACCTTGCCAAACCTAACCTAACATAACCATAGGATATCCTTAAAAATAGTCTCATTGCTTTTCCCAACTAATTTAACAATAGAAGTTTTCCGATGTTCACTTTTAACCTGAACTAGCTTAACCCTTGCCCAACCAAACCTATATTAACCTAACCTAACCTAACCTAACCATAGGATATCCTTAAAACTATAGTCTCTTTGCCTTTCCCAGCTCATTTTACCGGAACCATAACCTAGCCTAGCCTAACCTAACCAATCTTAATCTAACCTAACCATGGGTCGATTCAGTATACAGTTCGAAACAATGCAGACGGGACCAGGTCGTTTCTTTATAAAACAATCAATGTCAAATCTGGTTGTTTCTCAAAATATTCTTCCCAAGCTTCAGGGTGTAATATAGTTTGGTACTGTAGTGTACAGCCACAATCAAATATCCACCGACACTTTCCTTTCTTCATTGTAAATATCTTGGTAATAAAGAACAACGCGTGTATGATATTTTGATATGATACTGATTTATTTGCACGATGGAAGGAAAGTGTTTGTGGTTATTTAATTGTGGCTGTACATAGGAGTGCCTTGATTCCTCCGAATTATGTCAGGTAACAGGACCAAATGAACATACCTAATGATGTTCTGTTGCTTGCAATAGTTTGGAGAGTCAGCAGGTCCATATATACCAAAACTATACTCTCTCCTTAGTTGTTGGAAGTAAATCCAAACAATTCCAATCAATAGACCACAATTTATTATTTTTGTTAATTTGATCTTGTTTCCTGGCATACTTTTGTGGAATCAAGGCACTCCAATGTAGGGGAGGTGGCCGAGTGGTTAGTATTCTGGACTCATAACCTAGAGGTCGGGAGATTGATCCTCTCAGGTGAGGGCCAGAGATTATTTGCACTTCCGATTTGAGTTTCAGGCACTAACTATAAGGCTACCGAACTTCATAAAACACCCTCACCGGTACCATAACAGCTACAGTATTTGGGAATTACCCTCATTTCTCTCTCTGTGTGGCTGGGTACCAGTTCGGAAGTCGTTATGTGTGTGTGTGAGCAACAGTTGACCTGGGCCACGGTAACGGGCTTGATGAAGAAAATGTCGAACGAAACATATAAAAAAAAATCAAATATCCACCAACACTTTCCTTGCATCGTAGTAAATATCTTGATAATAAAGAACAACACGTGTATGATTTTGCAGCACCTCATAATAATAATTGAGGGAGTTGAGTTGACGTAAGCTGTTGTATTTTGTATATTTTGTATATTTTTGTATATGTTGTATATTTTGATATGGTACTGATTTGTTTGCACGATAGAAGGAAAGTGTCGGTGATTATTTGATTGTGGATGTACAGCAAAGTAAAGTAAACTCCGTCAAGAACTCTTCCAGACAGCGCTTCATTTTCGCTTCTGGCACAGCAGACTTTCTTATTATAAAAGTTTCATCCTAATATATGCTGATGAACCCATTGACATAACGATGGCCAAAGATAGAGACTGCCTTAAGGTGGTCATTCTTTTTTGGTACATTGGAGTGCGTTGATTCCTCCAAAGTATGTCAGGAAACAGGACCAGATGAACATAACTAATGGTGCTATGTTGCTTGGAATAGTTTGGAAGAATAATATGCTCCAGATTTATCAACACCAACAAATTCCTCCCTTAAAAGAGGATTTCAGTATTGGTGGTAAATTTTGGAGTAATGTTCCCTCCAAACTAACTCAGGCAACAACACACACCATTATTTTGCCTAACCCACTGCAATTTCCTGGGATACGTTTGAGGAATCAAGGTGCTTTCAATTTACCCAAAAGTGTATAACTCTCTTCAACTCAAGGAAAATATTCAGGGACTCTGTGATGTAGTCAGAAAATTGGAGTTATACGAGTCCTTCAAATATTCCCACGAAACACACACACCTATAAGGAAGGAGCTTGTTTCGTGGCATGGTCAGGAGGAATCAGAAGCCTCCAATTTCCATACATGATCACAGGGTCCTTAAGGAGAGGGTATACTTGTGGTACATTGGAGTGCCTTGATTCCTCCAAAGTATGCCAGGAAACAGACCCAGATGAAGAAAAATAATGGTATCCTGTTTTCCTCCCTTAATGGGGGGGAGGGGTGCAGGAGTAGGGGACAGGCTTGGAGGGGTTTTGAGGGGTGCGGGAGTAGGGGGACAGGCTTGAGGTGGTGGTTAGGGGGGTGCGGAATAGGGGACAGGCTTTCCACCTACCCCAAGCCTGCCCCCTTACTCCCGCACCCCTCAAAATCGCCCCTCCCCAAGCCTGTCTCCTACTCCCGCACCCCCCCAGCCTGTCCCCCTATTCTCGCACCCCTCAAAATCCCCCCAGGTCTATCCTCTACTCCCGCACCCCAACCCAAGCCTGTCCCCTACTCCCGCACCACACCCCAAGCCTGTCCCCCTATTCCAGCACCCCAAAAATACCCCCCTCCCCTCCAAGCCTGTCCCTCTATTCCAGCACCCCGTTAAAACAAATAAGAGCGAGGTAAGTATAGGCCACACGTTTACTACAATCTAAGCTGTATTCTTTTTCCTTCCATCGTAGTAAATATCTTGGTAATAAAGAACAACACGTGTATGATGTTGCAGCACCTCATAATAATAACTGAGGGAGTTGAGTTGACGTAAGCACACATCTGTAAATTCTCTTCATCTTTTTATTTCCTTTTCTCTTCCTATACTCCTTCTTTCACTCCACCCCTTTCTTTCTTTCTCTCTCCCTTTCTCTCTTTTCCCTAATACTCCTCCTTCCCTTCTCTCTCTCTCTCTCTTTCTTTCTCTCTCTCTTTCCTAATACTCCTCCTTCTTTTCTCTCTCTCTCTCTCTCTCTCTCATCAACCGAGGTACGATAACACTGAGACTGAGGATCCTAGCGTTGTCCTTTCGTATACATTATTATTATTAGTATTATTATTATCCTTAATATTATTATTATTATTATTATTATTATTATTATTATTATTATTATTGTTATTATTATTATTATTATTTTATTATTGTTATTCTAATTAATATTATTTGTATTTTTATCAGTAATTTCATTATTATTATTATTGTAATTTTTACGTTTAGCATCTACGTGTTTTGTGTCTACATTGCCACTACTGTGACAAGTTGTAAGTTTAACATCTGTAAAATCAAGTCATGAATAACGAAGCAGGGTGATTGGAGTGAAATTGATGCTTGACAGTGGTTTGTTGATGAAAATAAATCAAGGGATACTAGAGAAGAAAAGAATGACAAGGAGGTATGAGTGACGAAAACAGTGGAAGGGAAAGGAAGAATAAAGACAGCAGGGAGGGAAGTGAAGAGGCAGAATGTTTGGAGCATCAGTGTAATATAAGATAATAACATACATACATACGTCTAATATAATTGGTGATCAGTCATGTGTAAACCACCAAAGGCACGATAATATATTCATATTACCAAAATTTATGTTGATGTAAAGAATAAATATTACTTGATAGCGAAGGAAAAAAAATAACACTTATGATACAGTTGCCTTCATTGGTAACGAACACAGCGTGTGGTGGGTTTGGCGAATTGTTTCTCTAGTGTAATTTAATAGTGATAACAGCAAATGTGACGCTCGAAGTAATAGTAAATGTGGCAGTCGTAATAATAGTATAGATAAATGGACAGGATTCACTCTTGCTATAGTATCAACCCTAAGGAAGCTATCATATTAAACAAGAACATGAAGGAAAACCCTTCAAAAGCTCCGGCTCTTAATGATTCAAGTGAAATAATAACATATCCATATGTAAAGGTCTCAAAAATATTAATTATGTTCTATCCGGATTTTCGTATTCATACGGTTATATTGAAATTTTGAAAATGAACCCTTTTTATTGAGGGTGAAACCCCCTCTCGGTTGAACCTCTTAAATATTGGTTGAACCCCTTTTAAGAAGTGGTCAACCTAAGAAGAAAAATAAAACTAGAGCTCTCGGCTTAGCCCGGAGCTAAAAACACAGTGGTTCAGCATACCCACCACCTGACATTATGCTCGCTATTGGAGAAGACAGCTGTACCCATTCTCACTAATTTATTTCCCCACTCTCTCTCTCTCTCTCTCTCTCTCTCTCTCTCTCTCTCTCTCTTTATATATATATATATATATATATATATATATATATATATATATATATATATATATATATATATATATATATATATATATATATATATATATATTGTTGCATATTATTAGTACATATTATCATAATTGGCAAATATTGCAGAATAATGACAGTAATTCCGGCACCAGTTTCCATGAGGTGGAGTGGAAGGCTCATTTGGCATTAGTTAAGGGAGTCATCTCTTCTGGTTTAATTGGATCGCTACTGATTCCTCCATACCAGAACACGATACTGATCCCCTATTACTAACAATGATGTGATTTGTTGTCAGGGATAGTTTGGAGGAATCAATGGGCTCTCCTTTTACCGAGAGAAGACTACTGTACCCCCTCGTAATTTACCATATACTTTATTTACCTCATATTATTATTTACCCCATATTACCACTGAGGGAGTTTGATATCTGGCTTCGTAAGGAGGAATTAGTAGTCTTCCAATTTACCAACAATAGAATCTTCCTTAATTCCTCCAAAGTATGCCAGGAAACAGGACCAGAAGAGCAAAAATAATGGTGTTATGTTGCTTGGTAAAGTTTGGAGGATTCAGTTGCTCCAGAATTACCAACATCAAACTTTCTCCTTAATACAGACAAGACTAAACCGTGGCTAGAAAGGGAAGGGAAGGGAAGGGAGGTGGAGAATTCAACAATCAGACAACAAGGAGCCTAAAACGAGAGAGAGAGAGAGAGAGAGAGAGAGAGAGAGAGAGAGAGAGAGAGAGAGAGAAGTTGACCTGGCCTTCGATAACGGAATTAGTAAAGCCTATGTTTAGTGTCGGATCATTATGAAGGACACATGAATCGGAACATATGAATAATCGAAATGTAAATATAGGAATAAAATTATCGACAAATCGAAAAAGTCGGATGAAAAAATTGAATATAAAAATTGAATAATAAGATTTTTAGATTGGAACATAAAAAACACAAATCGGATACAAATATCGGAACACACACACACACACACACACACACACACAGTAGCATTTGTGTATTTATTTATTTTTTCTCGCCATGTTAAAAAGCAAAAAATGTGTGTACCGTATTTGATTAATTCCTGCCATGATGTTTTGATAATTTGTATTGATGATGGTAAAATGGATGTCGAAATTATCCCCATCCTGGAATTATCCTCGATTATATGATATATGCATTTTCATTCGCGTTAGTAAGGCAAACAATATAATAATACTGTATACCATTCGCATTCGTAGTACGGTATTATTAGTCTTTTGGTACTGCCACAATCATTTAACCACCGACACTTTTTTTTTCATATTGCTAATAAATCAATATGATATCAAAATATAATCATACAACACCTTACGTCAACTCAACTACCTCAATTACTACTATGAGGTGCTGCAACATCATACACGTGTTGTTCTTTATTGCCGAGATATTTACTACGATGGAAAGAAAGTGTCGGTGGATATTTGATTGTGGCTGTACAAAAAAAAAAATATATAATATATAATAATAATAATGCTGATCTGTTGCTTAAAATACTTAGGAGTAATTAGTAATACTTAGGAATACTTAGGAGTAATTGAGCAAGTAGAAAATGCAAGAAAAATATGGCCGTATATAGCAACATTAAGAACTCAGAGGCGAGCAAATGTAAGGTGGACCGTGACTGGCTGAACTTTGAGTGGTGGTGAAGAGGTTGCCATAATTATATATATAGCCATAATTTTCTTGCATTTTCTACTTGCTCAACTGTACTAACCCCTAAGTACTATCAGTGACGAAAGTAGTGTCGTTGTCTTGTCCGATTATTTGATATAACTCGTGAAACATAATGAAAACCTCACCACAATAACGTCCATGCCCAGTAGGGTTAGTTAGCTCTTTACCAAATGTTTCCACCAAATTTTACGACACCACTTTTGTCTTTGGTAGAGTACAGTGGTAAAAAACATGATATGATATTTGTGTATTGGTGCTCATTATCATAACTATATATCGTTAGTCTCCCAATATACATATTTGAGAAGAGTCAAGAAAATAATTTGCCTCTTCATCCCAATAAATAAATAAATAAATAAATAATATATAAAATGAAAAATTTAAAAAATCTGCAATGTTATCCGCAAAATATAAAATAAATATTACTAATCGTATCTGAATCAGCATTTGCACCTCCGCGTATATAGATAACTGCTTGGTACTGTACATTCCTATAATATTCTTAGTATGAGCAGCATGTTGTATAATGTCAATAATGTTGTATGTGGCACTAATGTCAAAGCTAAGGAGGTAGTACAGTGTTGGTAGCAAGTCTGGAGTACAGGTAATTGTATATTTCGTGAAAATTATTCCAAGCAACGACAGGCCATTATTATTGGTGCTAATCTGGTCCTGTTTTCATGAAAAAAATCAGAAAGGTGCTCTAATGTACAGTCCTTTCGCCACATCTGCCAAGTCATGAAATAAGTATGGAAGTATAAACTTTAATGGCTCGTAAACTGAAAACAAAAACAGAGAAGTATAGTTATTCAATGTCATTTATAAAGATATAAGCGACATTGTATTTATTAAAAACCCTAGATATCGTTTTTCTGTATGGTGAATGTGTTTATTCGATAATATATTAACATTTATGCTGTCGTTAAGGAAAAGCTGAGTTTGGCGCAAAAGTTCCGTTACCAGATCTGTCAAAGCATGGAAATATATGCTTCACAGATTTGTAAACTAAATAATCAGAATGGTTTATATATCTAGCTCCTGGATATCGTAAATTGTATAAGTGAAAGTGTTTTATTGATGATTAACCTGTATGTTATATTTTAAGAAGTGCTGAGTGAGGCGACGGGACTTTTGCCGCCGATTGTACAGTCGCGGCAGATACTCTTATACCAGTCTGTGATGGAAAGGTGCGGCCAGCTGTTTCGAACTGTGAACACGTGGATTCGTTGCTTCAATCAGCTGCCTGATGATAGTATGGGTATAAATATTTCGAGTTTTCGGTTGCTCCTATCACTGATCGGTCAAGGACTATTTGCTGCGATTGTACTGTACCAATTGAAACTGGTTCATAACGTAACTATCTGGTGATAATTAGCATTATCAAGTACTACTGGCCACAGGAGTTCATACACACGCTGTTGTTTTCAAGAGTTTACAATATATAGAAAATATAGGACTATGTAAGTGCAATATTGTTATTAAATTTGTTGCAATCACTGAGTCACTTGGTAGTCTATTCATTGCAGTACTTTCAGAATAATGACGTCTCTTTCCATATATATAGCCTGTGTTCTATATTATCCCCCCCCCCATCATTCTCGTCAAAAATCATACATGCCAACCAAACCTAGTATTACCTTTATTATCTATATGATTTTTTTTTCTCTCTCTCTATCTGTTACTATAAGAAATAAAAGACTTCTGCAGAATACACAAATTATTTTAAGGTCTCTCTCTCTCTCTCTCTCTCTCTCTCTCTCTCTCTCTCTCTCTCTCTCTCTCTCTCTCTCTGTTATTATAAGAAATAAAAGACTTCTGCAGCATACACAATTATTCCAACGTCTCTCTCTTTCTCTCTCTCTCTCCCTAAGTTACTCTAAGAAATATGAGACATTACTGCAGTACAGCCGGCAGCAAGAGTCGTCTCACACGCCTCACTCGGCACGTCTTCAAAGATAACAACATAAAGACTAATAATAATCGAATAAACACATTGACCAAACAGTAATACGATATCCAGATGGTAGATTCATGTACATCTCTTGTTTTTCAGTTTACGAGCCCGTGAAGCTTATGTTTCCATACTTACTTTATGAGTTTGCAGATGCTGTGGCCGACTGTTCATACATTACAGAGCTACTGCTGCACCAACAATCAACTCGAGCCAACGCCAAGTAGGAATAAATACATGTGGTGGAGAGAGAGAGAGAGGAGGGGAAGGAAGAGTATGAGGGAAAAGGAAGGCAAAAGATGATGAGAGAAAGAGAGAAGGGATGGAGGAGTATTAGGGAAACGAGAAAGAGAGAGAGAGAGAGAGAGAGAGAGAGAGAGAGAGAGAGAGAGAGAAAGGGGGAGTATAAAGAAAAAGGAAGGAAAAAGATGATAAGAAAAAACAAGGAGCTAAAGGTGAAAAGAGAGAGAGAGAGAGAGAGAGAGAGAGAGAGAGAGAGAGAGAGAGAGAGAGAGAGAGAGAGAGAGAGAGAGATGAAAGGAAGAGTGACGAAAGTTAATAATGTAAATGATAGTGATGATGAAAGGGAGAGTGATGAAAATGAAGGAATGGGAGAGAATGATGAAAAAAAAAGGGGAGAGCTAGTGATGAAAGTTAGTGGTGAAAATGAGAGAGAGAGAGAGAGAGAGAGAGAGAGAGAGAGAGAGAGAGAGAGAGAAATATAAGAGAGAGAGAGGGAGAGAGAGAAATATAAGAGAGAGAGAAATATATGAGAGAGAGAGTTATTAAAGAGAGTGAGAGAGATGAAAAAGAAAGAGAGGAGAGAGAGAGAAAGAATTAATATAAGCGAAACAACAAAGGGAAGGAAGGGATGACAGGGGAAGATATAATTATAATATAAACATTATAATATAAAGATAATTAATCATAACAGTATTGGTGGTGGCAATCAAGGCTCTCTAAAAAAAAAAAAAAAAAAAAAAAAAAAAAAAAAAAAAAAAAAAAACATTGAACTTCCTTTTAATTCGGTTACCATTAATTAAGCGGGGAAAATTATTATACCGTTGTTACATTCATTGGATAGTCTTGATTCATCCACAGTATCCAAAAAAACAGGACCGGATCATCAAAAATAATGGTCATGTGGTGTTGCTTGGAGTAGTTTGGAGGAATATACAGTTGCTCCCTATTTACAACCGATACTGTATTATTAAAACCCTAAACCAATCTGCAACTTGATACAGGTACAGCCACAATCAAATAACCGCCGACACTTTCCTTCCATTGTGTAAATAAATCAGTATCATATCAAAATATAACCATATACAACAACACCTTACGTCAACTCAACCCCCTCAATTATTATTATTATTATTATGAGGTGCTGCAAAATGATAAACGTGTTATTCTTCATTACCAAGATATTTACTACGATGGAAAGAGAGTGTCGGTGGATATTTCAATGTGGCTGTACTTGTCCCGTCTCACCTCTAGTCTCTCGGGGCTGACAACACCTCTTTAAGGGACCCCCAGAAAAATTAAAGGTAAATGAGTCCTACAGATATTTCCACGTAACACCACCTACAAGGAATGAGCTTTGTTTCGTAGCATGGTCAGGAGGAATCAGTAGCCTCCACTCTTCATACACGATCACTTTGCTTGCTTCCCCCTTCCACCATTTTTTCTACCAACCCCTCCATCCTTTCTCTGCCTCCCCCATCACCCCTTTCTCTACCTCCCCCTCCCCCATTAATACCTCCATTCCCCTCCACCCACAACTCTCTACCTCCCTGTTCACACTATATCTACCTCTCCAACTCCATCCACTTTCTATTACACCTTCCACCCTATACCTACCACCCCCTATACCCAATTTCTACCTCCCCCTTCGCCCACAACAATCTATCGAAGCCTTCGTTTCTTAGTTCATTACAAAGGGGGAATTTGAATGTTCTCTAGTAATAATTCAGTATATATTTGGACGCCTTGAATCCTTCCTTCAGAGAATCCCAGGAGACAGAAACAGAAAAATAAATTCATGTAGTCTGTTGTTGCTTAGAGAGGGAAGTACACGGTTGGTAAATATGTAGCAATTGATTCCTTCAAACTATTCCAAGCAACAGAACAACATTATTTTTGTTCCTCTGGTCCTGTTTCCCGGCTTTCTTTGGGGGAATCAAGACACTCCAATGTAATAAAAGTGAATTAGCCCCTTAACGTACAGTCGGCGGCAGAAGTCGTGTCGCCTCAACTGTTTCACTGAGACAGGCAGTGTTCATGGACTCGAGAAATACACACCTAATAATCTCGAGTCTATGAACATCGCGTGCCTCCATGATGCAAGCGAGGCGACAGGACTTTTACCGCCGACTGTACAGTAGTAAAATATATAAAATCTCATATCTTCCTTTCTCGAGATTTACCACCTGCATTGTACTATCCTCTCAAGGGGAAATTCTTTTATTGGTACATTGGATGGTCCGTGACTCCTGCAAATTATGCCAGGAAACAGAAGATGCCCTCAATGGTAAAGTCATGGTCTAATGTACTGCAACATCTTTCAATGAGATGGTTTCGAAAAATGATCCGAAACTATAGCTGTTGGTGTGTGCAATTTTGGTTCATAAAATTAACTCAAATAGCTCGCTTTTATTCACCAGGTTGCAGTACATTAGACCATGACTTTACTATTAGGGGATCTGTTTCATGGTATAGTTAGGAGGAATCAGAGACCTATCAAGTCACCAACAAGAGAATCACCCCTTAATTAACTGTTTATTTGATGCCGTTGCTCCAGATTTCCTCCTTAAAGTCAGCAGCTTTTTCATTAAGTGTAGAACCCTATTTTTGTAATTTGGATCGATACTGATTTTTCCAATGTCTACCAGAAAACAATGCCTCCACCATGTTAATTAAAAATAGAGGATCTGTTTCTTGACATAGGTTCTCCACTTAAGGGACCCTGTGATATAGTCAGAAAATAGGAGGTAAATGAGTTCTTCAAATATTGCCACGAAACACCAATTATAGGGATTGAGCTTGTTTCATGGCATAGTCAAGAGGAATCAGAAACCTCCAATTTTCATACAGGAACACAGGGTCCTTAAGGGAAACGTATAACCACAATCAAATATCCACCGACACTTTCCTTTCATCGTAGTAAATATCTTGATAATAAAGAACAAAACGTGTATGTATGATTTTGCAGCAGCTCATAATAATAATTGAGAGGGTTGAGTTGACGTAAGGTATTGTATGATTATAATATTATTTTGATATGATACTGATTTATTTAATTGAGGGGGTTGAGTTGACGTAAAGTGTTGTTGTATGATTATATTTTGATATAATACTGATTTATTTAATTGAGAGGGTTGAGTTAACGTAAGGTATTGTATGATTATAATATTATGTTGATATGATACTGATTTATTTAATTGAGGGGGTTGAGTTGACGTAAGGTGTGGTTGTATGAATATATTTTGATATGATACTGATTTATTTGCACGATGGAAGGAAAGTGTCGGTGGATATTTGATTGTGGCTGTACTTGATAATGCTGACATGACCAGATAGTTGCATTCTGAACCCGTTTCAATCCTAACAATATGTGTAATTTAACAAATGTAAAGTATATCTGTCATCTCTGCATTCAAATCTTGTTACATCATCAGTATACAGTAGCTCATACATAGGTATAGGTGGAAATGAAGCGAACAGGCAAAAATAGAGAAGCTCAAGCTGAGGAAACCAACCTAAAAAAAAAAAAAAAAAAAAAAAAAAAAAAAAAAAAAAAAAAAAGTTGGTGGTAAATCTGGATAAACTTTATATTCCTCCAAACTATTCCAAGCAACAGGACACCGCTAGTTTTGTTAATCTGGTCCTGTTTCCTGGCATACTTTGGAGAATTCAAAGGCACTCCAATGTAACAAGAGTATAATATAATTATTATCCCCTTAATAAAAAAAGAGAGAGAGAGAGAGAGAGAGAGAGAGAGAGAGAGAGAGAGAGAGAGAGAGAGAGAGAGAGAGAGAGAGAGAGAGAGAGAGAGAGAGAGTACTTTCTAGACCCCGAATATTTGAATACAACATTCTACGAAATTTATTTATTGGGAGAACCATTATTTGCTAAATTGGAGCCCTACTATTTCTCGAAGCTATGCCACGAAACAAATAACCTCAAGGGAATCTGTTACATAGCATAGTTTGATGGATTCCCTAACTCTATAATGTAAAGTCATGGTCTAATGTATACTGCAACACCTTCCAATGAGATGGCTTCGAAAAATGATCCGAAACTATAGCTGTTGGTGTGTGCAATTTTGGTTCATAAAATTAACTCAAATAGCTCGCTTTTATTCACCAGGTTGCAGTACATTAGACCATGACTTTACCAAATACCCATAATAATCCCAAATACCGGTACCCAAGAAATTGAGGAAAAAATAAGTGAAACATTATTCACCTATAAAAGTCATTATGATATTTTCACATAAGACTACTATGCGTTTCAGCTCAGGTCAGACTCAATTTTTCACAAATATCTTCTAAATGAATCATTGTATCAATATAATATTTCAGCACACTATCTTTAACATCCAAGCCTAATTTATGGCTGACAGTGACATACCGTATTACTATATGTATTATGTTAGGAGTTTACTGAGTGACACTAAGCCTAATCCAGTCATCATATCTAAGGCGTTATAGAGAATGGGACGAGTGTGGGGTACTCGTGTAACCCCTCCACCCACACCCAGAACACCCCAACACCACTCACTCCTTCCTTCCTTCACTACCCCACACTTTCCTTCGAATGCGTTAATATGACTGGCCAGCTTTGTGATATTCTTCACGAGTAAACTCCTAACATAACACATATAGTAATACGGTATGACAGCCATAAATTAGGCTCGGGTGATAGAAATAGTGTGCTGAAATATTATATTGATACAATGATTTGTTTAGGAGATATTTGCGATAATAGCTGAAACGAATATTAGAGTAATATTATTGATAAAATGATTGATAAAAATTGCCAAACTATTCCACGTAACAGGACACCATTATTTCGTTCAGTTAGTCGTATTTCATGGCATATAGTACTTTGGAGGAATTAAGGCACTCCAATGTACAGCCACAATCAAATATCCACCGACACTTTCCTTCCATTGTGCAAATATATCAGTATCATATCTATATATAATCATACAACACCTTGCGTCAATTCAACCTCCTGAATCATACTTATGAGGGATTGCAAAATCATACACGTGTTGTTCTTTATTATCAAGATATTTACTACGATGAAAGGAAAGTGTGGGTGAATATTTGATTGTGGCTTTACCAAAGATGGTATTGTCACTCGCAATCCAAAATTTGTATCCAGGTATTATTGAAGTTTCGAATCATTTGACACACTAGTGAACCAATTACAACTCTTATCCTGTTTTATATTTGCTTGAGCTCGTTTAATTAATACTCGATCAAGCTATTCGAAGCAAGCATGGATACACATTTTAGAGTGCGCGTGTACAGTGTTGGTGGTAAATCTGGAGCAATGTATATTCCTCCAAAATATCCCAAGCAACACCAATTGTCGTTGTCGTCGTTGTTTTTGTTCATCTGATCCTGTTGTTTCCTGGCACGCTTTGGAGGAATCAAGACACTCTAATGTAACACGCACCATTGGCTGAAGGAATGGTAGTGATTCGGAATGGTGGGAGTTCAGATAGGGCGAAATTTATAAGCTCCAGCAGTCCCCAACAGAGAGAGAGAGAGAGAGAGAGAGAGAGAGAGAGAGTAGGATAGGGAGGTACAGGACCCCGAGTTTCCCATCACCTAAATCACTTGATATATGCGAGGGACAATTCACGGTAAAATATTGGAGGCCTATTGATTTCTCCATAGTATCTCAAAAAAACAAATCACTTCAATGTTACAAACAGGAAACCTGTTCGTGACAAAGGGTCGATTCCACAATCATTCCTAGTGGTTTGTAAGCGCGCAAACGAAGGAATGTTAGCCGTGTATAAATAACTTATAGCTGAGTTATTTAATGAATTTGGTGAGTAAACCATGCCGTGATCATCATCATCTAACTGTTGGATAGATTTAGTGAATGTGGATACTCGTCTTTTGGAAAATAATGAAGCCTTAAAATTGTCGTTGGTTGGGAAGCTAACAAACAAATACCCCAGAGAGGAATCGACCCATAGTTTAGAAAAATCAGTAGCTTTCCAAACCGTGTATAGTACGATTGGCCACAGGAATTATTACACAGGCTATATGGAAAGAAAGGTCACTCTTCTGGAAGTACTGATATGAATGGTCGGTTTATGAAGTGACTCGGTGAACGCTAATTAACAACCAAAATAATAAATATTGTATTGCAGTTACGTAGTCTTACTTTTTCTAAATGTTATAAATAATTGAAAACAACAGCGTGTGTACGAATTTTGTAGTCCAGTGACAGTGGTAAATGTAGAGCAACTGATACAATTTAAATAACTATTCCAAGCAGCAGACTTCCATTATTAATGTCTCTCTGGTCTTGTTTCCTGGCATAAGTTAGAGAAATCAAGGTCCTCCAGTGTACCAAGGGATAATATAAAGGACAATATTTTAGTGTTCGAGAGAATATTTTAAAGACTTACCAAAATTTCTCAGTAAAGTGAAACCTGGGGACATTTTAACGTCAAAAGAAGGAGGAAAAAAATATATAGCGTGTAAGTTAAAAGTTGTCTCAGGCCTCGTGCGTGTCAAGGAGTGGCTGAGAAAATGTTGAAGGAAAAAAAATGAGGGAATGTTGAAGGGAAAAAACGGGAAAATGTTGAAAAAAAAAAAACGAAAAAAAAAAAAAACAGGAAAACGTTGAAGGGAAAATGTCGAAATAAAACCCAGAGAAATATTTCGTGTACCTGATGACATTTCTTATACAATTATGTTATAGGATGACCTAATCAATCATTTTTTAATTAATTACTTATCATTAGCATAGAATAAATCCACACGAGCAGGGTAGCACAGCCAGAATCAACTAACCACCGACACTTTCCTTCCATCGTGTAAATAAATCAGTATCATATCAAAATATAAGCATACAACAATACCTTACAATATGTAAACTCAGCCTTATCAATGATTACTATGAGGTGCTGCAAAACCATTCATAATTATGTTGTTCTTTATTACCAAGATATTTACTACGATGGAAGGAGAGTGTCGGTGAATATTTGATTGTGGCTGTACAGTGTTATAGGTAAATTCCTTCAAACTATTTCAAGCAACAAACAAAAGCCCACCATTATATTTATATTAATTAATCTGATCCTATTTCCTGGCATACTTTGAAGGATTTAAGACACCCTAATGTACAGTTGCCCACACATGAAACTGGTATGGCTCGTTACTTGTCAGGTGATTACAACAGAAAGGAAAGTGGAAAAAATATGTAGTTTGTTGACAGGCAGACAGTAAAATATTATTATTGTCAGCTTGTAAAAAAAACTATAACTTTTGCTCACTTTCCTTCCTGTTGTAGGTATACCACAAGTAGCGAGGTGTATGTACCAGTCGGCTTCATGAAATCGTATACAGAGCAGTGGTTAAAAGGAGTATTTATTCTGCACATACTGTAATGATTGTTATGCTGACTGATTCAATAACACAACTAGAAGTTTTTGGTGTTGGAAAAATATTAATGTACTAAATTTTCTGGTTGTTATGAAGCTTTGATGTCACAGTGATGCATACGAATTCCTGAGGTCGACTGTATACTAATATGGTTTTACTCCCTTAATTAACTTATATTTATAGCTGTTAGTCTCTGATGTTGGTTCATAAGATTGTTTCAAAATTGACTTAATCAGTTATTATTATTATTATTATTATTATTATTATTATTATTATTATTATTATTATTATTATTATTATTATTATTATGATTATGATTATGATTATGATTATTATTATTATTATTATTATTATTATTATTATTATTATTATTATTAATATTATTAATATTATTAATATTATTAATATTATTATTAAAAATAGACCTGAGACACAAAGCTGGGAGAGAATACAAGCCTTCTATCAATCCGAGGCCCCCAGACCCAAGAATCATGTGGCATAAACCGATTGAAATGAAGATATAGAAAAATGGAAGGTGGAAGGTAGACTGAGATGAGGAGTACAGCCACAATTAAATATCCGCCGACACTTTCCTTCCATCGTAATAAATATCTTAGTAATAAAGAACAACACGTGTATGATTTTGCAGCACCTCATAATAATAATTGAGAGGGTTAAATTGACGTAAGGTGTCGTATGATTATATTTTGATATGATTAATTTGCCTGACAGAAGGAAAGTGTCGGTGGTTATTTGATTGTGGCTGTACCTTTGGGTGGTAATACTTTTTTGATACATTGGAGAGCCTTAATTCCTCCAAAGTATGCCAGGAAACAGAACCAGAAGGGCAAAAGTAATGGTGTTCTGTTGCTTGGAATAGTTTGGAGGATTCAAAGTCTCCTGATTTACCAACACAAAATAAGGATCTGTGAAAGGCAATTTGGTTTCATGGCAGGGAGAAGCACTACAGAAATAATAATAAAAAACCTTGATATACTGTAATAAATACTTGTGTCTATCACTTCATTTTACACTCAGGGTTGATTCCACAGTGGTATTTGTTCGTTAGCTTCCCAACCAACCACACATGTAGGGTTTCAATATTTTCCAAAAGCTGAGTATCCGTATTCACAAAATCTATTATAACAGTTAGATAATGATGTTCACTTCATAGTTTACTCACCAAATTCTTTAAACAATTCACTCACAAATTGACGGCCATCAATGTTTTCCAAAGCTTCTGATATTCATTAACCACTAATTCATTGTACAGTTGAGCAAGTAAAAAGTGCAAGAACAATATTGTTGTATATGGTATCATCTGACAGTTCTTGGTAGCTTAAATTCCTTCCCCTCTTTCTTCCACCTCATTCTAAATCCTATATTTTTCTGTTATCCATCTCATTCTACTCGTATTTCCTTTCTCGATCTCCTTCCTCCTTTCTTCCATTACATTCTAATACCTATTCTTCCTTCCTCTCCTTTTCACCATCTCATTCAATTTCCTTCCTCTCTTTCGTGTCTATGTGTGTGTGTGTGTGTGTCTATGTGTGTGTGTGTGTGTGTGTGTGTGTGTGAGTAGCAGCTGACCTGGGCCAAGGTAACAGGTTTGATAATGCTAATATCCAGTGTCGGAACATTAAACGATAAAAAGTAATTTCCTCTCTTTCTTCTATATCACTCCATCCCTGTCTGTCCATCCTCTCTTCACCCAACCAACCCCTGCCTCCACCTCTTCCCTCACCTACTTCAAGGGATAGTATAGTGTTTTTGGTAAATGTGGAGCACTCGTATAATCCTTTTAATTCATCCAAGCAACAGGACACCATTATTTCTATTATTCTGGTCCTGTTTCCTGATATACTTTGGAGGACTCAAGGCATTCTAATGTGCCAAAAGTGTATTACCCCTTTAATTGTTATTTTAATTACTTAATATTAAAAGGTAATAGGGTACTCACGAAGGATTTTCATATCTAATAATACCGTTATAACTATTCTTTTTATTGACTCGTCATTATTTATTTTTATTATAATTTTTATTTAACTATATTTATTTATTATTTTTTGTTATTTATCAAACACGCGTTTATATAATTGCTGTACAAGAGCGCCTTGATTCCTCCAAAGTAAGTCATGAAACAGGATCAATTTACCAAATGTAATGGTGTCTCGTTGTCTGGAATAGTTTTGAGGAAGTAGTTCCTCTTTATTTTCTTTACAACAACGGCAACACACCCTTAATTAATTAAGGGGGTGTAGAAAACTGTTGTTACTTTGGCTTCATGAATATAATCACTCCTTACCGTAATATATATATATATATATATATATATATATATATATATATATATATATATATATATATATATATATATATATATATATATATATTTTCAATGGAATTACAAATATTATCATACCTACAGTGACATACACACACAACACAAACGTACGGTCTCCTCCACTCCCCCCCCCAACGGGAACCGCCTTGACGTGGTGGGGGGCTTGTGTGTCTCTGGGACCTGGCGAGCTATACTAGAGGGGGCTCCGGCCCCTGCTCTGCCCCGATTTTGGGGAGAGAGGGTTTCCCATGCTAGAAAGGTCGCTAGTGAGAGACCAGACTAAATAGTTCCCATCTTTAAGTTCTTCAACTGTCTCTCTTTTCTTTTCATTTCCTTCCTGCTTGCTGTCACACCTCTCTATCACCTTTTTTCTGGCGCTATAGGACCTCGATGTTGCGGCGTCTAATATCCATCAATCAATCAATCCTCCACTCCCGCTTTCACCAGTTCAGCGCTGCCAACGTATACACCCGCTCTGTGTGACCTACTAATACCGACTCTCGAATCCGAAACACCTACAGTCGCGAGCTGATGGGATGGAGACACGAGCTCACTCATCATGGGGTCGCTTCTATCTGACGAGTTATGGAGGGGGAGGTGAGGGAGAGAGGAAGAGATGGGGGCAGGTTGTGGAGGGGCTGGTGGAGTGTTGCCACTTCTGACTCATATAGAATTATCGCACCATACACTGAAAGTTTTATTCGAAGCATTCACTGGTGGGAGGGAGAGATGGGAAGGAAAAAGGATAGTGGTTGGGGCTGACTGTATGAGCGACGTGAGTGAAAATATGGCAGGATGAATTATTGAATTAATTGTGTCTACGAGTTAGACGGAGATAATGATATGTAATAACTGATTAATGTTTTCAAGTTGGATATATAACAGATATTATTTCTCCACACTAAACTTAAGATTATGTACTGAACTGTGTGATAGTTAGCTCAAAATTTTAAAGTAATAAAAATATTGTTATCCATTGCAACTTAACATTAATCAATAATTACATAACCAAATTATTAAGTAAAAATTTACCGCAAATCCACTGTTTCTATTAAATCTGGAGAATCAAAGGTGACAAACATATATTCTCTTTGTCGGGAGAATAATATGTTACAGTTCTGGCTCTCAAAATACATTGGTTTGCTAGATTGCCAACATAAATAATTAAGTCTTGTGGGTGATAATTAAACGTATATATATGTATATAGGCCGCATCTAAATACATAATTATAAACACTAAGAAAAATGGAAGACAAATATGTAATGTTTTATAGAAATGGAACTGGAATTTGTATTTCTGTATGTTGTATTTTACCTTAATTT
Source organism: Petrolisthes manimaculis (assembly GCA_034508575.1). Taxonomy (NCBI): domain Eukaryota; kingdom Metazoa; phylum Arthropoda; class Malacostraca; order Decapoda; family Porcellanidae; genus Petrolisthes; species Petrolisthes manimaculis. The sequence continues at coordinate 204,119 of JAWZYT010000097.1, read as the reverse complement.
TGTCACTATTAATAGTTATATTATATAAATATTGTGGAATACAAGGTGCAATAATATCATCATAAAGTAAGGATTAAAAATAATAGCAAGATGCTGATGGTAGTCTTCTATTGAATTAATTCTTTGTATTAATGTGTGCACATAAATAATAATTATATATTTGTAGAGCTCGCTTCAACAGCAAACTAAAAAACAAAAACAAACGAGTATTAAGCAACACTCTGCAATTAACAACAATATAATAATTTAATGTTATAAGTTACTTGAAGGTAGCCATTATTTTCAAGGATAAATACACAAAATATCAATAACATTTTATTGGACACATAATAACTTTTTGAGTCTCACTAACTCTGTTATGAAGGCTGCCACCTCAAAGGTTGTCACCACTGATTATCATATGTTTCACAAATAGTAACTAGCTTTATTCTACTATGTCTACGTGTTAATGATTTCCTTGTTATAGGCAGAAATTTACTTGTAATCCAATAATACACTACATGTATATGTAACGTGGAACAAGTTATTTTTTCCCCATGTGTTATGTTGGTAAGCCTGCGAAAGCTACAAGATGTGGGATTGGTGTGTGTGCGTGTGGGCGTGTGTGTGTAAAGGGAACTGTGGTTCACATGACTCGAACCTTCACTTCACCAGAAATAAGCTTATATTCTGCAGGAGAGATTCTATTGTCTCATTCCATTCCACAAAATATTCTTTTCACATATAATATATGGATAATTGTGGTGCTCATAATTTTGTGTAATATATTCATTATTGTTGAAACACATTTATCATTGAGTATAGCAATTTCATTACATATGTCCAAGTTTTATAGACACCCATCCCATCTGATGTTATTACAGTTCTGCTGATATCGAACAATGAGAGTAGAAAATAATAATATTATTGGCGTCTCTCTTGTTCTTTCTTCCTCCACCAGACCCTCCATACCCCCCCCCCCCCCCCTTCTTCTTCTCTCACTCCCCCATAACTCGTCAGGTAGAAGCGACCCCATGATGAGTGTACTCGTGTCTCGATCCCATCAGCTCGCGACTACCAGTAAGAGTAAGGTTTGATGGCAGGTGTTTCGGAACTGGTAACTCACACGATGCCGGGTGTATACGTTGGCAACGCTGAACTGGTGAAAGCGGGAGTGGAGGAGACTGTACACTCGGATACCATAGTCTCTGGTCCACCTGAGTCAAAACTCGAGAGCTGAAGCAGGCGGTTTCTGGACGTCAGCCTATAGCTACTCACATCATTACGAAGATATACATCACGAACCAAGGGAGGCTTTGGTTGGATTGTCGTCCAGAAAACGACTGCTTCAGATCTCGTGCTTCGATTCAGTCGTTTTATCCAGGATAGTTCCCCCATTAACTGTATTGTTGTTGTAAGGAGTCATCCCGATCCATAAGTCACAACCACATGAGATTTCTTTCAAAATCCTCCACTGTCTTTCACTGTGTGACGTGCGGAAAATTCATAATGACCAGTCTTGGTGCTACAGGTGTTGAGCAGTCTTGCTCCAACCTTGGTGAGGTGTGGACGTTCTACTGGCTCTCTGCCTGTATTGTTGGTTCTGTATTGTTGTGCTCGTTGTTGTTTCTGTGGTGTTCCTGGTGTTGTTTAACTGTTTTCTCGTGTTCTTGAGTATGTTTTGTTGTGGTTCCGTGTGTGCGTCCCTGGCTGATTGAGTGTTCCGTTGTTTGCTTTTCATCGAGGCCTTGCCTGGTCTGATGGAAAGCTGCCCTCGGGCAACACTCCCCCTCTTTTCTTCATTCACTCCGCAGCTTGGGTTGCAGCTCTCGAGAATCGCTTTTCTGCCCTTGAAGCCAGGATTGATGGGCTGGTTGCCGCTCAGGCTGCCAATGACTCCAAACTCTCCACCTTGGTCGAGGCTCAGCAGGCCATCATCTCAACTGTCACTACCCTTACCGAAAAGATGGATACTGTTACATCTCGCCACTAGCTTTTAGTTCTTCAACTGTTCCTCTTTTTTTTTTTATTTCCTTCCTGCTTACCGTACCACCTCTCTTATCACCTTTTTCTGGCGCTATAGAACCTCGATGTTGCGGCGCCTAATATCCATCAATAATATAAAAATATCAATCAATCAATCATGCCGACGTAAAATTTGTTGGATTCAAGTAAGTAAACACTTCAAGTGGCCCGAAGCATTATCCCAACATTATGAACTGGTCCATTTATGTTCGTCTAGTCCATAACCAACCACTTCGACCACACGCTTGCCAGGGGGGTTAAGAAACTTTATCCTTGTGACTGTATACCCGCTCACCACAATCCCTAGCCTACCTGAGTCGATGCACGAGAACTGAAGCAGGCTGTTTCTAGACGACAACCCACTCAAAGCCTCCATTGGTTTGAAATGTGTGTGTCCTCGTGATGGTTTGAGAGAGCTGTCTTCCAGAAACCACCTGCTTTACACCCGTAGTTTTATAAAAATTGAGGGCCCTTACTGGAGCTCTATGAACCCTTCAAACTACTCCAGGCAATAGATTCCCTATTGGAAACACTGAAGCGTTTTGTGGCCTGGATTATTTGGAGGGTTCATAGAGCTCCAGTAAGGGCCCTCAAATGTTTTAAAACTACGGGTGTAAGATCTTGGGCTTTGAGTCAGGTAGGCTAGGGATTGTAGTGCGCAGGTGTACAGCCACATTCAGATAACCACCGATACTTTCCTTCCATCGTGCAAATATATCGGTATCATATCAAAATATAATCATACAACACCTTACGTCAACTCAACCCCCTCCATTATTATTATGAGGTGTTGCAAAACCATACACGTGTTGTTCTTTATTACCAAGATATTTACTACGATAGAAGTGTCGGTGGATATCTAATTGTGGCTGTACATTCAGCGACAAAAGTCCTGTCGCCTCACTTAGTGTTTTTTGAAGGAAAACATAAAGGATAATGATCGATCCAACACATTCACCATACATACAGAATTACAATATCCAAGGGAAAAATGAGTAACTTATTTTGGGATTTTATTATACACGCCTGTGAAGTTTATATTTCCATACAGTACACTCGTGATACTTAATCCCTGACCAGAGAAGAACGGCAGGCACCACACCTACCCTGCATTCGTACGGGGTGGAGAAATGAGCAATCCCAGGCGATTCGAAGATTACTGTTCCTCACATCCTGGTCAGAAATTATGAGTGTATAGTCATGGTCAAATGTACTGCAACATCTTCCAATGAGATGGCTTCGAAAAATGATCCGAAACTATAGCTGTTGGTGTGTGCAATTTTGGTTCATAAAATTAACTCAAATAACTCGCTTTTATTCACCAGGTTGCAGTACATTAGACCATGACTTTACTTCAATACTTGGCAGATGTGGCGACACGACTTTTGCCGCTTACTGTACATTATTACTTTCCCTGTGTTGGTCTTTCTGCTGCTTCTTTCTTAACTTTTGTCATTACGTATACGTCTTGTGTTGAGTTGAGCCCAACACAATGGATGGCAGGTGGTTTTTTTTTCTCTTTTGTATTGTTTGATGATGCTTTCTTTTGTATGCCTTATATTACTTTCTTTTATATCCCTTGATATTATTCGCGCCAGTAAAAGGAAGAGACAGACATAGATAGACAGACAGACAGACAAACAGATTGACACAGACAGACAGACAGACGTTTTCGTAATGTGTGTGTGTGTGTGTGTGTGTGTGGTTGTAGTCATTGGACTAAAAAAAAAAAAGACAGAAAGAGGGAGGGAGGTTGGGAGGGTGAGAAACCTGGATGGTGACTGTACACTGGGAGTCAATAATTGTGTCTTGATCCGAGACACAATATGACTCTCTACCAACCTCGCATATCTCAGGAATCTTTTCAGTCGATAGAGATCATAAAAAGTATGGTGTCTCAGATCAAGACACAGTTATTAACCCCCAGTTTGCAATCACGTGTTATAATAAGCATCAAGGCGTTGTTGTTGTTGAAGTTTGGGAACAACTGATATATCTGGGAACTAATTAGGGGAGAACATTTACAGTCTCAGACAACACACAACACACACGTACAGCCAAGTAGATGCAAACACAGCAGCTCCTGTACAGTAAAAAAAATGTTCTCTCTCTCTCTCTCTCTCTCTCTCTCTCTCTCTCTCTCTCTCTCTCTCTCTCTCTCTCTCTCTCTCTCTCTCTCTCTCTCTCTCTCTCTCTCTCTCTCTCTCTCTCTCTCTCTCAAGGGGTGGTGGTCATAATCCGGTTAGTGTAATTGTTATTCAAGTGTCCAGGTTAATCCTTGATTTAAGAGGTTATATTTCGCTTAGTGACATCCATGTTAACTCTCATTTCTGATTCTGACACACACACACACACACACACACATACACTCTCTCTCTCTCTCTCTCTCTCTCTCTCTCTCTCTCTCTCTCTCTCTCTCTCGTGTGCATATTGAGGAAAACGTCAATGTGTATGTGTGTGTGTGTGTGTGTGTGATCTTGTGCCTGAATGATGTGTCTGCGTATATGCGCAGATCAATGTGCCAGAGAGAGAGAGAGAGAGAGAGAGAGAGAGAGAGAGAGAGAGAGAGAGAGAGAGAGAGAGAGAGAGAGAGAGAGAGAGAGAGAGAAAGAGAAAGAGAGTGTGTGTGTGAAAGCGAGCGAGGGGAATATTACAGTGACAGAGAGACAGACAGACAGATTGATTGATTGAAATTAGGTGCCGCAACATTGAGTACTATATATACAACACCAGAAGTAGGTGATAGAGAGGTGAGACAACAAACAGAAAGGAAATTCAAAGAAAAGAGGACAGTTGAAGAATTGAAAGGGAGTGTCTGGGACCGAAGGGACGCTAAAACCCTTGAAGGATTGCCTACATCACTACACACAATATCCCTAAAGAAAGAGAGAGAGAGAGAGAGAGAGAGAGAGAGAGAGAGAGAGAGAGAGAGAGAGAGAGAGTATGGAGGATGTTCAGAAAGAGAGAGTTACAAGGAAAAGTTGCACCTCAAATGGTCTTCCGACCCATACCAAGGAGATACCATTTGAAATGTGTTGATATTCTTATAAAAAAAAAAACACAAATACACAAAGAAAAAAAATACAGCAAAGTCAAAGACTCTTCCAATCCTCACATCCACCCACAGAGCAGACACGGAGGTCTCGGTGGAGGATGACCAGGATGAAAGAGGAAAAATGTCTATTTCTGTATGTTAGACCTAATAAAACTTTATCTATAGTCAAGACTTGAATTTTTCCAGACCTCGCAGATTTTTTATGCAAAAAAACTTCGTACTGTGTTTTGATTGAATCGCTTTAATTCTAGTTTCCATCTGTGGTGCCTAGTCTTCCTTGTAATCAAATGAAAAAGGAACGAATGAAGAAGACAATACTTTATATTGCTACTGATCATGACTCTTAAGTTTGTTTGCTGGTTAGTACTTCCTAATGCACTTTCAAATAGGGAGTAATCAACTCTCTGGCATTTGGCACTGTTCTGAACTTTTCCCTATTTTGATTAGGTCTCTACGGAAGTGTTCTATCCTACTTGAATGAAACCTTTCAGGACCACGGGACTTATTGGCACCTAGTTTTCATATCGTGTCGCTTATTTCTACATCGGTACAACGAACAGTTTCTAAGAGAGAGAGAGAGAGAGAGAGAGAGAGAGAGAGAGAGAGAGAGTGAGTGAGTAAGTTATGTATGCTGGAATGCGTGTTGAACTGAAAGTTACTAATATCAAAGTGTACTGAAAATATACCCAGTCGTCCCACCTTGGGCTGAAATCTGATCCGTTCCGGGATGATGTCATAAATATTATCATCATGATAATGATATATATATATATGTGTGTGTGTGTGTGTGTGTGTGTGTGTGTGTGTGTGTGTGTGTGGATAATCATATAATAAGTATTATAAGACTTAGTATTATATGTATACATGTATTAGTAAAATATTATTATTAATAATAATAATGTTATCAGTGTTTACATATTAACCAACTATGCCTGTTTTCTGTGAACATCATGACATCATCAAATCTGCGGCTGAATCATAAAAACACTCTCCAACTGAGTACATATATAGGCGGAAATTAGAACCAATCAGAGCGGAGCTGAAGAATGTTGTCATATTTTTTAACTAATCAAAGTACGCGGAGCAGAAGAATTATGACGTCAGATATATTATTGGCAGATAATCTTAGAGAAACTTTAAATTGTCAAATTTCACAGTTTATATGATACTTTCATTTCAGTTAAACACATCTAATATTTGGTATTTTACTCTATATTAATACATTTATTGTTATCTGAGGAGATACAGTTGGCTCCACTCCCGTGTTTCTCCCCTCGTGTTGCCAATGTTGGGCCAGTCAGAAATTCGAATCCCGATCCACAAGTTAAAAAATTCGAAACATTCATATCCTTAGAGTGAAAGATATGAATGTTTCGAGTATTTTAACTTGTGAATCGGGATTCGAATTTCTGACTGGCCCAACATTGGCAACGACAGGGGAGAAACACGGGAATGGAGCCAACTGTACATAATTAAATTTATATATAATAGATTATTCTACTCATCGGTAGTAATGTGGAAGGACAATATTACAGTGTGGCTATTTATTCCTTCTCATAAAGTCGATGATAACTTTGTAAATTAATATCATTGTTGCATGTGACTTAGCTATATAGCCTTCAATTAAAGTATAGTATTAATGAAAAGGAAAACAATATGAACTACTTGTAATGGCCAATTATAGGCAGTAAACAAAATAGTAGACAATATAATTAATGTGATGGAACCTGTTTGTGGCGTGAACTTAATAATATACACTCGTGTTTTAATATAATTTTAATTGTGATATGAATCACAATGCCAAAACCTTAGAATTATACATATATTTTGTTATGGAGTCATGCTATAGTCAATTGCTACTTACCTAATTATGGTAAATGTCTGCAGTGATATTGTACTGGTCATTACTACATACATATATATGATGATGATATATATACCAGGCCTTCATTTCCACGCTGGAAGTCGCCCCGTCACGTTGCATTCCCTCCCTAACAAAAAGCCCAAACCTAGAACCCACCTCCCCCAACTGGAACTGCCTTAATTGACGTGGTGGGGGGCTTGTGTGTCTCTGAGACCTGGTGAGCTAGACTAGAGGGGGCTCCGGCCCCTGCTCTACCCCGATTTCGGGGAGAGAGGGTTTTCCATGGTAGGAAGGTCGTTAGTGAGAGAACAGACTAAATGGTTCCTATCTTTCAGTTCTTCAACCACCAAAAGAGGAGTGTTGATGGTCTAGTGGTCAGTGGCATGGTCTAGCACTATGCAAGACTGTGGTTCGATCCCGAGTGTGGGAGTTTCATAAAAATATTTATTTCCACTCGTTATTGTGTACTTCACTGTGCGTACAGCTATGTTTGAATCCATACCAAAGTCATGAAATAGAATCATAAATGCATATATATATATATCATGATAAACTATATTGCATTCATTATCTTATTTTAGAGCTAATAGTGCAAAATGGAGAAAATTAGGCCTGGACCTCGAGTGTTGTTTTGTTTTGGCAATTTACAATGACTTATTGAATTTAGCAAGGGAACAATACTCAGCTCATTATGTCTGTAACTAAGCTTTATATGATTTATAAGATACGAGCTACTATAAAATATCAGTCATGAATTCTGTAACTAGGGTGGTACTTAATTTGTTACTTTTTGCCTTCCAAGATCCCCATACCATAGCCAATTCGTATTTGTGAATAAACTTTAAGCCTGGAATCACGTACATTATATTTTATGTCATCCAATCTTAGTGTAACTAGTTCAGGTTAAAAAGATGGCAATGTAAATGAAGTTCAAGGATCGAAGGGGAATAGTAAGAAACTTATGAAATTTTATGGTTGTGACGAACTGGGATATTTTCGCCGAAGATGTCCACAAAATCCCTTAACTTTTAGAACATCTGTGACTGCAGCAACCTCTAGTTATTCTGTTACATATTATTGCCTTGACGATACTTCACCACCTTCCCTCGCCGCTGGTAAAGTCATGGTCTAATGTACTGCAACCTGGTGAATAAAACCGAGCTATTTGAGTAAATTTTATGAACCAAAATTGCACACCAACAGCTATAGTTTCGGATCATTTTTCGAAGCCATCTCATTGGAAGATGTTGCAGTACATTAGACCATGACTTTACCATCAATGGGTCGTGGGTGTCTAACATTTTGAGGGATACTGGGTGATCATGCATAGTTGTGGCTGATTATCTCCTGCTGGATTATGATACTTATTCATGTGAGAAAGTTGAACTGTCTTATTATTTAGGACCTACTAATTCCTTCCCTCTAGTTAAATGTTTTATCAAGTGCCCCTATTAGGAGAGTTGGGCGGAAGTTGTCCTTGCCCCCATTACATTTTGTAGTGTATTGATTGGTAATGTCCCTGGAACATGAAAACCAGACATTACTCTTGTTAATCAAACCTTTGGATTCTAAAGGTTTACCCAATGTGTCGTTTTACTTTGATAACATTTTCCGTTATGCAACTACATGGAATGATCGCCTAGAAGCTCTTAGATGAGTACTGACACGCTTACAGGATATTCTTTACCCGTAGCATATGCCAGCAGGAAAATGCTAGATCGTGAAAGACGCTATTGTACGGTAGAAAGAGAATGTCTGGCTATAATATTTGGTATCCAATAATTTAACTTCTACTTAATGGGTAAAGAATTCATCCTGGAAGCAGACCATAAACCCCTTGTTTATATACTTCGGTGGACGCTCTCCCTACGAAGCTATAGGCTTAGAATTGTTAATGTTGCAGGAAAAGACAATATAGGTGCTGATTTCCTAAGCAGATCATGCTGAGATAATTATCCATTTTCCTGTATCTACCTAGGCTAGATACTTTTGGGAAGAGGGGGAGGTTACCTAGGACAGCCACTCTGGCTACCATGTCAGTCTGCTCCCATCTTCAGCTAGAGGTAGATACTTCCGTCATTGTTTGGGATATACAGGGTGATTCAGAAATGCGTGCCGAAAATCCGCAGGTGTATTCCTGGCACATAATTGAATGTAAATTAGTCAATAACGATTTTGGAAATTCTCAATAGTTTATAAGTTATAGTGCCTTCAAGGTTTGAAGAGTGTGTTTAAATCTAGGGATTGTACCATAATCTTTCAGACACGTGTGAAATTACTTAACTCCCATGAAGGCATTGGAAACACAGTAAAAGTTACTAAAGAATATGACAAAAGCTGTAGAGTGTACAGTCACAGCAAAATTACCAGGGACGGAGTTTCAGGGATAGTTATCAAGAAATGTGTGTCATGGCTGTTCAAACCTTGAAGGCACTAGAACTTGTATAAACTATTGACAATTTCCTCTCAACAAGTTCTTGAAATTCTTCAGTTTCAAGATGATGACCGTCGCTCATGTCCGTACAGAGATTGGTTGGCGTCCCTAGACCTAATATTAACCTTTTCAGGCCCCATGTTGCATCGTTTTTCGTAAAGATCTTGAAGGCTCTTAGTCAGATCATTATATCATTCTAACACAATGTTTACGACACCCCGCCGTAATTTATGACGGCATAGTGGTTAGGCAAATTTATATACTTAAGGAGTTTACTCTTATGATTTTAAGCTGTAGTCAGTGAGAAAAAAAAAATCTGACAAAGTGTTCGCTCCAGACAAGCTCCTCACCATCCCCCCTCCTACAACACCCATCATACAGTCCTCCCTCTCCCCACCTCCCCCTCTCTTTCACTCACTCACTCTCTCTCTCTCAATTACACAACACACGGTAATATGTAAAGACATGATTTGTATATTATTATATCTCATGATTTGCTTTCAATAGGCTTACATTATTACTCAAATGTATATAAACCAACAATGAGTTGCATGGTTTTTTGCAAATGAACTGCACTACGATGTTGTTGAATCTCATTTTACAGGTTTACTTAAGTAGTTTCGTAGGAAATAATAATGATAACCTTATATTGTAAGTTTCCATATGGTTGTTTTTCTGGACATGCAGTTTGATTGTTCGTATAATGTGATGAGATATATATTGGCCTATAAGTATAAATATTCAACAAAAAGTAGGAGTCGGTATAAAAAATATTATGACTTATATAATTAATGGAATAATGATACATACAATTATACATGTATTTTATTTTAATCTTCATCGTTCTCAAGGAATATCTCCTCCTCATCATCATCATCAGTATCAAAAGTGACAATGACGGGTTTCACAATTTCGCGGATATTGTCAGATGACCAATATTTTTCTTCAAATTTCCTGACCCGCCGAATGGCACCTTCCCAAATCTCTTTGGTTGCGCATAGCCTTGCTTCTTCTAACTTGGCCTGTAAGCTGGCACGAGTGAAGCGTTGTAATATGGAGCGCACATATCTCTTCATGGATCCCCACACCAGCTCTATGGCGTTAAGTTCAGGATGGGCTGGTGGAACTCGGACCACTTCGTGACCCCATTCTCGAATGAGGTTATCAACTGTGTACTGTGGCTTTGGTCGGTTTTCCTTGCATATTCGTAGGAATTCAGGACGAGTAGCATGATATGGAAGGGGAGTTTTCTTTCCTCCAACCATTTCACAAGGGCAGCTTTGTTGGTGGCGGTGGTGGGGCAGAGAGACTCCTCCGTCAACTGGTTGTGGTAGGGAGCATTGTCCAACACCAGTACCGATGGCTCACCCAATGCTGGTAAAAGTTGAAATGTGAGCCAGCGAACGAAAAGGCTGCTGTTCATTTCCCCGTGGTAGTCACCCGTTTTTCTCTTCGCAGGGAAACTTATAAAGGAGCCTCCTACAAAACCTTCGACTGTGCCACCTGCTACCACCACAAACCGCTCCCCTTCACCAGGTAGCACCTGACGGCTATAGGTGGCGCTAGTTACAGGTTGCGTTGTGTCCACCCACCCCTTATTGTGTGACATCCGTGTGGTGAACCACGTTTCATCCACGTACACCACCTGTCTTCCTTCCTGTCGGTGATGTTGGAGTGATCGAAGAGCTTCAATGCGGCGGCATACAATATCAAGGGACTCTTTTCGTACATAAATTTTTCTCTGTGACACCCTGTACCGGAATCCCATGCAGTGCAACAGACGCCATAACGCCGTCTCGGAGGTCTCACTGGGAATAATATCAGCCCTCTTTAATTCTTCGGTCATTGTAGCAATGGTATAATTTTCTTTTGCAGCAAACTTCGCATGTACAAAACGTCGAACGGCACCAACAGTGAAATTGTCAAAGACAGGTGGTGTACTGGAAGGTGTCGGGGAATCATGTGGTGAATCAGTGGGGTTGCTCGCCATCTCAGGTGGTACAGCCGGCTCCACTGCCGCGAGGGCCCCTGCAGTGTTGTCAGCGTTCCCTCTCCCAGTCGTGAACCACAAACTTCGGTCCGAGATACACTTCTGAAGCACTCACTAGTGGTTGGCAGGCTTGTATGATGAGCGAAACGAATAACAATGAAACAATAATGTGTATGTAAGGAATTTTGTGTTCATGCAGATGTAACATAGGCACCAAGTGATTCCTGATGTATTAAATTCCTATATTTCATGGTGTAGAATGTTACATTGTACAGTATTGCTCGATAAATCAGTTGCTGATTTACTATTAAGATGATAAATGGCGGATATCATGATATGGGAACATATTTCATGCATGTTTGGCCAGTTTATAGATGTCATGATAATATTGATATAATAGGTATCAGAGCCATTTTCCTTGCGCCGGTATCAAACTCAGCAATCTGATATTTGTGAACAACATTCTCTAACTTACTGACTTCGTTAACATTTGAGGAATAATTACATAAGAACTGAAGATATTAAATAATCGAAGTGACGGCACCATGAACTATCAATCATCTGGCCTCTTTAATTATTACATCAAATAATACCAGGATCAGTAAATCCTATGCATTGCCCGTAATATATTCGGTATGCAAGGATGGAAACTGAAGTTTGGTGGTAATAACCATTATTACAAGTTTAATAGACATAATTCATGTTATTTCTTTTCCCACGAGCGGGGAATAGCCTTGTAGACGAGGCTTTTGCAATTCTTGTGCAGAGTGTAGATGCACTCTTCCTTCGCTTATCTCTTTCCTACTCTCTCTCTCTCTCTCTCTCTCTCTCGACCATATCCTTTACCTCCTACACCCGTACTTTTAAACTAGACTCTCAGTCTCTATATAATTGGATTTGGGGCTATATCTAAAACAAGACATACAACTTTTAGAGTAGTTTGTTCTCCATGTCATCTTTTATGCTTTCCCGTCTCATCTTCAATTTATTAAATTAATGCCACTTGTTCATCAAACTGTGCCGTTAGGCCTCGTCACTCTCACAAACAAACTAACAGGTCACCTATATTTTTGTTCATCTGGTCCTGTTTCCTAGCATAGTTTGGAGGCATCAAGGCGCTCCAAGGTAGAGTACAGCCACAATCAAATAACCAACACTTTCCTTCTTTCGTACAAATATATCTGTATCATATAAAATACAATCCTAGCAACGCCTTTGGTCAACTCGACCCCCTCAATTATTACTATAAGGTGTTTCAAAATCCTATATGTGTTGTTCTATATTACCAAGATATTTTCTTCGATGGAAGGAAAGTGTCGGTGGATATTTGATTGTGTCTGTACTAAAAGTTTACTGCTGTCCCCATAAATGAGTATGACCCTACATTAAGATGTGTTTTTGGTAAAAAAATTCTTTAATAGACAAAAATAAATTAGGCAAACCACAAAGAAACAAAAATATAACAATAATAGTAATAAAATATTAATGTGTATTACCCTCTTAATAGTAATATACATACACTATTTTATTATACCTACCTTTATACCTAATTACGTATACTTATAGCTTACATACAATAATTATTTACCTAGAAATTTAATTATCTATCGTAAAGTTTGAATGATATTTAATAGCACTAATATATTCAGAAAAATGTTTACGCTGTACATTAAAGTCTAAAGAAGATATCTCTATCAATATGAACCACTCGTTTGTGTATGTATGTGCTATCAAAGACAAAACCCGTGTCGCTGTCTTATCCAATGATTTAATAAAACACGTGAAACATAATGAAAACCTCCCCACAGTAATATTCATTTCCAGTAGATTTAACCCTGTATCAAATATTTTCGTTAGATTTCACGACACGAGTTTTGATAGTACACACACACACACATACACACACACACACACACACACACACACACACTAAATATTATCGTCTCTTTACTGATCATTACGGAGTCGATAGGCGCTAAAAGGAGAGGCCCAGTGTTGGTGGAAAATCTGGAGCAACTGATTATTATTCCCCCAAAGTATTCCAAGTAACAACAGACCAACACAATTAGGTTTTGTTCATCCAGTCTGGTTGTTTCCTGGCGGCATACTTTGGAGAAATTGGGGTGTTCTACTGTACAAAGGAAGTAATAAACTATAAAAAACTATTCGATCGAGTGTATCTGTATGTATGTATGTATGCCGGCAGTCAAACTACACACACACACACATGTACAGCCACAATCGAATAAATACCAACACTTTCCATCTATCGTGCAAATAAATCGGTATTCTATCAAAATATAATCATACAACACTTTACGTCAACTCAACTCCCTCAATTATTATTATGAGGTACTGCAAAATCATACACGTGTTGTTCTTTATTACCAAGATATTTACTACAATGGAAGGAAAGTGTCGGTGGATATTTGATTGTGACTGTACACTTTAATCTGGTACTGTTATTCCCTGGCATGCGTTGGAGGAGGAATCAATATGGAGCTATAATGTACGAGAAGTATACAAACCCCTTAATCCCCAGCAACCTAAACCAAGACGACAGGTAGACTCGTTCCATTGCTCGCTCCATCGATCACTCATTTGCCCTTTTCATCCATCTAGGCCAGACCAACCAGTCGACCAATACCACTCCCTCTCTCTCTCATCGACTGACTGGCTGGCTGTCTGGCTGGCTGGCTGTATGTGTATTGCTTTCATTCCAATCATGGGATCTTATATACCGGTAGTTTAATTTGTTTATATGTGCTTTTTTGGTGTGTGTGTGTGTGTGTGTGTGCTTCGATTTTGACAACTTCGGGATTACATATACAAATATTATCTCCCATGGACGACGCCTATTTTGGTAAGCTAAAATTCTTGTCCATTTTTCGGTGTAGCTTTTTTTGGTGTGTGTTTGTGTGCTTAGATTTTGACAACATCGGAATTACAAATACAAATATTATCTTACAAATATAAGCTTACCTATTTTGGTAAGTTAAAAAATATTCTTGTCCATTTTTCGGTGTAGCTTATTTTCTTCTGTCGTGTTTATCATTAAATTTACCTTGTTGTGTTGGCTGGGTTTATCTTTTGCTAACTACGGGATTACATGCAGAGAATTTTTCAAAACCCCTTGAAAACTCCTATATATGTTGGAAAGATAGATTTTTTTTATCTTTCATTTTCGTTTTCTTTTTATTATTATTATTATTATTATTATTATTATTATTATTATTATTATTATTATTATTATTATTATTATTATTATTATTATTATTATTATTATTATTATTATTGTTGTTTTTGTTATTGTTATTGTTATTGTTATTGTTATTATTATTGTTATTATTATTATTATTATTATTATTCACCAATCTTTATTATAATATATTTACCATGTAACATATCAATATATCTCTTAATGTCCGTTTGTTTCCTTGTCTTTATCAAACAATCTTTTGATCTATCTGTCTATATATTTATCTTTCTCTTTTGGTAGTGTTTCGATTCATCACTCATTATTATTATTATTATTATTATTATTATTATTATTATTATTATTACTCTCTTCAATCATTATTTTCTTCTACTAACCAATAGGATTATATCTGTTCATGTGTTAATTCTTTTTTGGTACCTTGGAGTGCCTTGATTCCTCCAAAGTATGCTAGGAAACAGGACCAGAAAAGCAAAAATAATAGTGTTCTGTTGTTTGGAATAGTTTGGAGGATTCAGTTGTTCCAGATTTCCCAGCACAAAATTTTCCCCTTAATATTTTTTTCTTCTTCCTTAAGATTACCAATATCTCTAATTATTGTTTCACCTTTTGGTATTATTACGGAAGTACTATGTTCTTGGCTAGGGCTGCTCAGTGTTACAAAATCCGGCTAGGTCCCTGAATTTGCCACGGTCACTTTATGATAGTGTATATCGGTTATGTCCCGGTAGTTTGCCCAGGTTAGGTCACGGTAGTTTGCCCAGGTTAGGTCACGGTAGTTTGCCTAGGTTAGGTCCCGGTAGTCTGCTGTGGTCTAGGTTATGTTAAGTCAGGTCAGGTTAGGTCAGACTAATTTCCAAATTATGTTTGTAAAACTGGGCATATCTCGAGAGAAACACCATAGATGAAAAGTGTCTTAGAATGGTCCGAAATAGTGGATAACGATACTAAAATATACAATATAGTACAGTATAATGAAACCAGTACTTCTGTAAATTTACCCACTTTTTTACTCATTATTATGTGACATTTCATCAATAATTTTTCTTTTATTTACCATTTATACAAAGCTAAGTATTTGTCAATGTGTCCTTTGGGTTCCTTATCCTTTATCAACACTTTCAATACTATTTCCCTTTTATTACTCATCACCTATTATTATCATCATCATCATTTAACCACTTCTATGTATGTATTTCTCTATATATATTTTTGTTCTGTTTTATCATTATCATCACTTCTTATCATAAATTCACCACTTTCAATTATGTATATCTCTGTATATTCTCTTTTCTTATACACACATTTTTAAAATTAAATATTTATTTTTTTCTCATCACGATGAACAGTTTATCATTTTAATAATCTATATCTTTAATATTAAGGACCTTGTGATCGTGTACGAAAATTGGAGGCTTCTGATACCTCATGACGAAGCCACAAAACAAGCTCGCAACAAGTGTGGAGGACTGTGTGGGGAAGTCATTATCTAGTAGCATCTCAGTGTTTATGGGGATAATTTTAACATTATAACATTTTCGAATGTATACTCAAATTGGCATTTTTATGAAAGCTGGCGCACTCGCGCCATTCCGCAGATAAGTCCCCGGCAACCTCACGTACAACAGTGTGTACCGCCGCCAGAAAACAAAACATTAATCGTTAAAATGACCGCTACAAATTAGTTGTGCCAGCGCCGCCGGTGAATCTGGGGATTGGCCGGAACATTGCAAATCCACAGCAGTACCACCCGTGGAAGGTCGTAGCAACAGATAAAAATCTGAAATTCGGCTCCCAGGTTTCCGATTCTAGACAGTATACTTATTCGTGACTACTTTGGGAGCTTATTCGTGTATGTTAAAACTACAGAACGGACAAACTTAGAAGCTCAATAGGCCACACACCCTTTTCCGTCAGCGCCGTGGATAATGGTATATGTTCTCGTACCTAACTCGATGCCGTCACTTGATATCCGTCGTTGGCACTGATAATAAAAGAATGTTTTAATACTTGTAGTTTTGTATTTATTTTTGTGCAATTTCTCTCTAATTGAAGTACTTGAACACATTAAGGACTGGCAAGTGTTGCTGTACCGGCTGGTTTACCATAGGTTGGGTTTTGGTGGGACACTGGAATGACCTTCTACTCCAGCAGCCAATAAGGCACAAGCGCTGAGTAGAGCTTGTCCTTGACTCCCCATTGTTACATAGGCCTTGCAGACTGCTCGCTGCCCTGAACCTTTAAACATAATTTCAAACATAATTAAAGATCCAACTAAAATGTAAAGATTCCTAACTCTGATGTCGTTATCAGTGTAATGAAGGACAAATCAGAAACTGAAATATGAGTTGCTGAAAACTGTAACACAGCCACGTGACAAAGCCACGTGAACACTCTTGGGGGGGATTGACAGACGTTTGTATTGCAAGGAGGAACGTCCATGGAGTCGAGTGTCTCAGAGGAACCACGAAGACGAATCTGTTGTAATTTAGTTGACTTGAGTTTCCTTTTTGGAGAGTGTGTGGCAGTGAAAACCTCTACCACATGGACACCTTTAGTTAAAGCGTGAACATTGTCATCATCAGAGAAAGTTTTACTAGAATCTGATACGGTTTGCAAGACAGAGAAGATATTATGTAGTAAAACCGGAGAAACGTTCTTACCAGAGTAAGAAGCAGCAGTTTCTTGGGAGAAGTGAGAGTTAGATGTTGTAAACTTGGAATGATAAGGGTGAATGGGGGAGGCGGATGTCCTAACACCACCATCCATCTGTCGCCTGAAGTTGAGTTGCTGTCTGGCACTACCAATGCTGATGAACGGGGAGTTAGCCAAGTGGAGGATATCCTGTTCGAGAATGTACAGTGGGCTCCACTTAGCGTTGCCAATGTTGAGCCACACAGAAATTTGAATCCCGAACCACGTGTGATCCTGATGCGAACCACTCACTGCCGAGTGGAATAAAAAGAAGGAAAGCTTAATTAAACAATTATACATTAGTAGTGTTGGAGTGAGAAAAATTATTACAGTAGCTTATGAACCTCAGGTTATAAAGCAACAAAGCCGATTGTCACCTTGTTATGTTATCTTCCGGTATCAAAATCCAAGTGTAGTGTAATGCTACGTTCCAAAGGATTAGCATTAATGTGAATAATTGATACAAACTTCATGTAGCAACACAATTCACACATCAACAATTCCTAATGATATAATTATAGCTATATTAGTCATTCTTACCCAGCCGGTTACTAGGATAGGGAGGGGGAGAAATCATTACTATAACAT
This sequence comes from Petrolisthes manimaculis, assembly GCA_034508575.1. Classification (NCBI taxonomy): domain Eukaryota; kingdom Metazoa; phylum Arthropoda; class Malacostraca; order Decapoda; family Porcellanidae; genus Petrolisthes; species Petrolisthes manimaculis. The sequence goes on along the minus strand of JAWZYT010000097.1, from coordinate 186,273 downwards.
CTATAACTCTTAAAGGTCGTGTCCGTGCACCTTTCATTATTATAATTTTGTCGTCGCTATCTTTTGTCAAGGTAGACAATTATTAATGTAGTGCTAGTGAGTGTAATCTGAAGACAATAACAACCTTAGTTTTAAAAGAATTGAGGGCCCTTACTGGAGCTTTATGAATTCTCCAAACTACTCCAGGCAACAGATTCCCTATTCGAAACACTGAAGCGTTTTGTGGCCTGGATTATTTGGAGGGTTCATAGAGCTCTAGTAAGGGCCCTCAAATGTTTTAAAACTACGGGTGTAAACGCTCTATTAATATCTTTTGTAATGAATTAATACTGTTATATATCTTGTCAATATTGCAGCGTGAGCGTTCACACACGGCTAGACTAGCAGAACCAAGACTTGCTGCCCCGGGGTCTGCCACTTGATGTGGTTTGTCGACACCTGCTGAACCTTCAGGTTTTGGAGGAACTTCTGGTACGCCACACTCGTTTTGGTGAATTTAAGTAGGTCATAATGTAATTATTTGTCTGTATGCTTATCTGTTATGGTTTCGTGATGTGTGTGTGTGTGTGTAGTCATAGTATTTTCATGGATCTTGCCTGCCCTTGTGCCTGTTGATTGACGCCACCGTGCATTAAAAAACATACCAACTGATCACACATTCTCCCAGCTTTCTTTTCTCGTATAGTCGGGTATTAGGTGTCTCCTTTTGGGGGGAAGGAAATGAGTAAATTTCACTTATAAGTATGATATGCCTGTATTCAACGTAATGGATGAGTTTGAGTCTTTATTCATTGATTGATTGATTGATAGATAAAGGCGTCGCAACAGTGAGGTCTTATCGCGGCAGGAAGGAAATAGGAAGAAAAGAATTACATTTAAAGATATGAAAGGGAATGACTGGGGCTGAAGGAGCGCTAAAACCCTTACAGCATTGCCCACATTACAACTCCCTACGGAGTTGAGAATCTTGAAGTAAATTAAGAGGAAGAGAGAAGACCACATTGGTCCTGGAAAAACACTAATACGAGAAAGAAAGAGATGCAGAGGAGGAACAGCAAGCATGAAAAAAATGAAAGTAAGGAAATGCCAATTGAAGAATTTAATAATTATGGTTTGAGTTTGATGGGGCACCAAAGCATTTAAAAATTAGTAAAATAGTAAAAATATTATCATATTGTATAATCAATCCTTAATTTTGTTTCACGGCAGCAGTAGAGTTATTTTCTGATTAATAATTTGTGTTACTGGTTACCAAAGGATAATGTTTTATAGTGGAAAGTCTTAACTACTTAAGTCCCTCACCATGTCCTCTCTCACTCCATTCGGCTTCTCTCCTCCTCCCCCGGGAAGGCTGGGGAAGATGTCTTAATGAATGAAGAAATCCAAGCTGTTTTTATTTATATATATTTTTTCATACACCCCATGTCTGTTGCTGTTTGAAACTCCTTTGTATTCTCATATAATATTATGTATGAAATATTTATGTGATCTATTGACACTGTGTTAGCAGTAGAAAGTTCTATGCTATTATTTCTATTTGAGCAGAATTAGTGTTGCCAAGTGTAGGGAAATTTCTCTGTTGTTTTTTAAGGAATTTTGACATCCACACAGGGAAATTATATCAAGATTGTTCAAGAGTAAACAGGGAAATTTCTACCAGACGAAATACCATAAGCACCCTCCATGTTCAAGAGTAAACAAGGAATTATTGAGGTAAAAGGGAAAAAGTCTCATGATGACGTTGAGGAAATTTCGTCAAGTAAACCTGGCAACACTGACCAGAATAAATCAGCCTCAAAAATGATGTGGAACTATTTTATTTTTAAAGCTTCTGCTGGTGTTGGTCTCCATGATATTGGTTCATAAGATTCGTTCATTTGGCTCACCTTCATTTTACTGATACAGGGCTTATTTTACTGTGACTGCACAGTTGCGTGCAGCCACAATAAAAATGTATCCACCGACACTTTCCTTCCATCGTAGTAAATATCTTGGTAATAAAGAACAACACGTGTATGATTTTGCAGCACCTCATAATACTAATTGAAGGGGTTGAGTTGACGTAATTTGTTGTTGTATGATTATATTTTGATATAATACTGATTTATTTGCTCAATGGAAGGAAAGTGTCGGTGGTTATTTGACTGTGGTTGTACATATGAAACAGACACGATGAAAACAGGTTTCTCATTGAACATATAGACGCATCACTACAGTGTTTGTCTCTTATCCTGTCATAATTATGCTCGATGAAGGGCGGCCCATTTCCCGTGGATCTCTTTCATGTGTCCTCAACTGTACAGTACTCCTGCCATAGTGTATGATTGAAGTTTTTTATATATTCTGTTCTTTCCAGGTTTAGGTGGCCACTACCCTGCCTGCCTCTCCGTCATCATTTCGCCTCCAGTGGATAATGATAACAGCCTGAAGCGGGAATTGTGTTACTTGACCATTTACACACACACACGCGAGCACTTCTCTCCATCCTTTTTATTATCAATTTATAATATCTGTGAGAAAATCCTGAACTATATCCTACAGTTCCAAAACTATACTCTGAAGACGAAGAAACTATAATTAACATAATTTAGTGATGATTATAATAGAAACTTGGATATAGTATTGATTTACTTTTGACACTGCTCAGTACTCATAGTGGTACCATGCGTAACTTTGAACAAAATATAGGTACAATTATTATGATGAAGTGGTTATTGTTCCTAGAAACGTTCTGTTGTGCTTTATCTTGCTTCATGTGGGTGGTACAGTATTGATCATTCTGGAGCAACTGATTCTTCCAAACTATTCTAAGCAACAACAGGCCACCATTATATTTGTTAATCTGGTCATGTTTCCTTGTATATTATGGAGGAATCATGACACTCCAATGTACCAAATGTATACCATCCCCTTAATTAAATAGTCAGATATCTTTTACCACCACGCTCTAGCCTCATGAAATCCGTGTCTACAATAAGTTTACAGCTTCAATATTGTGAAGATTGGGGTAATATGAAGGCATTAGTGTGGTTGGGCTTTAAGACTTTCCGAGAAGATTAGTTCATGTGTTTATTTATGGTGGCAGCGGTGTAATATGACTCTCTATCACAATCATAAACAACCAATTAATTTATAAGGAATTGAATAATGATATGAACACTGCAGTAACTTAAAAGAAACCAAACAAAATTATATGAACATAGTATTAACTTAAAAGAAAACAAAATTATATGAACACTTATAACTGAAATTTGAAAACATTCTTGTACCTGAACTATGAAGCAATTGCAGTGAAGGTTAAACTGATGTCAAATTTGGTACATAGTCACACTGAAGTGCTTAATGCATGATAAAACACATTGAAATAAGGGTACAGTGATACCAGATTTACAACACTAGTAGTAACCTAAAACTAAATTCTGTAAAGACCATTATGACAGGACTTTGTAGCAATTTCAGTGAAGATAAACTGGTGTCAGATTAGGCAAGTGTTGACATTGAAGTGTTTATTGACAAAACTGTTGTCAGATTTGGTACATGCTGACAATGAAGGTGATAAAACAACACTGTAATAAGTGGTACAGCGAGAAAAGTTAACAAATAATACTAACTCTGAATTCCACTGCTCCATATATGAAGTGAAGTGGGGAGAGGCTCTGAAGACCTGGCTAGGACAACAAACCAAACCTGATTAGATGGGGTCATATTCCTAGACTAACACGAAGGACTAACACCCTATTGAAAAAAAAATCTGTAATCCCTCATTTCTACTGAACCACATGATAAGAAATGAACAATGACTATTACCACAAGCTCGTACAGGATCACAATATATCAAATTAAATTTCACTCCTAAGCAAAAGTTTTGTTGATTAACGTTCGTTCATTCATGGCAAGGTCTAGAGCCGGACACTGTTTTGAAAAGATAACACAGGCTCGTACTTCAAAAAAAAGAGAATGGTCCACTACTTTGAAATGAGCCTGAAATTTTTTGGTGGCCCGGTCAGTAATGCAAATATACGAACAAGTGCGAATTCTGAGAGGCTTAATAAATACAGGCCCTGACATGGATGCGGCAGAAACCATCGTGCAGGCAGACATCGATACAACTCCCTTCAAAACACCACCAGGCAGCAACAACAACACTGGGCCTTTTAATGTAGTTTCGGGGATTCTGTCTCGTTATCCACCACCAGGCCCACCATCACCACCACACTCGTACTCTCCCTCAGAGCAGCAGCAGCAGCAGCAGCAGCAGCAGCAACCTGTCCTGTTCTCACTAGGGGAAACAACCACCTGTACACCAGTGGTATGGTGGGGTACAGAGAACACTTTGGATAACCTTATACCACAAAACCTAGGGAACCTAACCACCACCATCAGTACTCAATGGAACCTGAGTTTGGAGGACACTAATATTAACAACTACAACAACAACACAGGAGAGGATTTGGGACCAGGATGGTGGAAGAACTGGGGTCCTGGACTTCTGACTGTCACTGGCCTCGCGCTCTACACACTGGCGCTCTGTACAACGGTTGGCAACGCTCTCGTTATCCATGCCATCAGGACCGAGAAAAGATTACAAACGGTAAATGGTATTGTTGTCCCCATGAGTAACGAGCACAGCATCCAGTGGTGTGTTCAGTGAAATGTGGCACCACTGTGTATGCTTACATAGCATCCTTATGGTGGATTCTATAGCAGGATCGAGTTTCGTCCATTTATTTACTATCCCGACGATTAAACAAATGTAGTGGTGCCACATTTCGCCAAACCAACAACGCATTGTGCTCGTTAAGGGAGGAATCTCTTGTTGGTAAATTGGGGGACTAGTGAATCCTCCAAACTTTACCAGGGAACAGACGACCACAGTGTTACCATGATCTAATAAGGGATCTGTTTCATGGTATTATATGGAGGATTCACAAGCCCAGCACTTTACGAACAACAAATCGCCCCTCCCCCTAATAGCTAAGGGAACTGTTTGCACCTCTAAGCAGTTGGTCAGTACAGGGTCTATAATTCTCTTTACTTTTTGTGTGATTTCTGCCTTCACCTCCATCATTCCTTCTCGCTGTTACTCCCCTCCTACATTTAATATCTCTCCCCTTATCGCTCATGTCTTCTCTCCTCCCCTACTTATGCTCCCTTCTCATTTTTGTTTTGTTTTTTTGTATCGGTTGCGATGCTATCATCATCGTTTGTTCTTAAGTTGGCATATACAGCCACAATCAAATATCCACCGACACTTTCCTTCCATTGTAGTAAATATCTTAGTAATAAAGAACAACACGTGTATGGTTTGCAGCACCTAATAATAATAATTGAGGGGGTTGAGTTGACGTAACGTGTTGTATGAGTAGATTTTGATATGATACTGACATATTTAAATGATATAAGGAAAGTGTCGGTGAATATTTGATTGTGGCTCTACAGTCACGACCCATAATATGTATCCAATTCTTATTGTTGAAGTTTACAATTATCTAACATACCAGTGACCCAATTACAATGCTTATCCTGTCTGTTTCATGCCTCCTGGAGCTCATTTAATACTCCATCAGGCTACTGGAAGCCGACCTGGATAATTATTTTTTGTTATGACTCGTGATCGTATATACAATTGTCAATTGATATGAGTTTAATTAGATGCTGAGCTGTTAATCCAAGCCTGTGAGTTCCTTACCAGAATCTGATTCGTGCCAGAAGGACTGGCTAGATAGTGGAAGTTGTAATAGAGTTGTACCATCGCATAAAAAAGTATCTGAGAAAGTTCTGCAGCTGCAATAAGACCAATTGGACAGAGGTTTCTGGTAAATGGTAGAGGTTAAGGCGTGAAGTTTTGTTCATTATGAGAGCCATCGCACCCTATATTTCAGATATTTTTTGAGCAATGGTACACAGTAGTATGGACACTTTATATGCACACTAACATTATCATTAAACTCAATATTACTGTCGCTGTACACACAATAACATTATCATTGACAAAATAAAGATGGATGTATGGGTCGTAGCAAGAGCATTCATGGTGGTAACGGTACCATGGATCGATTCCACACTCATTCGTAGTGGTTTGTAAGCACGCAAACCAATACCACTGTGAAATCGACCCTATGACAACACAACAGACCCATCATACACAGTTGCATTACAATCAATACAACACACACCCATAATATCAATGCAAAACGAAGGATTACCCTATGATTTCTCGTAATGTAGAAGCTTGGTTTGATAATCACTGAAAGGGAAGCCTTTACTGGTGACTAGTATAGTTTCACACATATTACGATATCACGACGGGGTGGTATGTGGCCATTATTATAATTTGTACAGCCACAATCAAATAACAAACGACACTTTCCTTCCATCGTGCATATAAATCAGTGTAATTTCAAAATATAAACATACCACACCTTATGTCACCTGAACCCCCTCAATCATTATTATGAGCTGCTGCAAAATCATACAAGTGTTGTTCTTTATTACCAAGATGGAAGGAAAGTGTCGGTGGATATTCATTTGTGGCTAGACTTCTTTGATATATATTTATGTTCAGGCTACTTCTATGATTTGTTGCACATAAACAAAATAATGTTCAATCAACTATAGCTTCAGGGAAAAGTTTTGTGTTGGTAAAATTAATCTTGAGCAACTGAATCCTTCAAACTATTCCAAGCAACAGAACATCATTATTTTTGTTCTTTTGGTCCTATATTCTTGCATACTTTGGAGGAATCAAAGCACTCCAATATAACAAAAAAGAATTTCCACCTTAAGTTTCAATTTATCTTTAATTGTATTTGTATTTTTATATGTTCACATAACTATTGTACTTCTTTGATATATGTTGAGGCTACTTTTGTAACTTAAACGCTAATTATTATCAATATCAGTTGTAGTATTAGTATTTGTAGTAATAATAGTAGTAGTAGTAGTACTATTATCAAAGACAAAAGTGGTGTCGTTAAATTTGGTGCAAACATATGGTAAATACGGTAGCTAACCATGGACGTTATTGTGGTGAGGTTTTCATTATGTTTCACGAGTTATATCAAATCATCCGACAAGACAACGACACCACTTTTGTCTCTGATAGTAGGCTACACACCGATATAGGGGCACACTACAATATGGGGGAAGTACAATTTTGGTACAGTCAAAAGTCTTGCAACATAGTGCATAAAAGCGAGTCTTTTATGAACCAATAGAAGGTGTTGCAGGACTATTGACCATGACTGTATATGTCACTGATTAGAGTATTTTAATTCCTCCAAAGTATGTCAGGCAACAGGACTAGGTTAACCAAAATAATGGTGTCCTGTTGCTTGCACCTGCTTGGGGGAATCACTTGCACCTCTCCTCCCCAATGTAGAATTAATACTTATCGGAATTAATTTATTCCCAGAAGCACATCGTTATAGAATGCACTTCCTCAAAACTGCTTTCCACCAGTTTTTAATCCTCAGTCATTTTAATCCAACTGTTACAGACATTATACGAATGAATGATACAAATAGGCACATTTACTTTGTTTCTTTTCATTGTTATTGCTTTCCTTCCTTCTTTCTGATTTAAAAAAAAAAAAAAAAAAAAACACACACACACACACATCTGACTAGGGCTGTGTGCAAAAACCAACATTGATGGTGTTGCCGATGGTGTGGTACTGGTAGGATGACAACATCGATACAAAACAAATAGACACAATGTTTCAGAATATAAAAGAACATTTGTGTGAATATTTTTGACACACTCTTATTTCTACACGCACACACACACACACACTCTTTCCCTTCCTCTCTCTCTCTCTCTCTCTCTCTCTCTCTCTCTCTCTCTCTCTCTACAAAGCTAATGTTCTTGTCTATGGCCCTAACATCGAAAGACAACTTGTATACAAATATGCATTGAAACCTTAAACCTTTAATGTTGTGGATAATTTTGAAACAACTGATTCTTCCAAGTTATTCCAGGCAGCAGGTCATCATTATTTTAATTCATGGTCCTGTTTTCTGCCATACGAGTACTTTGGAAGAATAAAGAATCTCTACTTCACCCAAAGAGTATTACCCCCATAACGTTATACAAATACAAACCGGTATTGAATTGAAGCACCAACAAATGAATATTTACCTATGATTCATATTTGCATCATTACACATGCAAGCAGATATTCATTCATGTTAACTTCTACAGTTGCCTCCGCTAGTAACGAGTACAGCATCCGGTGGATATGGATAAATGTACAATTTATGAAGCTGGTATGGCTCGTTACTTGTGTGGTGGCTACAAGAGAAAGGAAAGTGAATAAAGATGTAGTAAAATATTATTTATGTCTGCTTGTCAACAAATTATAACTTTTGTTCACTTTTCTTCCTGTTGTACAGTCGGCGGCAAAAGTCCAGTCGCCTTACTTGCTTTATCTCTCTCATAAGTAGCGAGGCGTACCAGATTCATGCGTGGGCAAATATACCACCAGTGTGTTTGGTTATTCGCAGTTATAGTAAATGAATGGACAGACCTCGACCCTGCTATAATATAAACTATACTACATTTTTCCAATATTACTAGTGGTAGCAATTGTACTATCAAAGACAAAACTCGTGTCGTGAAATCTGATGAAAATATATGATAGAGGGATAACCATGCTGGACATGAACGTATCTGTGATGGGGTTTTCATTATGTTTCACAAGTTATATTAAATCATTGGACAAGACAGCGACACGAGTTTTGTCTTTGATAGTACAGTTGGACACAGGAATTCGTGGTACAGCCCAGGTGGAAGATGCTTGTCTCTCTCTTATAGCCAGTGACTATTGATTGTCCGGTATTGGCTTATCGTCGATATCCCACATCATAATTTCTGCCCCTGGTAAATCATTTTTGTGGTTTAGGAATTTTATACTGGGAGGAGCTAAGCATGTACACTCGTGATACGTAATCCCTGACCAGAGACGAACGGCAGGCACCACACACACATACCCTGCATTTGAACTCAGCCTCTAAAGGTGTACTGGGTGGGGAAATGAGCAAAACCAGGCGATTCGAAGCTTTCTGCTCCTCACATTCTGGTCAGAAATTATGTATCATGAGTGTACAGCCATGGCTGATAGTGCTGGACCAGGGTCCAAGAAGTGTTGGAGAGTAACTGAACAGGGTTCGAAAAAGTGAGTCTTCTAAACCCCTCAACGTTGATAATGGTTTGGAAAATTCACTTGTCCGAACTCTGTTTAGTTGCTCTCCAACACTTCTTGGACCCTGGTCCAGCACTATCAGCCATGGCTGTACCACCTCATCCATACCACGAATTTCTGTATCCAAATGTACATCAAGGGTAATTCATTTCGCTAACGCTTCCTGTATTTGTGTAGATGACTCTTTAGTCAAGAGTCGTAGGTCATCTATGAATGTTTGTTTCCAAACCTTCAGTTTTGATCTTCCACCATTTGCAATTGAACTGTTGCTATCACGCCAGAACAATAAATATATAAATAAATAAACAAATGTGATAATACTATGTAGTAATAGTGGTTAATTAACGTAATTCATATCCCGTGTTAATTAATTTTCCGTAACTTCCTCCAAGCCCCTTTCTCTATGTAAGCGTTAGTAAGTGACTATGACATCAGTTGTGCATTTGCCTGTATCACTAATATGGACGAATATCGAGTATATCTGTTAAGGGGATAATACACTATTGGTATGTTTGAACAGATTGATTCCTCCAATGTATGCCAGGAAACGGGACCAGATATACAAATATAATAGTGGTTTGGTATAGTTTCGAGGAATCATTTACTCCAGATTTACCAACGTTGTACAGACATGGTCAAAAGTCCTGAAACCTGGTGATTAAAAGTGTGCCATTTGAGTGAATCATATGAACCAATATTACAGAGACCAACAGCTATAGTTTCGGATAATTTTTCGAAACCAACTCAATGGAAAGTGTTGCAGGACTATTGACCATGACTGTACACTCGTGATACGTAATTTCCGACCAGAGACGAAAGGCAGGCACCACACACACATACCCAGCATTCGAACTCAGTCCCTATAGGTGTACTGGGTGGGGAAATGAGCTATAGAAGGCGAATCGAAGCTTTCTGCTCCTCACACTCCGGTCAGAAATTAGGTATCACGATTGTACAGTTGGACACATGAATGGGTGGTACAGCCCAAGTGAAAGATGGTCAATTTCTCCTAATATCAAGTTCCTTAGTGCCAAATAGTTGCAAATAGGAGACATCAGGGGCAGAAGTCAGTATTGAAGATGGTAATAAAAAGCAAGTGCCTGATAATAGACACTGGTTACTCAAATGGGACAAGTATATTTCACCTGGGCTGTAAAGTCATGGTCTAATGTACTGCAACCTGGTGTATAAAAGCGAGCTATTCGAGTTAATTTTATGAACCAAAATTGCACACACCAACAGCTATAGTTTCGGATCATTTTTCGAAGCCATCTGATTGGAAGGTGTTGCAGTACATTAGACCATGACTTTACCACCCATTCATGTGTCCAACTGTACTATAATTATATACCCCTCTAAAATTATTGTTGTGTATTAGAATGTAATAGTCCTGGTTTTACCCACAGGTGTCCAACTTATTCATCATGAGTCTGGCAGCAGCGGACCTCACTGTGGGTGTTATAGTCATGCCCATCAGTGCTGCCTACGCAATGATGGGTAAGTGTATCTGCATGACAAACACTTCGCTCTCTCCGTGCTTTGTTCCATGTACAGTCGCGGTCAATAATGGGCATCCACATATGAGTCTCTCAAACAATTTACTGTGTAATGTTTTCACGTTCACATATGGTGATTTTATTGTTATAAGTAGTGTGTAGCTGCTTTTAGTAAATTAAAAGATGGTACTTAACGTGTGTGTGTGTGTGTTATTGTTTTAAGTAGTGCGTAGCTACTTGTATTAATTTAAAAGATAGTAGTTAACATATTTATTGGAAAGTTTATCAGCTAAGGCACAGAGGGAAGCTGTCAAACTCTTACGTGAGTTACCCCTATATTTGACCGCGACTGTATCACGTACGGTAATGGACTAGTTACTACAGACAGATCTTTAGCCAAGGGGGTTTCGTTTCTGTTGTGTGCGATTGGACCATGGAAATCTTGAAGGAATGTATATACAGATTTTATATTGGATTAAATTTGAGTGAAATCTTTTTAATTAATATTGAAGGAAAGATAATACTTTTGTTTATGTTGGGTTAATAATGACGTGGTAAAAAAGATTGAATACCTAAACCTACTGTATCTTTACAGGTGAGTGGCAGCTTGGCCTCACTGTGTGTCAGTTCTGGCTGGCTGCCGACTACACTGCCTCCACGGCCTCCATCTTCAACCTAGTCATCCTTTCCTTAGATCGCTACTGGTCTATTACGGCGCCTCTTCGTTACCTTCGCAGGCGCACCCGACGTCGAGCTTGGGTAATGATTGGCGCATCCTGGACGGCAGCTATGGCATGGTTAGTGCCCGTGTTGGCGTGGCACCACCTGGCACTGTCCGGCCAGAGACACCATCCACCACATGTCTGCGAAACCGAGTTCTCTGATTCTGCGGTGTTCAAGGCAGTTACAGCGGCCCTCAACTTCTACCTTCCTACCACCCTCATGGTCTACCTTTACTGTCGCATATTCTGTGAAGTGCAGTCCCGCCAAGCACTCGGCCGCATTCCCTTCACTGCCCACGACCAGCCAACAGACTCATGTAGTGAAGGAGACCGTTTGCCTCGTTCTTCTGCACCAGCTTGTCGTCCCAATCCCAGTACTCACCAACCTACTTCCAACACCACCACCAACAACACTTCCACTGCTGCCATCTCCACCTGCACTGTTTCCAGCGGTAGTAGTGAACGTAGTCAGTTCCGCAGTCTGACAGTGGTGTCTCCCAGTAAAAGTGACTGCAGCCACTACTCCGGGTTGGTGGTGAGTATCGAGTACCTGCCGGAGGAGTCCAATGATGCTTCTTCACAATCTAATCAACAAGGGGTCACACTGATGGAACGACGTCTGAGGGCCAACGGAGGACGGACAGCCGGGCATCACCAAAATCACATCCAGTGTTTCCAGAGCAACAATGTTACCCCTCCTCATCATACCTGTGAAAAGTTGGGAAGTAGTAGTTGGCGCCTTGGAAATGCAAACCATACAAATCACACCTCCTCACAGACTACCACAGATCCCTCTCTACTGGATACTACAAATAGTACAAAAAAGAAACGAGGTGGAGGTAGCTGTGGCAATAACAACAGTGGTGGGCGGAGGGTTGATGGAGTGAACCTTGTGAAAGAGAGAAAAGCGGCGCGCCAACTAGGAATGATTGTGGGAGCCTTTCTGGCATGTTGGGTGCCATACTTCACACTTTTCCCAGTGATGGCGCTATGTGGTACATGTGTTCCACCAGCCGCACACACCGCTGCCATCTGGCTCGGGTACCTCAACTCGACCCTCAACCCTGTCATCTACCCTCTTTGTAACCAAAACTTCCGCCGCGCCTTCGCCAGAATGCTCCATCTGCCTTCTTCTCGCAAGTCTGACCCTTCGCCACCTGCCCCACACAAAATGCCTTCTGTTACCGCAAGACACTGACCCAGGCTGAAGTCACAGCATTTCAGGAGGCCGTTTTAAATTACTACTGCGATATCGCGAATTTGAGACTACCTTTCCTTCAAACTGTGACAAGAACAATATCTCATCACAAACTATATATGGTAAACGTCATTTAGAAGTCAGATAAAACTATAGCTTGACCACTGGAAGAGTGGTACTGTATATTTGGACAAGAATAATATCTTGGAATAAGTTACAAATTATGTAAATTGGGTAGCCGTTGTTGGTGTGACTTTAGAGATGTATTTGTGTAGATATAGAAGAACTGACAATGTTATGTTATGAATACTGAAAAAGTGTGGTGTGAGTAAATAAATGGATCAAAGACTAGAGGAAAGTATTCTGAACTGGTATGAGCATGTGGAAAGAATGGACAAGACAAGGGTGATGAATAAGGGTGTTTGAGAGTGATTTTCAGATACAGAGAAGGAAGAAAAATCCCAAGAGATGATACGATATATAGAGTGTGTGTGTAAGAGAGCGTGTAATAACTATGAAGGAACAAAAAGAGGGGAGGCAATTCGCTAGTAAGGGCGTATGGTAGGGACTGTACCCGGTTTTACCTTGTGAGTCTACGGAATGGTTCCACTCAATAAGGGAAAAACCTCTTTATAGTAAATTAAAGGGCGGCTGAATCCTCGAAACAGATCCCTTATCAGTAACACGGAGGTGATTTTGTTTCCTGTTATACTTTGCATGATTAAGGGGGAAGTTTTGTGTTGGTAATTCTGGAGCAACTGAATCCTCCAAATTATTTCTAGCAACAGAACACCATTATTTTTGCTCTTCTGGTCTTTTTTCCAGGTATACTATAGAGGAATCAAGGCACTCCAATGTACCTAAAAAGAATTATCACCTTAAGGGACCCTGTGTCGTAGTCAGAAATTTGAAGGTAAACGAGTCCTTCAAATATTGCCACGAAACACCACCTATATGGAAGGAGCTTGTTTCGTGGCATAGTCAGGAGGAATCAGAAGCCTCCAATTTTTATACACGATCACAGGGTCCTTAAGTAAGTACCTTCAATATTCCCAAAAGAAGTTTTACCCTGGTTTAACGCTAAATTAATGGACTTTGGTTGTGGATACAAGAACTTACATTGGGAGGAATTTGTCGGTGAATCTGAGGGCCGTATGCAAGAATACCCATGGTGTTGACGATGGTATGGTACGATGGTTCTGTAATAGTGTGTATAGAGTCATCGTACTGATACTATCATAGACAAAAACTCGTGTCGCTTTCTTGTCCAATAATTTAATATAACTTGTGAAACATTATGAAAGTCCCACTATAGTAACGTTCATGTCCAGTTCATGTTTTAGTTCTCTACCATATCATTTCACCAGATTTCATGACATGAGTTTTGTTTTGGATAGTTCACTCTCGCCTAAAATGTCCTTCATTAACTTTGCCAACCAGTTTCGAAGCTTTAGATAAATTTGTATTTTGTCTTTGCCAGGGAAACAATGGATGATTGGTGGAGTTATGGTGGTAATTTTTTTTGTTTTTTTTGGTACATTGGAGTGCCTTGATTTCTCCAAAGTATGTCATGAAACAGGACCAAAAGAACAAAGATAATGGTGTTCTATTGCTTGGAATAGTTTGGAGGATTCAGTTGCCCCAGATTTACCAACACAAAACTTCCCCCTTTATGAACTTGTAAGCGCGAGTGTAGTGTTGTGGAAGAGAGTTTCTGTACTCCCAAGGGATCCTTCTGTACCCAAACACACACCTTTAGTTGACCATAATGCTCTCTTGCTTAGCTATAAGGATACCTTACTTACAATATACAAAATTAATACATCATATATTATCTTCATCCTCATGCACAGTAACATGATAAAGTCTTGTTGCCTCTCCCGTTTCAATTGGGAGAGTGAGATTCATAGAAGATTTAGGGCTTTATGCCTATCGACTCGTGGTGTTTGTCATTAAGAAATTCCGTATTGTTACATCAATACATCTTCCCCCAGCCTACAAGGTTGCTATCCCTGCTCTAACAACCGGGCACCTACTTACTGCTAGGTGAACAGAGATATAGGAGGCTGGGAAAACTGTCCAACAATTCCACTGACTCGAGAATCGAACCCGGGGACTCTCGCGTGCTAGGCGAGTATGATAACCGTTACACCATCAGCACCCTCGATTCAGAGATCCGAGAATGAAAGTTGCTGTCAGAGAGCATCTTCCAGCCAACAACAGCTCTCATTCTCGGATCCTTGAATCACACTCGCCCAAGTGGAGCAGGATAGGCCTCACGACTTATCATGTAATTTGACGATAGTATATAATATTCTATTGAATCTGTAGCTGTTGTCAGGAGTGAATAAACTGGTTTAACTGTAGCATACATTTTAAGTACATTTTTAATATATAACCAACTATGAATATTATATGGTATCCCATGCTGGCACTGCTAAAATTGTTCAAATATGATAACAAAACGATGAGAACCACTGCATTGGAGAATCAAAATACAAAACTACAGGTACCGGTAATGAACTATGTCTGATTAATAGTAGGAACCGCAATACTGAACTACGATACTATACAATATATATATATTTGATAAATGGAGGCCAATTCGATTTTGACGACTACCTTAGTTGAACCAATAGTAACACTGTTTTGATATTATCCCTTGACAATTTGGAACAACAGATTCTTTCAAACTATTCCAAGCAACAGGCTACCATTATCTTACTTCACTTGGTCCTGTTTCCTGGCATAATTAAGAGGAATCAGGGTGCTATGATGCACCAAAAGTGTACTACCCCTTCAAGTGACTATAACAAGGAGTTGGTTTAAAAAGTAATTAGTCTAACCAATAACAGTTCCCATTAATTTTGGTAAAATTGTAATTTTGATATCACTCCGATGTAGCTTTGTCCTGCAATTATTGCTACTATGTTGCAGTCAAGCCTAATAGCATAGACGAGTGAAGAGTGATTGGGTTTTTTAATAAATTTTCAAGAAAACTATTGCCCAATAAAAAAACAACAGTTAACACACACACACACACACACACACACACACACATATATATATATATATATATATATATATATATATATATATATATATATATATATATATATATATATATATATACACAGCAGTGCTGGCGAAAAGCTTATACCTGGTGGGTGCGGATTTCACTCATCGCGATGCAATGAACAGTGTTTAATTAATACACTATAATAACAAGACATCATTCCATTCGATGCCAACACTACCCCTTAATAAAGATAATTTCCGCCACAACAGCAACCACTCGCCCTTTGCTATCTATATATTTTTTGTGACCTTGACCTTTGACCGATTTTGCCCAAAAGTTAATCATTTTGTTGTCTGATGAATATCTATCAATAGAAAAAAAATAACATCATACGGCTAAACCTGTGGACGCTAGACCTAAAACAGACACACGAACAGATAAATATATAAATAAATAAATATGCGGCACCGAAAACAATACACCTCCCCCTTCGGGACGGTGTAATTAATTGTTCTTACCTTTAATTAATACTTCGTGGACCTTCTATGACGTCTCTTCACTTCCCTCAGCCGCTCGGATAGTGACTGGGTAAGTTTTTGTCTATCAACCAATCTGTGTGTAAATGGCACTTTTTGTTAATAACTGCGATCAGCACTGTTAAATAAAAAAAAAAAATTGGCAAAACAACATCGAAGGCACTTCCCTGGAAAGACGAGAGTACAGGTCGACTAGGCAGTGGTGTGTGCTCCGCTGGGGAAGGAAATCAAACAGCGGCAACAGCCATGGTGAAAGGCAATCCTGATGTTTGTACAGTTGCCTCAAGGTATTCCTTTACCCCCTCTTTTGTGTCTGGAGTTGATGAATGAGACCAATCTCCCTGTTGAATCATATATATCGGTAACGCAATGCTTCACTGTTTCTGAATGTGATCCGAACATGTCCAGCGATGCCATATGCATTTCACAGCCACCGCAGGGGGTAAAGAAATACCTTGAGGCAACTGTACATGAGACGATTAAGTAAGATTCTCTCCATAACCTTACAAAAACAGGAAGAAAGGGAAATAGGCCTTAACTTCGCAGTGCCGGACTTAGGCATGGGTATTATTGTGCTGCTGGTCCAGGCTCGTGGTAGGGAACCTTATATGATATAACCTCACGTCTGTATAGCGATACCGGTATATGTAGAAGTATTATATCTTATAATATGTGTGGCGGCTTAGCGGGGTTTGCTCGAACACATAAACACCACAAGTAAACCAATAAATGATTAGATAACGGAAAGGAGAGATAGAGACTGAGAGGGAATGAATAGCTGAAAACAATCGAGTGACTACAAGCACTGCACTTTCCACGCATTCAATAAGACTAACACATGGACAGCAGAATTAATATAACAATCTACGTACTATTTAGTCTGCATATACAGTATATGTTTGTTAGAGTGTGATCCATCATTTGGCAACACATGAAATATTTTATAGTGCTTCAAATCTGATGTCGATTGATTTTAATCCATCAATGTAATAATTGCATTGGATAAGGAAATATACTCTTGCCTTAGTATATTTTATGTAGGCACAAATACCGAAGAATTGACTGATCATAGTAAAATGACTGACTGACAACTTCATTCATTCATTAATTCATCTTACTACCACCGACAAATGTTGCAACCTGTCTCTCTAACAAGATCTACCAACTGCCAGGTGTCCTCAGCACAGATATTGGAGTAACTGGAATAGACTAGATGGGATTATGAAGGGCTTTCCTCTCTTAACGATAGTACATTTGATTATTAGTGAACTTAGCACTTCCATTTTCCAAATCCTTTAATCTTTTACATTTTTATTAATAAGTGGCTGTTCCAGTTAACCCCTAGACACTTTGATATTAAACACGGGATGCCTCATTACAGAGGAACATGTCATTTGAGATATCTTTTGTATTTTTAATGGGTCACTCAACTGTACCAAGCTAAAATAAAACAGGGGCTGCCTGCATTGCATTCAACTTTGGGTCTCCCACCTTCTCAACATCACATCGCCTCCCTGGCCGGAGTAGCAGTACCCAGTGTGAACTGTCTGCCATAAATTCAACTCTTGTTTACCTCAGTGACCACTGAAGGAATATATGATCTCATTATCAGCGACTCACAGGCAGCCTTAGGCCTTAAGCCCAGTTTACACATGCGCGAATAAGATCCCGACGCCATCCCGATTAACATAAATTTTGGAAAAAAAAAAAGCTTAATCAGAAAGTTCAGCGGCGATTCGGGTGTTTCGCTGGCAGTTTTTATATGTTTTAAACTTTTCATGGCAGGTACACCTACAACTTTCCCCCGACCCACCCCCAACATTCTTGTTCACCGCCGGCAAGACAATTGTTGCAAAACGTTAATGTACTGTCTGTGAATCACCAGTGTGTCCAGGATATACTGGTGATAAAAACATTCATATACATTGTAAAAAATGTGCATACTCTTATGTCTTGGGTGGAACGGGGATAAGTAGCTGGTAAGTCGTAGAGGTGCCGCCGGCTTACCTATGGCAAAGTCATGAAACAACCCTAGGGATTTTCTGATTGATGATATGGATGGCCGGTGTACCCCAAGGACGCCGGGTGACCTTCCTACGGCCTACCAGAGGGGCAGCGGTGGCGAACTCCCAACTAATCTGACAGGTTGACTCGATAAGTCATATAATGCAGGTGCTATGCTGGTGTACCCCAGGGACATCAGGGACCTTCCTATGGTCTGCTTAGGGGTGCATCGCCGAGCGTGCCTAGGTACACCCGCGGCATCCTGCTGAATCACCGCCAGCAAAAAAAGGGTAAATGACCTTTACCAATTAGTTGTCCAAGAGCCAACGGAGAATCCCTGGGTTTCTCCCGATCATTTGTGTTATACCGCAGATTAACCAGTGATACACCCGCAGTAATGGACTGCTTGACGATAAAAAAAAATTCTATTAAACAATTTACATCGATAATAAATGAACTGAATATTTGTCCTGGTATGTAATTTATTTGACAAAGAAAAATATTGTTTAGCAAATAAAAGCCATCAAAGTTGCACATATGGAAGTTGATTGCAGCGAATCTGTGACGTCACTAGCCATACACGTAGGCCACCGCCAAGCTTTGAAAGCAAGAGATTGTTATGTCTAGGGGAGTTGTGTGGTATTATTGGGCTTTTGCGGAGGATATACTTCATCTTCACTATGCCAGCTAATAGCCAACAATGGTGTTCTGTCCCAAAGTGCAAAATCACGAGTAGAAACGCACAAGAAAAGAGATTTATTAGTTTTGTGTGTAGTCAGTCTGTAGTTGTTGTTGTTGAAGTTCCTCAAGCTGTCTGGCCAAACAGCCCCGAGCTCCTGAGGAACACCATGGACTGAACTGGGCTCTCCCATAGTGCCCTCAGAGAGTGTATGTTGTGTTGTTGGCGAGTGTGGTTATATGTATTACAGACTTCCATAATGTGTTTAATAGAATGAGGTGCTGTGTTACATCCTGGACAGGTATCTACAATGGCTCCATCTAGCTTCTTCTAATATGTCAGAAGGGCCGAGTGGTAACCCCATCGCAGCCAGGCCAGGTGGACTCTGTCCTCACGGGGAAGGGATGATTCAGATGGGTGTAGGTCGGAAGGTCGTGCATGCATCTGTGTGTTGTTTTTGAGTGTTTGGATGAACTGATGAGTGATTTGAGTATGGATTTGTTTCTGGAGATTGGTTTGGGGTGGGCAGGGTGTAAGATATGATATTATTTGTGTGTGGTATCGTGTACTAGGTGTTGTTTTGATGTTCCTTGGCATGTGTGGGTGTTGTGCCATGTAGTGTAGTGGGTGGTGTGGGTTTGTGGAGGCTGCAGCAAGTGGCGGCGTCTTCGTCGTGGGACAACCCCCCAGCTGAACTGACCATGCCAACCGACGGGACGAGCCCAACATGGAACAAGTTTCCGCCGGATGGAAGAGAGGCGCCCAGTGGGGGCCAAACTGTCACAATCAACCCCTGCCCCATTTTGAGGCACGAGAACCTGCGAGTGGCTTCGGTCACTCGGGCATTCACACATCAGTCTGTAGTAGCTGTCAGTACACGTATGGCTGGTGATGATGTTTCTCTACCACTTATTTTTCGTGAATTTCAACTCGTTGGAAAAATATTGGTATATCCATGATTGATCAGGAGTGCCCATTTTTTTGTTTTATATACTTTGTACACGACCATCAACCAGTCCATTGATAAAATTATAAAATTCGGCTGCCAAATCCCCAACTTTTGACATTTAGCTTATTCGTAACATCATCGGGAGCTTATTCGCGCATGTGTAAACTGGGCTTTATTTGTTGTAATCTTTCATCCCATATCACCCCTCTCATCTACCCTACCCAACAGTCCTTTATCTCTCACCTCACTTCACACCAACCCTACCTTCACAAGGTCAGACCTCCCCATCCTCAATCCTCTCAAATATGGCACCTCAACATACATGTACAAACTGTACCGGAAGTTTCGGTCCTTCAATATTTGAAAACATAAACGATCTTATATGTAGACTCTGCCGGATACGAGATGAATTAAATGAAAAATTAAACAAGGCTTGCCAAAAAATCGATTCCCTGACAACGAAGATTGTTGCATTGCAAGAATTCGGTACGTTGAATGTCGGTGTACAACAACAAACAACCCGACCCCCGCTCCCCCTCAGGGAGATGATAATTTCAGAATAGTAAGAAATAACGTACTACCTCCCCCTAGAAATATTATCCCAGTAACCTGTCAAAACCGTTTCCAGGTTTTGGCAGAATCCGACGACACAGAAAACGAGCCCGAAATTAGACTAGTCGGTGACTAGTGCTTGGGCACCTAAAACCAGAAAAAGTTACTATATCCCTGGTGGTGTAGACGATGTAACAGCTGCCATTGACCAAATATCAAATACGGACCCAGAAAACACAGCATATGTTGTTGTTCACGTAGGGACAAACTGGAGACCCTATATAGAGAGACTGGACAGCCGCCATCTTTGCTCTTTTTTTTAGTTTTCCGCGATACCTCTCAAGTTAGTATAGGAAAAATGTATAAGATGCCAGATACTACCAGTTAGTAATCTATTGTTGACATTCGTGGGCAAAATATTGACGAAAGTGGCATTCTTTCCATATACAGGTATATATTTTTTAATTCTATAAGATCCCTGAAGTTATAAATACCATTATACGTCATGTATGCGTTATTTAAAGCACATAATAGGCCCTTACGAGTTGCCAGACGACGCTACTAAACCAAGGCGGTTGACTGAAAGACGATCAGTGTTGCCAGGTGCAGGGAAATTTCTGTTTTAGGGAATATTAAAGTTCACACACGGAGATTATTATTAAAGATTGTTCAAGAGTAAACAGGGAATTTTCTATCAGTCGAAATACCAAAAAGACCGTCAGTGTTCAAGAGTAAACAGGGAATAATTGAGGTAAAAAGGGAAATTCTGATGTTGAAGTTATAGGGAAATTTCGTCAAGCACTGCCAAGCAGACCTGGCAACACTGAAGACAACAGTAGTAGTCAATGTGTTTAGTATATCTGTAAAACCTTTAATACTACGGTTAGTTAAATTAATTTTTGTATGAATATGGTTTCCGTAGGTGTATTACCAACGTTTACACACTACTATTTACATGTTGTTCACATAAATATGAGGGAATATATTGTCACAATAAATGGTTAAATACAGTATTTTAGTACTGGTTCGTCACCATACAGTTCGACATTCTGTAAGGCTTAGGAAAGTTTTCAAGGAATATTTATGTTAACTCGAAGATCGACTAAAAAATATCTTAGCTGGTTTATCTAAAGAAGATATTGTATTAATATAACAACATTCTAACGAGTAATTAGTCACGCAACATAGTAAAGGCAAAATATACATTATGCCGAACCTGCTAGCAGACAGATACGAGAAAGAGCAAACATGGTGGCCGATTTAATCAGCCAATCAGCGAGCAGCAAAAAATTTCGGCGTCCAATCTCTCTATATAGACTCTAGTATGAGCAAGACACATAAAAAATGAATCATTCCACGACACCAAGTAATTGAATATTAGGTATTCATATTACATTACTAAATATACTGAGAGAAAGGTGCAAGCAGGGAAGTTTATAATATAATGTCATGATATCACGTTTGTAAAGCATTACCGGTAGAAGTATTATATCTTGTAATATATGTAACGGCTTGGTGGGGTTTGCTCGAACAAATAAACACCACAAGTAAACCACTAAGAAATCAGATAACGGAAAGGAGAGATAGAGTGAGGAGGGAAGAAATGGCTGAAAATAATCAAATGACTTCAAGCACTACACTTCTCAAGCGATTTTTTTACTTAAGGAAAGTAGAATAATGATAAAAATCTATGTTCTATGTTCTATAGCATCGAAGAGTGGAATCATCTCCCATCTCATATAGTTAATAGCCCCACTTTTGACACTTTTAGAAATAGGATCACCAATCATTACCTCCCCAATCCTAATCCTCAACCCACAGTCCCTGACCCAATCCACCCTCATCCTAATCCTACCCTGGATCCCTAAATCCCCGGCACAACCCACGTATATTATGCTGCCCACGAGCAGCCCTCTGCGGGACCTCTTAACTTGAACTTGAACTTGAACCTCTCACACCACATGTTCATCAAATAGGACCGTTCGCATTAAGCGTGGATCTAGCGATTGACACCACATACTTCCAGATTTTTTTTTTTTTTTATATATATATATATATATATATATATATATATATATATATATATATATATATATATATATATATATATATATATATATATATATATATATATATATATATATATATATATATATTGGGTACATGGACAAAATTGCATATAGACCCTTTTTCGTTAAAATAACGTATTTACTATGATTTTAGTATTCCAGTAAACATCTTAAAGACGTTAAAGTGCATATTAATGAGCTAGTAATATAGTTTGAGGAGTTTTATTGTGCTGTACTATTTTTGGTGTGTGTGTCTCAATGGATAAACATTCATCGGTTTTATATATACATGTGAATATTTCTTGATTTTTAATGTAATATAAATGTTCTAAGTGACCACCAACAAAGGTAATAACAGAAAAATAAATTATTTCAGCAGATACTTGCTGCCTACAGTACGACATGCTTAACAGTCAAAACAATAACAAACACAGCAACCAAGTGATGTATGATGTGTTCTTGTAGTAGTATCAGCTTGGTGGTGGTGACTGTTTCTACTGGGAATGATTTTCCCTCGTGTGATTTATTACAATCGACAAAGAAGGCTTCAATACAAGATGGAGATGAAGATATAAGACTCAATCTGATGTTTGTTGATATTCGTTCATACGCTAGCCAGCCTCGAGAGCAGCAGCCACTACGGGGTACTACGTGACTATAGCTTTTTCAGCCATTAAACTAGCAAGAAAGTTGAAGAAACCAACATTAAATTATTCTGTTTCATTACACTGTCGATAAACTGGATCATTTGACTTCATAGTGATATCAATGGAACTGCTAAGGTGTGTGTTCGTATAAATACTAATACTAATATAGTTTTTAAATCATAATTATCGTTTGTTACCCTATATAAAATACATACATTTCTCGCGATGGTTATGGTGGTTAGAATATTTTTATACAAGCACATATACACAAACTACCTCTTAACAAAAATATTTCATACTAATATCAATGAATATTTGCCTTAAAAATAGTTAAATATCTCCGTATATATGAATTGAAACCTCTCTTCACCGAGTCAGTGTTCTATACGCTCGTACTCCCGCTGACAAAAAATGCTTTATTTTCATATTAATCACTTTGCTATTGACTCATGAGAGCATTTATTTATAAAAATAGTTAATATTATACTTCAATACCTATGTAAAATCAATAAATCTTCAACCTGGGCCTTATACAACCAACACCAAAGAACAACATAAAAAACATCACAAATTATTATGTGAGCTCATACATAAGTACTCTTATGTTCTTAAGTGAATCAAAATATTGTTGGTATAATATCATAACAGGGGGCCTGTGGTGAGCTAATTTTATTGTACCTTTTATATAAAACGAAATGTAAAAATCTGGTGGTATGTGGCAACTTTTTCTTAATGCGAACGGTCCTATTAGAAAAATAGAGCTGTCGCTGATACAGGAATGGTTTCTCTATCCTACCATAGCAGTCAATAAAATCTAGCAACAGTCCCATTTCCCTGGGATGTGCTTCGGTAGCCCAGGCATATAGAGCCAGCCCCTCCTTTATTTTAATTTGTTTTTGCACTGCGACCAGAGCGTACCGGGCGTCTGTGGGGCAGGAGGCCATTCTGCCCTGGGACAACAACACCCATGAAGCACTCCAAAAGTAAGGCGAACCTTTAGGATGTACGGTAATGATAATTCAACACAGTTGTATAAGAACACAGCAGTTTTCAAGGTAATTAAATTCTTTATTTTTGTTCCTCAAGAATTAGTAAATATTTTACTTAAGCTGAGAATAGAGTATACTGATTCAGAATCTTCCTGTAAATCACACAGTGTACATTGTAAATTAAAACATCTAATATTGTCTCAGAATAATTTCAGCTTTACAAGATTATGAGACATTCATTGAGGAAAGGTAAACACAGAATCAATCAATGTAAAATGAAATGTCACAACTCTAGAAAACCTATATTTATGACTAGTTGAGACTACTTGTTCATAATGTCTTAGACAGATTGATAATTTACAATTAGTTGTAGTTAAACTGTTAGGTATATCATAATTATGTAACAAGGTAAACACAGGTAAGTGCAGCTTCATGTAGATTCAACAGGAAAGACCATCTTTGGTATTGTCCTCGATCCATTGGAGGAATTTGGAGACTCTGGTGAAGACGGTGGGGTGATTGATGTTATAACATTTTCCAAAGGTGAAGGACGTGATGCCAACCAGAGTGTAGTGAGACCCTTCGAACACCACCAGGGGCCCACCAGAGTCCCCCTGGCATGTATCTCCAAAGTCGGGCAAGACACACAACTGGTTCTCTGTGAGTTGTGTACCAAAACCTTTACAGTTAGAGTCCAAAATCACCAGAATCATTTCCTGGAGAACTTCAGCTTGGGGACCATCGTTTTTAATAACTCCCCAACCAGAGGCAGTTCCATACATATTTTCGTATGTTTTGTCATCATTGGCAGGAAGGCAAATGGTTCCCACCTCAGGATAAAATCTTAATAACATTGGTTCAAAGAGTTTCAGAAGTGCGATGTCTTTATTAAAAGTTTTTGAATTGTAGTCATGATGAACTATAATCTGCTCGACCCCCACTGCCTTAGTAACATATCTGTCGTCTTCAGTGAACGTGGAAATGTGGTCACCTATGCCAACTGATAGTTGGTAACTAGACACTTGTTCGCCATTGTCGTCAGTGACGCAGTGAGCAGCAGTGAGTATGTAACGGTTATTGATGATCGAACCCCCACACATGTAGTTCTCGCTGTTGTTCGCCCTAATGCCCACCTACAAAAAGGAATTATATGCTATATAAGCAAATTGTCTAAAATAAGAGTTACAGAGGATGAAAAGAAAACGTGTACTGGCTGGATGACTGTTGCATGAGGAAGAAGGAGGTAGAGATGAAGGAGAGCAATCACGAAGGAAATCGAAGGACAGGAGGGACCATTGAAGAACTGATATAATGAGGGGATTCGTGATGCTCTGTAAACTCACAAAACATTCATACAGTATATGGAGATATAAAGAGAGGTTTATAACGCTACATGACATCATGTGTAGTAGGAATACATTTGTCAGTGAGTCTCCCGACTATTTGGATATGAAGTTTATTACCTGCCATGGATATTTGTGCGCAGGTTTCACGTCCCATCCATTTATGATGCGTTTTTCATTGGTTTGGCCACACCGACAAATCTTGCCATCGTACGTGTCGTATTTCTCCCTAGATGCGTCCAGAGGTGTGTGTACTTGAACAACTTGGTTTGAAGATGCCTTTGCTTGCAGAATAGGGGTCTTAATTGGAGCATCCTGATTCCCCTGTTAATGCAGTAGTACATTATGTCTATAAAAGAGTAATCATTATAGAGTTATATATTACTTGATTACAAACATCGCTAATAAAAGACACCACTTTCAAGTTCTTCAACCCACATTTCTATACATTGAAGTGAAGAGATACCAGGTTACTGTACTTGGCCTTGTTTAAAACTGGACCGAATATATCATAACATTTTACTCATTCTTTGGATATACATTCACAGACAGAGACAATTATAAACAACTAGTGGAGGTACTAGGCGTTGCCCGGGAAAGATGCCTATATAACTATGGTTGAATAACCTTGACATGACATCCATATGCATAACACCATGACTTGGTAAAAAGTGTTAATAAAATCAAACGTCTAACATTTGTAATGGTCCTGACTGTATATCAATGAAAACACCTCTCACTAAGATACTAATTTAAAAAGATTGCTCACTAAACTATAAAATGTCCCCTTAGTCTTTATTGATATAGTAGTACTGTACACTCGGATACCATAGTTTCTAGCCCACTAGAGTCAAAGTCCGAAATCTGAAGCAGTCGGTTTCTGGATGACCAAACAAACCATCATGTGGTTACACATACACACATCTCGAACCAATGATATCATCCAGAAACCGCCTGCTTCAGAATTCAGCTATTTAGGTGGGCTAGGGACTATGCTATGCGAGTGTACAGTTGAGCAAGTTGAAATTCCAAGTAAAATATGAGTACATATGGCTACATCTGGCAATGTACCACTTTCCATTAGCTCTGGAGGCTTAGTAATTCATTGATAGTAAAATACAGGGTTTACTACACTCATATTTTTCTAGCACTTTCTACTTCCTCAACAGTACATAATACGTCTTTTCAGCTTGAAGGCTTGAGACAGATTAAATTTCCAAATAGCCTGTTTTGCCTTCTTCAACTCAAATGGTAAATTCCGTTCGAGTTGTACATTTGGCGCGCGTTTTTAGCAGCTCGAAAGGAAAAAATCCGTTTGAGCGATACATTTAGTGCGCGATTCAAGAAGCTCAAACAGAAAATGTCCGTTCGACCTCTTCGTTATTTTGATTTTAACCAATAAATAGAATGTTTGACATTTTAACGTAAATTCTGCGTCAAGTTATGTAATGTTACGTCATAAAAATCTTTGCCGGTGGTGCTGATAAGAATATATAGTTTTGGGAGTGTAATAGTTTTTTAGCGTTTTTATAGTAGATGACGTAATTTTTACGTCGAGTTACATCATACTACGTCATACCAATGACTGACGATCAAAAGCTGACCGTTAACACTACCTCAGTATTAGAACCTTCGTTAAAATTGGATCAGATGACAATTATATATATATATATATATATTAAGAATAAGGGATTGTCATACAACACTGACCCAGGCCGTCCATTGGGAAGGTTTCAACTGGTGCTGATGGTCAGGTGAAGTCTTCATCTTTGTAACAATACTGGTACCAGACTGTGGCAGGCTGTTCACACCTGACACACATACCTGTAGTACAAACAAGTGTAATTGGTGAGATCAAGTATATAAGTTTGTCATAATGATATACCGACTGACTAAAGGCAGGTAAAAGTCAAGGTTGGTGTTTAATTTGACTGACTGAAACAAAAACACACCAATAATAATTTAACAGCAAGAGTCACTAGAGAAGAGCAACACTTTTCCAATTGGTTTATGTAAAGTGATGATCTCAAACTCGGATACATTTGGAGAGGCAAAAATACCACCACAATATTTACCCCATACAGGAGATCTTATTACATCCACATATTCCTTGACACACGGTATGTATCTGACACAAGGTATGTACTGTACGAGTATTCATGTAGTCTATATTAACAATTATTTGGGTTGATTAATTAACTGAGGATTAAAGAAGACCTATTTTGGTCTGACAAATCATGTAGGTACGGAATGGCAAGGAAGGAAGTTATATTAAAAGGTGGGTCAGCATGCACGAAGGAAACACATATTTTGAGATGTAAAAGTAATGAATGTGAATCTCTACCATTGCATTTTTCATTAACAGACTCTTTCACGTTAATCGAATTATACCAGTTGTTTTTCTATTGAACAAAGGTTTATTTCCCTTAGACATTATTAATCAGACCTTAGATCAAAGTATATAATAAAAATATATATTTTACTGCTTATTGATTTGTAACTGGTTTTAACGTTTGGGTAACAGGAATGTTTACCAATGAAAAGAAGTATTCTTAATGGTTTAAATTCTCAAACTCGTCTGTTATTATCTAAAGGTTAAATATTACTTAGCAGAAAGCTCACCAATACAGCTCGTAGGATAAGCTTCATGATGCTGGCTCTCTCTCAATCTTTCTATGTTCCTCGACTGACACACCTAAACCCTAGAGAGATCCTAATATATAGTCTTCCATAATCACACTCACACATCCCCACTGCACTCAGAGCGACACATCAGACGAGTAACCAACCTACCAGTCTGGCAGAACAGATCAGTAATCTTACGGAACAGATCGGTAATTTTACAGAACACATTGGTAATTTTACAGAACAGATCAGTAATTTTACAGAACACATTGGTAATTTTACAGAACACATCGGTAATTTTACAGAACAGATCAGTAATTTTACAGAACAGATCGGTAATTTTACAGAACACATTGGTAATTTTACAGAACAGATCAGTAATTTTACAGAACAAATTGGTAATTTTACAGAACAGATCGGTAATTTTACAGAACAGATCGGTAATTTTACAAAACAGATCGGTAATTTTACAGAACACATCGGTAATTGGGTAGGCATAGCAGACGGTTCTGTAGAACTAATCGGTCATTTGGCAGAACAGATCGTCAATGAGTAAAAATAGATTGGTAATTGAACTGTGTAGTCGTTTCCAATGTCTCTCACCACACCTTCTTTGTGTCTGTAGATGGGTTCCCAGAGAAGGAGAGCTTGACATAGGCATCTCTCAGGGCAAAAGCAGGAAGGATGGACGAGGGCAAGGACTTGGTATACAAAGAAGAAATACCAGGGTGAGGCAGAGAGGATACAGTCTCCTCCACTCCTGCCTTCAACACATCAGCGTTGCCATCGTGAGTCCCCTAAATTGTGTGAACCACCACCAGTTTTGAGACTCAGATTCGAAGCATTTGCCAAGACCTTGGCATATGTTTCGGATCGGAGTCTCGAAACTGGTGGTTCACACTATATGTGGAGGAGGAGTAGACACATTGGCAACGCTGATGTGGTGAACGCAGGAGTGGAGACTGTATGTCATGCACAGCTGAAGTACAGTCTCCTCCACTCCCGCTTTCACCAGTTCAGCGTTACCAAAGTATACACCAGGCATCGTGTGAGTTACCAGTTTCGACTCTCGCATCCGAAACACCTGCCAGTAAGAGTAAGGGCTGATGGCAGGTATTTCGGAGGCGAGAGTCGGAACTGATAGCTCACACGATGCCGGGTGTATTCGTTAGCAACACTGAACTGGTGAAAGCGGGAGTGGAGGAGACTGTACCCTTTGCAGTCTTGGCAGCTGGAGGCAAACAGTCCACATCATCGGAATTCTGCGAGGAGTCGGATGTGGCATCAACGGGTCGCTTGGTAGAGGTTGAGGAGGTGGATGGTACAATGAATAATGAAAAAAAATGTAGATCTTGAGCTTTTTGGTGATAATGAAGACTGACCAACGTGTGAGCTTCTGAAAATGCCCTTTCGGGAGTGTAGTGATGGGGACTCGAGGAGATCTTTTAGCAATGGAAAGTGAATTTTGGCTCAGGGCCCGTATTCACAAAGGCAAAGTTCACTCTTAACTTAAAATTTTGTTAGTAAGCATTTATTCATGGCGAGGACTAGTACCCGACACTGCTTTGAAATCATAACAATACCTCATATAAGTAGAATAGCAAAACCATTCACTGCTTCGAAATGAACCTGAAACACTATGTTGAGGTCAGAAATGCAAATATACGAACAAGTCCAAACTCTAAGATGTTTTGTGAATACTGGCCCAAGTGGAAAAATAATTTGGTGGAGGGGCGTCTGTAATCCTGTGACAATCCTGTTCTGCTGAGGAGGCCACTGTGACACTACACCATCCACCAAGACATCCATGTCTCCTGCCGCATACTGGTTGGTGTAAATTCTAGGAGTCAGTAGAATAAATCCGTTCAAGTTCTTTCGATCAGAAATTATTATCTATGAGGGATTGCTGTGGCATGAATGCCTTTATATTATTTCCCTCTTAATATTTCCCTAAGGTCATATTTGCAAAGTTGTTATTTTTGCTAACTCCCTAACTTTATATACGTCAACTTTTTGACTTCATATTTCCTAACTTCAAAAACTCGGTCACAAAACGTTTAAATCTTATTAAAAACACTACAATAATCTGGCACCACGAATATATAATTTATCATGAATGATAACAAATTTCAAGAAGAGAAATAATTTAAAATAGACAGAACCAATTTGTAATATGACCGATAATATTAGTAATCGAACTTAACAAGATTCGTCAATTGCAATACCAAATGAATAAGTGAGCAGGACGGATTTATAATAAAAATTACTATGTTCACTCGCCGACCATAAAATCTAGCCCACCTGTGTCGAAGCCCGAGATCTAAAGCAGGCGGTTTCTGGAGGACAGCCTACCCCATGACCTACCCCTTGGCCATTGCCTTAACAATCCATCACGAGGCCACACATCTCCATATCTCATACAGCCACAATCAAATATCCACCGACACTTTCCTTCCATCGTGAAAACAAATCATATAAAAAAATATTCATACAACACCTTACGTCAACTCAACTTCATCATTTATTATTATGAGGTGCTGCAAAATCATACACGTGTTGTTCTTTATTACCAAGATATGTATGTTTCCAAGATGGAAGGAAAGTGTTGGTGGTTATTTGATTGTGGCTGTACAGTCACGAGCACTAATAAGTATTCACGTGTGTTTCAAATACCTAGAGACGGAAAATAAATGCACAATAAGATCTCCATTGGACCATTCAAACCTTCAACCAAGGCTGTATATACTTATCAATGCTCGTTACTGTACTGTGACTCGGCTAGGCTAGAGTTTATGGTCAGCGAGGGATCACATGAAATATTATGATTGTAAGGGTACAATTCTAAACTCTTCCGGGAATTAAAAATCCCTCTATATACATAAGACTGTAAATAAGAGTTTTATGAAGGGGTACGTATGCTCCAATTTGCCTTCAATAGCTTATATCCCTAAATCTGATCACAGTTGGGTGAGCTATATTGGCAAACCATATGTAAGATTACTATAATTTTTAAAATGAGAAAAGTAAAAAGTAAAGGCAAGCTACCGGTACCCGACTGATGAAGTTACCTGTGAATATATATGAATTAAATTAAAGAATGCGTAGTGAAGTAAAGGAAAGCAGTAGTATTATAGAGTATTATATAGAGTATCAGTATTATATCAAAATATAATCATACAACACCTTACGTCAACACAACCCCCTCAATTATTATTATGGGGTGTTGCAAAATCATACACGTGTTGTTCTTTATTACCAAGATATTTACAACGATGAAAGGAAAGTGTCGGTGGTTGTTGTAGAAAGACGAGGAGTGAGAATGAGAAGGATATGAAAATGTGATGTTATGAAATTATATACCAACGTGTTAAGAGAGATGTGTGTGATATTAATTAATATGCTTATCATTATTATTGATGCTATTGTTGTTGTAGTTATTATTATCGTTGTTGTTGCAAATATTATTGTTATTGTTGTTGTTATTATTGATGCTGTAGTTGTTGTTACTGTTGTAGCTATTATTTTAGTTGATGTTATTATTATTGTTATTGTTGTTGTTATTTTTTATGCTGTTGTTGTTGTGCCAAACTGAACGTGTGTTATGCAAAATTAATTAAAGGGAGGGACTCTTTTTTTTTGGTGAAATAGAGGGTTACTATTTCCTCCAAACTATATCACGAAACAACAGATCCCCTATAAGTAACTATGATATGATAATATTCTGAGGATGATATGGAGGAATCAGTAACTCTTGTTAATCTATTTTGTGAAATAATTATCAATCTCTCTTGCTTCATCAACGTTCAATTTTGTGACATTATCGATTAGTTCTACAAAATCGTCTTACCATCAGACCTATATACCAATGTGTTCCGATTAAGGGGGTAGTTCGTTATTGGTACATTGGAGTGCCTTGATTCCTCCAAAGTAAGCTAGGAAACAGGACCAGAAGAGCAAAAATTATGGTGTTCTGTTGCTTGGCATAGTTTGGTGGATTCACAAAACTCCCCCCTTAATTTTAGTAGTGATCTGTTCTGCCCAGACTGGTTGGTTGGTCGCCCGTATGGCTATATAATGGTCTGCCTGGAGTGTAGGTTAGTCAGTGGAGGAATAAAGAGAAGGAGAAGCAGCGTCGATGAAGTTCATCTCACTGGCTGTGTTGGTGAGGTTTCTATCAACGATAGTGGATTTGGTTTGGTCTGTTCTGCACGAGTCGTAAACGCGTTACCTGCGTAATACATACTTCACTCAATGTAAAACGAACGTCTTAATCAATATTGTTTCACTGATCATAAATAATATAAAAGAACAATCACAGTTTATATTCTAAATCTCACAATCTATACTTTCCCATACAAACAGTACCGGTGCTGCACAAATTTACATCAACAATTCTTGGAGATCAGACCAAAACAAATCCACCATAACTAATATTTTTTAAAGTGCGTAAACCCCATTTTAGATTTTCCCTCGTTGTTGATGATAATTGTGGATCTTTTACATTTTTTCTACTTCCATGTGAGGTTATGGGGTTGAAATTTGACAGATATTTTAATTTTTAAAGTCGGATGCCCTTCCTGACATTAGCCATCCCTATTGAGATAATAATAATAATAATAATAATAATAATAATAATAATAATAATAGGAAATACGGCATTGGTAAATCTGGATCAACTGGTTCTTCCAAAATATTCCAGGCAACAGCCCACCATTATTATTGTTAACCAAAGCTTGTTTCCTGGCATACTTTGGAGGAATCAAGGCGCTCCAATGTACCAAAAGTATACTATCACCTTAAAAGGAAGCGGAATACATCTTGTAAAAATAGAGTACCAAGTGAAATGAGTCACACACACTATCACTTCCTCTTAAGGACCCTGTGATCGTGTATGAAAATTGGAGGCTTCTGATTCCTCCTGACCATGCCTCGAAACAAACTCTTTCCATATAGGTGGTGTTTCGTGGCATTATTTGAAGGACTCGTTAACCTCCAATTTTCTGACTACAATACAGGGTCCCTTAAATGGGCTTTGAAGTTAAAATCGGGTTATCAGCCCTATTGTACACACCCATCCTTGTGAATCTCTTCCATTCTTGCCTATCATGCATCCGTATTATTGTTTCATTCATACTTATTCCAAGCATTCTTACACAATCACTCACCATATCACTGATCTTGCTTTTGATAAGACAGGAAGGTGTGGGGTAATTTTTGGAAAACAGAGTAACCCAAGAGAGAAAGGTAGTAGGTGTGATGAAGACACTGATTATAAAGAAAAGGTTAATTACAGAGTTAATTACCCAGTTACATGGAGATAATATTAATAAATACTGATTATCTGGGGAATCATTATGGACGTAAACACAATAACATTACACCAAGCAGCTAATTCATATAGTTTAAATTCCAATTGTTGTGTAATCAAGGTTTCCTGCTTCTTTCTACATTTGTATCATCCATAATAACAAGAACCTTTGAACCAGAGGTGTTGGTTTAAAAAGATGGTACTTAGTTTTTCTTTCATATTCCTTACTATACTGTACAACATCTTACGTGTAACACATGTCAAGATTGTTTGTTTTTCTTAACTTTAGTATTAATATTAAGGTGGTCATTCTTTTTTGGTACATTCGAGTGCCTTGATGCCTCCAAAGTATGCTAGGAAACCGGACCAAATATGCAAGGTTTCTGTTGCTCCAGATTTATCAACTCAATACTTCCCCCTTAATTAACCTGTCGTGCAAAAAATAGTCACCCAGGACACTGAAAAAATTAAGGAGGATGGGTCATGATTACTGGATGCGATAGTAAATGTTCTCACCACTTACACTTGCTTCCACTCAGGTGCATGTGGCAGGTGTGAATAGCCTGCCACAGTCTAGTACACGTGTTGTTACCATGTTGAAGAACTCACCTGTCAGCCTCCACGACTTCAAATCACCCCACTATACGGCCCGGGTCAGTACTGTGTGAAGTTCCAGTAGCTATCAATAAATGTCAACTGGTACTCCAGTTGATGTCAACTGGTACTCGAGTAGATGTTAACTGGTACTCCAGTTGATGTCAACTGGTACTCCAGTTGATGTCAACTGGTACTCCAGTAGATGGCAACTGGTACTCCAGTTGATGTCAACTGGTACTCCAGTTGATGTCAACTGGTACTCCAGTTGATGTCAACTGGTACTCCAGTTGATGTCAACTGGTACTCCAGTTGATGTCAACTGGTACTCCAGTTGATGTCAACTGGTACTCCAGTTGATGTCAACTGGTACTCCAGTTGATGTCAACTGGTACTCCAGTTGATGTCAACTGGTTCACTAGTAGATGTTAACTGGTACTCCAGTAGATGTTAACTGGTACTTCAGTAGATGTCAGCTGGTACATTTGTGCCTCGCTGTTGTGGCGCCTAATGTCAATCAATCAATGCTTGTACATTTGCAGATATCAACCGGTTATACTTAAAGAAAGTGATGAAATCACATATTTATATTCAGACACTGAGTTGGTGTAGTCTGTCTTACTTACAGTACCTTTGTATTACCGAGACATATAACATTTCATATAATTCTACAGGAAAGTGGGGATGATCTAGATTGGGTGCCACTTCAGGACAATAAGACTCCTTTAACCCGAGGTTCTGCTGCACTCACACCTATGGATACATCACTGAAACTCTTCAAAGAACAAGACTCGAACATTTGGAATCATTGTCCATGTGGTCAAATCAATAAGAACCGCATCATTAAGGGTTGGGAGGTTAAACCTAAACACAAGTACCCATGGCATGTATGTATGAGGGAGTTTTATATTGTTGAATATAGAATTGCAAATATCATTTATATAGAGAGAGATCAATTCTTACAAAAACACAGTGTAAAGATTTTGAAATGTCATTTAACAGCTCAATAGAGGTGAGTCAATATTTTCATAAATAACTCTGTAAGATATCTTACCTTTGGGGCACATGAATTGAAGTTAAACAAATACCACATATTGTTTCAGATATCCTGTTAATTGCTTTCAAAATTGAGGAAAAATAACACTTAGACCAACCTCTCATGATGACTCTATCATAAAAAAATAAAATAATGTATTTGTTTACTCTGCAATACATTATATTGCAGGTGGGCTTGAAGGAAAACAACAGCTTGAACTACATCTGTGGAGGTTCCATCATCAATAACCTCTACATACTCACCGGTGCTCACTGCGTCACGAACAAGTATGAGGTCATTCAACACCCTCTAATTACAGTGGGCATTGGAGACCATCTATCCATGTTAGATGGTGATGAAACAATGTTGGAGGTCACGAAGATCATAGTTCATGAAGATTTCAACCCGAATTCATTGGATAATGACATTGCACTCCTGAAACTCTCTACTCCAATAAATTTGGGAAGTGATTCTAAGGTGGGAACCATTTGCCTCCCCTCTAATGCAGATAAATCTTACAGTCATACCCTTGGAATTGCTTCTGGCTGGGGCGCCATAGACGACAGTGGTACCCAACTTGATTTCCTCCAAGAGATGGTTTTGCCGATTTTGGATTCTGATTGCATGGGTTATAGTAAATATGTCACGGAGAACCAGTTTTGTGTCGATCCAACCTATGGAGATACCTGCAGGGGAGACTCTGGTGGCCCTCTGATGGTTGATGAAGGGACCCATTACACTCAAGTTGGCGTCACTTCTTTCACTTTTAAGGACTGTAATGACAAGTATCCTACTGTCTTTACCAAGGTTTCCAACTACTTCCAATGGATCAAGAACAATACTAAAGATGCTCAGTACTGCTGATTTCATCACACTTGTATTGGTCCAATTAACCTACGCACTCTGTATCCAATGATCTGATCCGACATGATTTAACTTTATCTGACCTGCTGACCTACCCTGATTTGACCTGATTTAACCTGTGTTGATTGTTAAATATTTACTGTGTTTCTTTTTTTGTGTTAACATAGGCCTATGTATAATATCCAATAACAATAAATAAGAAGAGTGAACAGCATCCAATTCGTTGTTTTCTTTATCGGACACTTATCTCCATGTGTACTTAGTACAATAGTTGATTAAATGCTCCCCACCCCACCAGTGGGACCCGCCTTGACGTGGTATGGGGGCTTGAGTGTCTCTAGGACTTGGCTAACTGGACTGGAGGTAGCTTCGGCCCCTGCTCTGTGTCGATTTCGAGGAGGGGGGATGGGGCTTTCCCTGCTGGTGGTGTCGCTGGTGAGAGACCAGACTGTGTGGTTCCCGTGCAATAGGCTGCCAGTGCGAGCCACCAGTGTTGCCCGCCAGAGGGACAGGTCTCTAGGGGCCGTCCTGTGTTGGATGGTTGGGTGTCTGGGCCGGGAGATGTTGAGTAGGGACGTGTCAGCACCGTCGTGGACAAACTTTCGAGCCAATGAGGCTGCTTTTTAAAATGAGTGGCCCCATGGGGAACGAGGTACCCGCCCTCGCCGACCAGCGCTCAGTCCCCTCTTCTGCTCCTCCCCTTCTTACGTTCTCGCCAATGCAAGATGTACAGTCGCTGGCAACATAGACGTCTTCGTGGTTCCTCTGAGAAACTTTACTCCATGGACGTTCCTCCTTGCAAAGCAACCATCTCTGTAGACTTTTCCATATTTTTCTCTCAGTTTCACCAGAAGCGTTCTCGTGGTTCTGATGAATCTCTTGATTCAAGAGATGATGCCCCTGGCAAGCTTCCTTTGGGAACATTGGAAAGGCGTGAAGTTAATGTGGATGCTTTGGATATAGTGACTTCAAAAGATTCAGTTTCTCTTCCGCTTGAGCAGAGGAGTGATTCTTCTACATGTATCTGCCTGTGTCAGTAATACAACTTCTGTACAGGACAATACCTATGTGGTTGTTTCAAAGAATATCCCTGCTCATCTACCTTCCCCTTCTAACAAATCAGATGCTTCAGAGACCCATCTAAGGGTCTCAATTACTGCCCCAAATCCAGTCTTCTTCTAATGGTCCAGTCTTCTTCTAGTGGCCCAGGATTAGACAAAACTTATAGTTTGAGTAAAACCTCAGATCAAGGTTGTAGTGGGAAGTCCCTCCGTGAGGCTTCTAAGAAATCCTTACTAAAGTAACACTGTTCAAGGTCCTTCAGTGGAATTGCCGTGGCTTGCGTGCCTCTTGGGAGGAACTGCGCATTCTCTCTAGCTTCTCTCCTGCATGTGTTTCTCTCCAAGAAACAATGTTTGGGGACCATATCCCTGCCAGTCCTGCAGTATATTCTACATTTTATTTCAATTCATTTGAAGATCAGGGTCACCATGGTGGCTCTGCCATCCTAGTTTGGCACGATGTTCCGTGTACGAGCCTGGAGCTTGACACTCTGCTCTAGGCTGTTTCAGTGAAGGTTCTTATGGACGTCCCCTACACTTTGTGCAAGCTATACCTGCCTCTCAATATTACAGTTTTTTACAGTTAATTTTATTGGGTGATTTTAATGATCGTCATCCTTTGTGGGGTGACAGTTTGGTCAACTCCAGAGGTGTTTTATTGGTTTCTTTCATTGAGGATTAGTGACTGGCAGTTTATTAGAGAGCTAACTTCTTCGGTCTCTTCTGTAGCAGATTTTGGTTGCTCTGACGAGGCTGTAACATATTTCACTTATATGTTCCACTCTGCTGCACTCAACTCTGTCCCAAAAACTTCTGGCCACTTTCCCAAACGTCCTGTCCCTTGGTGGTCACCAGTCTGCACCACTGCTGTGCTGGAGAAGCGCGCTGCTTTCTTTCGCCTTTGTAGCAATCATGAGGACCCAACTATTTTAGAGGATTTCTGACAGTCAAAGGCTCAGGCTAGACGAGTTTTAAAAGTGGCACGATTTTGGAAGATCTATGTGTATTCAATTAATAGTAAAACTCCACTCACCTAAGTGTTCAGGAGAGTCCGTAAGATGGCGGGGATGGTTTCTCCTAGTTCTCCACCTGTTCTTAAGGTTAATGAATAATTTTACAGTGGCCAACACCATGACGGATGCTTTTACAAGAGTCTCCAGCCGTGACTCTCGACCTGTGAATGTCAGGTATTTGTTGGGAACCCAGGATGGCACTGTAATGAAAGTTATAACCATATATTCACCCTGAGAAACCTGTATTTTGCTATCCCCTTCTCTGCAGTGACACTTCTCCTGGGCCAGACAACATTCCATATGCAATGTTGCGACACTTGGATGAGAAGGGAATTATTTTTTTCTAGCTTTATATAACAGAATCTGGGTGGAGGGTGTCTTCCCTTCTGGGTGGAGGGTTGCTACCAGCCTTCCTATCCCCAAGCCGGGCAAGGATTCTAGAAGGATTTAACTGTTTGCGACAGAAGATAACCACGTCACCGTCTTTCCTCTCTGTCCTTAGGTGGTGAAACATTACAAAATTTTCGATTGTCCACGTTTCAGGAACAACTTGTCATGCCTCCGTTATCGCTATCACGTCTGCACTCGTGGATTTAGCTGTGGTGACATCTTCGTCAAACTTGTTGCCCATTGATGTAATATTGGACATAAAGCATACCACACACGAGGAACTTTAAAATATTTGTAGGATTTACGTTGTGCAAGTTTATTTCTTGTTGTTTGTGGGTTGAGGGGAATGACGGATATCTTCCGCTGCACACACTGACCTCTCCTTTGAGTTCTGTTTTTGAAGAGTCCAAGTGTTTTGAGTCTATATATGATGTCAGGTGGTGGGTATCCACATCCTTGCTTGAGGTGGTAGAGGGTGGAAATCTTGTAATAAGACATGATTGGCACACTCCAGAACTAACTAACCACTCCACTTATCACTGATATCAAAAATCTTGTAAGTACCCCGATGAAAGAAGAATGACTGATGAGAATAGTGTGGGAAGAGGGGTCAACAAGCTGACCCAGGCTGCTACAGGAGCGCCAAGTGACCCGACCTCATCTCACGGTGTCTGGCGGGTGTGTATGTGTATATATGTATGTTTGTGTGTATGAATGCAGGTATATACATATATATATATATATATATATATATATATATATATAAAACAGTCTGTCTGTCTGTATGAACGCTAATCACGGCCGCATTGTTTCACCTAGAGTAATAAGTTTTACATACATTTTATCTCTAAAACCTGGAGAGTGTCTTGGCCTTATATATTTTTTTTATTTTTTCAATGATTAACCAATTAAAAACGACTTTTTTCCTCCCTCCCCCCCAGCTGACAAATGCTGGTAAATTTTGTAATTTTTCAACTTTCATGTAGGCAAAAAAAAATTCTTACAGAATGAAAGAGCTTGAATTTACACACGGCCACCAACATCAACTTCAGGATGTGATGCCTGCATGGCAGATGGAAAAAATCATGATCAAACTTCTGCTCTATAAGAATGCAGGCTTCATTGCATCTCCCAGTGTTTGCTGCAGTGGTGTCGAAGCAGAGACCAATCACATCTTCATGCAGCTCCCACTCCTGGATAAGAGCATGTACAGTTGGACACATGAATGGGTGGTACAGCCCAAGTGAAAGATGGTCAATTTCTCCCAATATCAAGTTCCTTAGTGCCAAATAGGAGACATCAGGGGCAGAAGTCAGTATTGAGGAAGGTAATAAAAAGCAAATACCTGATAATAGACACTGGTTACTCAAATGGGACAAGTATCTTTCACCTGGGCTGTACCACCCATTCATGTGTCCAACTGTACTATTGGCCACAAGTATTCGTATCCACCTCTGATATGCTTCAACCAGAATTCATCTGGTAACACTGACTCGCATGTCCAGATGTACGATATCCTTCTGTTCCCCCTCTTCACTTTCCCTTCACATGAATAAGTCGACATATAATATATTTGTAGCTATTTACTTACATTGTGGGTATATACTATTCATTAGTGTGATTTATCCCCTCATTCTGTCAAACTATCTCAGTATTGCAGTACTTCCTCTACAACAGCCTCAGCACTGAAGCCACACTTCTCCATCAGATTTTTGTGATAGTGGAGAACTTTTCCATATACACCAATAATACACCTATTCATAACACATATTATAACATAAGAGAGTGGAGGGACGGAGAGTGAGAGGAGGGGAGGAAAGAGAAGAGTAAAGGGATTGGAGGGAGAGTAGTCAGAGTGAATGAAGAGTGAGAGGAAGATATGAAGAATAGTGAAAGTAAGAGTGGAGGGAGAGTGAGAGGAAGATAGGAAGAATAATGAGAGTGAGAGGAAGAGTGGAAAGAATTGTGAAAGTGAGTAAAAGACAGAAAAAAAGAGTGTGAGTGGAGTAAAAGTGGAGTGAGAGTGAGAGGAAGACTGAAAGAATAGCGAGAGTGAAGTAATAGTGGAGTGAGAGTAAGACTGAAAGAATAGTGAGAGTGGAGTGAGAGTGAGATCAAGACAGGAAATAGTAGTGAGAGTGAAGGGAGAGTGAGAAGAAGACAGGAAAAAATAGTGAGAGGAAGACAGGAAAGAATAGTGGAGTGAGAGTGATCCCAGTGATTAAAAATGTGATCATTCATTTGTAACGCTATTAGTAAAGGATTTGTGTGATGTTAGAGTGAAAGTGAGTATTATTACCAGTGGAATAGGCTTACCAACTCGACATAGCACTAGCAATAGAGGTGGTTCCAAAACTTTTTTTTCAGAGTGTACATATACGTCAAATACATGATTATTTTCATATTCCTGACATAATTTACATAAATAATGGATGTTTTGTTATGCAAGGTACGAGACACCTACTGGTTGCCTTGGAAACAGTGTTGACTCACCAGTTCTTTCCTTGGTGGGTGACAGATGGTTGATTAGAAGATAAACTATTTAGTCGTTTTAATCGCTGCAATAATTAAACAAGTGTGTGATGCCAACCCAGATATAAATTATCTGGTAATTTTGTAATTATTTATAATGATAATTGTATTCAAATAATTTTGTGTAATTATTTATAATGATAATTGTACCCAAATCATTCTTAATGATTAGAAGGGGTAAAGTAATTAAGCATAAAGTGACTTATTTCAATAAATATTTATGCAGAATACACAAAATACTTAGGAATTCAAGTTTCCATTAACTGTGACTCATACACACTCACTAATATGTTTCCAATGGCACAACAATGTTTATAAATCTATATCTTGTTTTTTTTTATGGTGGGACTATGCATTTGCCAAATTAAAGTTCCCTAATTCCAGGAAGCTATCAATACGAACAAAGAAGAGTTTGATTAAAACCCTTATGTGGTCAACATTTTCATACGGTGTGGAGAGTTGGACGTTGCCAGTGGTGATGGTAAGGAGATTAGAAGCGATGGAGATGTGGTTGTGGAGGAGAATGATGAAGGAAGATACTATGGACGGCAAGAATGACGA
This sequence comes from Petrolisthes manimaculis, assembly GCA_034508575.1. Taxonomy (NCBI): domain Eukaryota; kingdom Metazoa; phylum Arthropoda; class Malacostraca; order Decapoda; family Porcellanidae; genus Petrolisthes; species Petrolisthes manimaculis. The sequence goes on along the minus strand of JAWZYT010000097.1, from coordinate 144,884 downwards.
ATGACACAGTACTGGAGATGGTGGAGAAGAGAGAGTTGATGAGGGTGGTCAGGGTGGTGAGAAGACAGCTGAAGTTTCTTGGCCATGTTATGAGACAAGGGCTAGAGGATCTGATAACCAATGGAGTGGTGGAAGGAGTCAGAGGAAGACCAAGATTATAATACATGGACAGATTTGTGAGACTAGCAAGTGGAGGAATGACAAATGGGCAGTTCATTAGAACTGCAAGAGACAAAAAAAATGGAAAGACATGGTTGCTGACGTCCTGGTGGATATGGCACAGCGTTAAGGTCCCAATAGACCGGGTGAATGCTCGTGTAGTACCTTCATATAAACTTTATATGAAGGTACTACACGATCATATTATAAAGGAAAAATGGATGGCTACCATTGTACATGTTTCAAGGGTCAGTCAAGTGTAGTAGGAAAGCTGTATGGAAAGGTGCTTGATATTGATATGGACGGTGTGGTAAGAGAGGTAAATGCTAGGGGGACGGAGAGAGGACTGAGCTTGGTGGACAGCAGAGGTAGACTTGGACTTAAACCAATCACTGTTTGCTGATGATACGACGTTAGCGGCAGAGTCAGAAAAGAACTGAGTATGTTAGTTCAGAAGTTTGGACGGGTGTGCAGGAGCAAACTGAGAGTGAACGTGTCAAAGAGCAAAGTAATGAGAAGTAGGAGGGGAGCAGAGGGTGGAAGGATGAATATAATGCTAGTTGGTGAAATATTGGAGGAGGTGGAGTGCTTTAAGTATTTAGGGTCAAATTTGAGGATGGATAGCAAAATATAGACAGAGATAAAATCCAGAGTAAATGAGGTAGGAAAGGTGCTTGATAGAATGAATACGATGTTTGACTGTAAAATTAGAATGGATGTAAAGATGAAGTTGTACAAAGTTATATCAGTACATACTGCACTGTATGGAGCAGAAACATGAAATATGGAAGAAAGAGAGAAGAGAAGGTTGAATGTAATAGAGATGAGATGTATAAGGAGCATGTGGAAAGAATGGACGAAATAGAATGGTAAAAAGGATAGGGGGCTTATAAGTGGGAAGTGTACGGAGGAGAGGAAGGCCACAGAGGAGATGGATGTACAGTTATGTAGTTTTTCTTTGTTTATTTGTTGTAAACCTTCGAAAACACCAGGGTGTGTACGAATTCATTTGGCCTATACCATGTTATGGCTGGCATCCCAGTTTTAACTTGAAAGACCAAGGAATGGCTACTTCCACCAGGGCTTAGTGAAGGGACCTATGACGTGGATGCAAGAACTCGTTACAGGAAAGCTGGGAATTTTTGTGGGCTAGAAAGGGGAAGCGATTGCGTGAACCAATTCACTAGGTACTCTATCTTTTACTTTCTGTATTTTGCTGACATTACAACATCTATTGTAACTATGTATTCACATAAGACCCTGACAGTCAATTAGGATGATTTAAACTTGTCCAGGTGGGCAGGTGAATTTTTCATCCTAGTAACATCATCACTGGTAACAAACACACGTGACAGGCTGTACACACCTGCCACACACACGTGTAGAAACAACCAACAGGTATAATTAAGGCAGCAGTACACTGTTGATGGTAAATTTGTAGCAACGGTTTCCTGTAAACTATTCCAAGCAACAGGCAACCACTATTTTTGTTAATCTTGTCATATTTCCTTGTATAATTTGAAAGAATCAAGAGGATCTAATGTACAGTACCAAACGTATTTTATCCCCTTAACCCTTTCTCGTCCGACCTTTGTGAATATTTCATTTTTACGTGTGGGAACCTGTAGATATACAGGGTTATTCAAAACTATATTTACAAAATGACAGGGAAAGTCCTGACATGATGTTAAACATATTTCCATATGTATTTTTCAAAACATTAAAATTTAATGACAGGCATGAAAGCCAAATCCATTACCGTGGGCGAATAATCGAACACTTCTAAAATTAACTCCTCCCTCAGGGAGTCTCAGTCACGTGGACAACAAGGGAGAAGAAGAGAGAGGTTTATATATTTTTTTTTATTTTTTTATATATAGGTTTCCTACAAACATAATATGTTATACATTATTAGGTACAGTTTTGTTTATCATGCATGTGATATGGGAGGAAACAATTATATATATGTAATTAACCCTTTCACTGCCGTCAGTACCATATGGCATTCGTTGCTGGCAGCTCGGCAGTGCCGTCAGTACCATATGGTATTCGCTATGTGCAGTGCCGTCACTACCATATGGTACTTTCACGTCTATAATTTTTTTGAAAGGAGGGACAAGAGTTATAACTATGGGATAATAAACTGGCAACCCAATACGATTTACTGACACCCTAATATCGTCCTTCTGGACAGCCATTAGGATAAAATAATAGGTTAGAAGATGCGCCATACTAAACACACACAGTGGACAGGTCAGTGTTGGCGGGAAATAGCCACAACACCTGCTACACTGCTGCTGGCTACTATATTCGGTACCGGTAGCGCCAATTTTGAACATAATTTATGACAACTATAGACATCATGCCACTTCCAGTATTTACCTATTTGTGTGGAGAGAACTTATTAGAGGATCTACATGATGTGGAGATGATAAAGAGTGATGGCAGTAATATCAGTGAATTATCAAAGTACACGTTAACTTCTCTACTTTACTTTAGTAATATCCTTACCAGTTTTGTCTATCATAAACAACTTCAATTATCTATTCAGACTCTTTATATGATACAAAATATGAAATACCAAACTGAGCTAATTTTAGTTGTAGTCAATTTATACAGTTGTTATAACTATAGAATACAGTTATTATAAGACAAACTGTACCTTGAGGAACAGTTACATATAATGCCAAACCATAGTACAGGTATTTGTATAAGATGAACTTGTTTGGTTTGTAACTACGGGTATTATAAGACAAAGTTTACTTTATGGACCAGCAGGCTACAAAATTACAAACCATTTGGTAATTGTACAAAGGATAAACTTGTTTGGTTTAATTGTAACTATGTACCGGGTACAGTATATAATTACAGTATGTATTGTTATCTTTGTACATACCATTATTTGAGTTGTGTACCATTCTTTGAAATGTAAGTAAGTTCCTATTATTTTGTGCCATGTAATAATCTTTGAAGTGTGTGCATTATTTGAACTACTGTATATGATTTATAGAGTTATTTGAACTCCACTCTATATGAAACTGTTTATTGCTATTTGAAGTAAATACTTTTGTTGAACTGTGAATTGTACTACTGTATTGAGTTGTGGAGTACAGAGGTACTGTATACTGTAGTATATTCATTTGTACCCATTTGAATAGAGTACCATGTTTTGTGCACCAATAGGACTGCATATGTACTATTAGTTGTATTTTTTATTATCTGAGGAATATCCCATTATTTCATTGCAAAATGTTTGAACTGGATGCTTTTATTTGATCTGTGTAGCTATATACATGTAGTGTACTTTAGTTTATTATAGGTAACTTTGAATCATATATCAATATAACAAGTATATATATTGCTCTTCTTATCTGAATATGTACCAATATTTGGATCAGCATTGTGACCTTGTTTCCACTGGGTGTCGTTGAATTTAGTACTATAGCTGCCCTAATATGAATTGTGTGCCAATACGGTAGGCTACAGTATAGGAATTATACACTTCTCCTTTTCTGAAATGTGTACCAGTATTTGAACTGTTTATTCACTCTGTAAGGCCAGGCTAGTCTATGATATAAGGAACCTTTACAAGCCAATTATCATTATTTTGTCTTGTTAGATACCTTCAGTTACCACTTTGCCATTTCGCAAGCTCCAATCACTGCTCTCTTGATGTGTAGTGGTTATATATAAGATTATAATAATTACAAAAGGGAGGGCTATTAGGTAGGATGGAAACGAGGCTGGAAGTGACTAGGAAGGCACCAGAATTGGATGGGTACAATATACAGAAGAAAGGGAGGTACTGTATGGGAGTGCATGGTGGATAGATGAGTTGAGAGAACCAGTACAGAAGAAAAGTTTAGAAGGTTCAGAAAAAAACTCTACAGAGGAAAGTGTCAGAGGAGGTGAAGGAAAGGTGGAAGAGGGAGTAGAAATTGTGAAAAAAGCAAATTAGCCAGTCACTCCAGGTCTTTCTACATCATAATCAGTCAACCCAGGTCCTGCAACACTGCCTGTGAGGATTCCAGACAGATTTGAATGGAGTGATGGACATGATTTTGTACCTGACATTCACCCTTTAGATGATAGTTATATATATATATATTTTGTTAGTAACACAGATTTTCATTACTTTTAGTGTACAGTGTATGTAGAACCTAATGTAAATATACAATTACTATTACTTATTGTGTGATACTGTAACCTAAATTACAGTACAGAACTCTGGAAACATATTTTTATGTTCACTGTCCAAGGTAGTGATGAGTCGTTATAGTTATGGCCATCTAGATCAAATAATAAAATTACCGTAGTTATTCATCTATATTTTTGTCTGTCTGTATCACTTACTGTATGATTAGCCCATCATTTATTTATTATAACAAAGGAATAATATAATGAAATACTATGAATAGTTCAATCTCAGCTGATCACCAATGTAAACAATGGGTGATGGTATGTACAGTCGGCGGCAAAAGTCCTGTCGCCTCACTTGCTTCACCGAGGCACGCGATGTTCATAGACTCGAGATTATTAAGTGTAGAAAACGTGTGTATTTCTCGAGTCCATGAACACTGCCTGTCTCGATGAAGCAGGTAAGGCGACAGGACATTTGCCGCCGACTGTACTGTACGAGGGAGGGAAGAAATGGCTGAGGACACTCAGGACAGAGATGCTACAAGCTCATATTTTCATCATTATTGGCGCTTTACTAACATATAATCATAATGATATGACCATGAAGTAAGCCCAAAAATGGTCTCTTTATAACTAGCGAAGTTTTAAAATAATATTCTCCTTTTTTTTTTGTCGTTTTGATAATACTAATGAGACTGTGGTTGGGTGTAGTGACGCCGCCACTTCCCACCCACCTGGGCTATAGCCACGGGTTTTACATCCATTTGACAATACTGTTTCCAAGGCAATTCTCCATAGCAAATGCACAGGTTAGCATAAAATTTATTACACTATGTTACAACTCGAGTAAGGTATTATATGAATATAGTAAAGCGAATATTTATAACCTTGATAAATATAGGCCATACACGGCAGCCAATACTGAGAAATCGGCGTAGCGAAGATAGCGTTGGTAAACAATTTGGCAGTGAAAGGGTTAAAGAAAAAAACAAAGATTGCATCGGAGCGATATCCATCCTGTACTTCACCACACCAGCTGCTGGCAGATACTGACTGAGTAAGTGAATAGACTGATAAACTCACTGACAAGAGCTGCTGTACAATAATGGTCACATGTTGCCAATTGTCCATTTTTTCCTCTTTTTCTCAAATTATATGTATTCGTTATTACATATTACTATTATTATTATTATTATTATTATTATTATTATAATGTCTGCAGTGGTTATCTCTCTCTCTCTCTCTCTCTCTCTCTCTCTCTCTCTCTCTCTCTCTCTCTCTCTCTCTCTCTCTCTCTTGTTTCTGAGTGACAAGATGATAATATAAGTGGGAAAATAACATAGCTGTTTGGTGATGCAATTACGATTATGGTAATACTGTACTCCCTCTCCCTCTCATACAGTGATGTCCAGGTATGCTTGACAAAAATTCCCAAATATCAAACTTGGAATTTACTTCTTTGCCTCAATTATTCCCTGCTTACTCCTGAACATTGATGGTCTATTTAGAATTATTTTCGTCTGGTAGTAATTTCTCTGTTTACTCTTGAATAATCTACATATAATTTCCCTGTGTGGACTTCAAAATCAATAAAACGGAGAACTTTACCTGTACCTGGTAACACTGCCCTAGTATTTGAAGCACAGCGAGACAATAAGTTTCGCCGACAATAATAAAACAAACAAAAATATTTCCAGTCTACTGATATTTTACTTGTTTTCGTCATTGTTTTGATTCTATAGCACAATTTTAGAATGTCATAAAATATAGGTTATACAATGGCTAGAGACACTGGATTTGAGAGTAATTATGTGCTAGAACTTATTCTCTATATTATAGCCATGAAGATTTCTTCCTACAATGTTGATTTTTTTTTTTTTTTTTTTTTATTCTGGACATTTCATCGAGGGTGGTAAAGTGTTAAGGGACCCTGTGATGTAGTCAGAAATTTGGAGATAAACGAGTCCTTCAAATATTGCCACGAAACACCACCTATAGGGAAAGAGCTTGTTTCGTGGCATAATCAGGAGGAATCAGAAGTCTCCCATTTTCATACACGATCACAGGGTCCTTAATTAAGTCGTCAGCCAGTGAGTTCTGATAATTACTCCACAAACGCTGCCATAATTCCACTAATTTCTCTTAATTTTTTCCCATCACCGGCCTCGTATTAAGGGCCCTGTGATCATGTATGAAAAGTGGAGGCTACTGATTCCTCCTAACCATGCCATGAAACAAGCTCCTTCCCTATAGGTGGTGTTTCATGGCAATATTTGAAGGACTCGTATACCTCCAATTTTCTGACTACAACACAGGGTCCCTTAATTGAACATATATTTTTGATAAACTGGAGCGCCTTGATTCCTCCAAAGCATGCCAGTAAACTGTACCAGATTGACAACAAGTATGGATAGTCCTGTTGCCTGGAATAATTTGGGATAATCCTTTGCTTCAGATTTACCCCCAACACTGTACCTTCCTTTCTCCCCCCTTAAAAAGACGTGGGTGGTTTGGGTTGGTATATAAGGTGAAGGTGAAGTGTCATTGGTACCTGTGTTGGACCAAGTCAGAGAGAAGACACATTATGAAGTTATTGGTCTTACTGGCTGTATTGGTGGTGAGTCTAATCCAAAAACTATAATATATATATAGTCTATCATCCTTAGTCTAATCTGTGTTTGTGTCAGTCTCATATATATAGTCTATCATCCTTAGTCTAATCTGTGTTTGTGTCAGTCTCATATGGCTTCAGTCTTAGTAAGGGTAGTAGGTAAGAATATCCATGGTGTTGACGATGGTGTGGTACCGATACGATGACACTACAGAGTCATCGTACCGGTACTACGCCATGGTCAACACTATGGATATTCTTGCATACGATGGCGTGGTACCGATACGATGACACTACAGAGTCATCGTACCGGTACTACGCCATGGTCAATACTAGGGATATCCTTACTTACGATGGTGTGGTACCGATACGATGACTCCATAGACACACTACAGAGTCATCGTACCGGTTCGACGCCTACGAAACTTAAATGGGAGGTTCTGTTGTGGGTGTTTAGGAAAGTTACTGATTCCTCTAAGCCAATATAATAATAATAATAATATTAATGTAATTTATCCTCAGTTAATCAACCCAAATAATTGTTAATATAGACTACATGAATACTCGTACAGTACAGTCGGCGGCATAAGTCCTGTCGCCTCACCTGCTTCACCGAGACAGGCAGTGTTCATGGACTCGAGAAATACGCAAGTTTTCTACACTTAATAATCTCGAGTCTATGAACATCGCGTGCCTCGGTGAAGCAAGTGAGACGACAGGACATTTGCCGCCGACTGTACATACCTTGTGTCAGATACATACCGTGTGTCAAGGAATGTGTGGATGTAATAAGATCTCCTGTATGGGGTTAATATTGTCGAGGTATTTTTGCCTCTCCAAATGTATCCGAGTTTGAGACCATCACTTTACATAAACCAATTGGAAAAGTGTTGCTCTTCTCTAGTGACTCTTGCTGTTAAATTATTATTGGTGTGTTTTTGTTTCAGTCAGTCAAATTAAACACCAACTTTGACTTTTACCTGCCTTTAGTCAGTCGGTATATCATTATGACAAACTTATATACTTGATCTCACCAATTACACTTGTTTGTACTACAGGTATGTGTGTCAGGTGTGAACAGCCTGCCACAGTCTGGTACCAGTATTGTTACAAAGATGAAGACTTCACCTGACCATCAGCACCAGTTGAAACCTTCCCAATGGACGGCCTGGGTCAGTGTTGTATGACAATCCCTTATTCTTAAACTATATATATTTATATATATATGTCACACCGTAACAATATTGAAGCCACCATTCCGGCGCCTTCAAGATGCCGCATACCTATTGAAATCAGGTCAGAAGTCAGGTCAGAAGTCCAACTTTTTTTCATATATATGTATCCGCCATATTGAAGGCGCTGAAAATGACAGATCGGCGGCTTCACTTAATCACCTATACTACCTCCATGACCAACCAGCCTCTCTCCACCCAGACTAAACCCTCTCTGCCACGCTCTCTTAGTATCACCTGAGCCACCAGTTTCCTATATTTACCCCAGAATCACGCTACACAGTCACTCTACCCATACCTGAAGATGGAGAATGTTATCTCCGAAACGTCGTCAAACCTAGGCCAACTACTTAAGAAATCCTACCCCTATCAGAAGAAAATTGCCAGACACTTGGAGAAAACCAACAATCAACTCTCTAAAGCTGAAATTGTCATATATATATATATATATATATATATATATATATATATATATATATATATATATATATATATATATATATATATATATATATATATATATATATATGATTATGATCTGGTCAATTTTTAACGAAGGTTCTAATAATACTAGGGTAGTGCTTACAATGCTCTAACGGTCAGCTTTTCATTCTCAGTCTTTAACAAAAAAAAGCTAAAACGGTATATTGTTTATCAATGTCTGTAAATGTATATCCTAAGAATGAGTAAAATGTTAGGATTTATTCGATCCTCTTCACTTCAATGTATAGAAATGTGGGTTGAAGAGCTTGAAACTGGTGTCTTTTATTAGCGGTGTTGTAATCAAGTAATATATAACTCTATAATGATTACTCTTATATAATAATAATGTACTACTGCATTAACAGGGAAATCAGGATGCTCCAATTAAGACCCCTCTTCTGCAAGCAAAGGCATCTTCAAACCAAGTTGTTCAAGTACACACACCTCTGGACGCATCTAGGGAAGATTATGAGGAAGAAAACGACACGGGCGATTATGAGGAAGAAAACGACACGGGCGATTATGAGGAATACTACGATTATTTGGGACCAGACGACACGATCGATGGCAACAATTGTCGGTGTGGCCAAACCAATGAAAAACGCATCGTAAATGGAACTGACGTGAAACCTGCGCACAAATATCCATGGCAGGTAATAAACTTCATATCCAAATAGTCGGGAGACTCTCTGACAAATGTATTCCTACTACACATGATGTCATGTAGCGTTATAAACCTCTCTTTATATCTCCATATACTGTATGAATGTTTTGTGAGTTTACAGAGCATCACGAATCCCCTCATTATATCAGTTCTTCAATGGTCCCTCCTGTCCTTCGATTTCCTTCGTGATTGCTCTCCTTCATCTCTACCTCCTTCTTCCTCATGTAACAGTCATCCAGCCAGTACACGTTTTCTTTTCATCCTCTGTAACTCTTATTTTAAACAATTTGCTTATATAGCATATAATTCCTTTTTGTAGGTGGGCATTAGGGCGAACAACAGCAAGAACTACATGTGTGGGGGTTCGATCATCAATAACCGTTACATACTCACTGCTGCTCACTGCGTCACTGACGACAATGGCGAACAAGTGTCTAGTTACGACCTATCAGTTGGCATAGGTGACCACATTTCCACGTTCACTGAAGACGACAGAGATGTTACTAAGGCAGTGGGGGTCGAGCAGATTATAGTTCATCATGACTACAATTCAAAAACTTTTAATAAAGACATCGCACTTCTGAAACTCGTTTCACCAATGTTATTAAGATTATATCCTGAGGTGGGAACCATTTGCCTTCCTGCCAATGATGACAAAACATACGAAAATATGTATGGAACTGCCTCTGGTTGGGGAGTTATTAAAAACGATGGTCCCCAAGCTGAAGTTCTCCAGGAAATAATGCTGAAGATTTTGGACTCTAACTGTAAAGGTTTTGGTACACAACTCACAGAGAACCAGTTGTGTGTCTTGCCCGAGTTTGGAGATACATGCCAGGGGGACTCTGGTGGGCCCCTGGTGGTGTTCGAAGGGTCTCACTACACTCTGGTTGGCATCACGTCCTTCACCTTTGGAAAATGTTATAACATCAATCACCCCACCGTCTTCACAAGGGTCTCCAAATTCCTCCAATGGATCGAGGACAATGTCAAAGATGGTCTTTTCTGTTGAATCTACATGAAGCTGCACTTACCTGTGTTTACCTTGTTACATAATTATGATGTACCTAACAGTTTAACTACAACTAATTGTAAATTATCAATCTGTCTAAGACATTATGAACAAGTAGTCTCAACTAGTCATAAATATAGGTTTTCTAGAGTTGTGACATTTCATTTTACATTAATTTATTCTGTGTTTACCTTTCCTCAATGAATGTCTCATAATCTTGTAAAGCTGAAATTATTCTGAGACAATATTAGATGTTTTAATTTACAATGTACACTGTGTGATTTACAGGAAGCATCAAAATCAGTATACTCTGTACTCAGCATAAGTAAAATATTTACTAATTCTTGAGGAACAAAAATAAAGATTTAAATTACCTTGAACACTGATGTCTTCCTATACAACTGTGTTGAATTATGATTACATTCTAAGGGTTTGCCTTACTTTTGAAGTGTTCCATGGTAAATCAGGTTTGCCATTTTGCCTACATCTTTCGAGAGGATGTAGAGTCGATAAGGAATACCGACTTGAGAGCAGCCCAAATAGAGTTGTCTATGAGAAAATAAAGGTGTGATCAGGTAGAGCCCTCCAATCTTCAGCGATCTCGTGTAGTTCATCTTCCTCGGGAGAATATTGATTTATTGATTGATTGATTGAGAACTTTGCCTTAGCATGATGGCTAAATGGCCGAAGTATTTTGCCGCCCAATACCAACAACATTATCCCAAGGAAGCGCCAACTGAAGCGTTTCCTTGGTTCTACCTGATCAGAATGGAGTACTCCAATTATGTAATGTCTATTCTGCCCCAGCTAGACTCACACTTGAGACTCTTCACCAACAGTGTGTGGTATGGTATATATGGGAGATCTTAATGCTCAGCATTCTGATTTGGGTGATGGTTCTGGCTCTATTAATCGTAATGGTGTTCGTCTACTTTCATATATCCGTAAGCATCATCTGACACGCTGGGACACTGGTGGTGCCACTCATTGCCGGGGAGGTACTCTGGATTACATCCTCTCGTCTGGCCTGATAGCATCTCGGGTCCAGTGTTCCTCAGTGCCAAACTTATTCTCTGATCACATCGCTCTTCAGTTTCATTATTCTCTCCCTGCTGGGTCAAGTGCTTCAGCCACTCGTTTGCATATTGCTGTGCCTCCTAAATATTACCCGACTTACATCTTATTTATGGCCGCCAACCCAACTCCTGACCTGCTCCATCGTTACCAGATGTCTAAAGATGTAGGTTTATGTCACAATGATACAGTTGACAGACTCGCAAAGGAAGCCTGCCATCTACCTCTTCGTGGTGTTGGACGTCCTCTCTCCCTGACATGTTAGCTCTCTAGTGTCCGCTCCGCCGCTCTCCTTCCTGTACGGCGATGTAGATATGCAGAGAGGACCTTCAGCATCTCCATCACCCATTACGAGTCTGTTTGCCGCCACAAACATTCCAATCGTCGTCGGGGCCTAATGGTTCGAAGGCACAATGTAGTCTCTGCTCGGTTGAGGCTTGGCTACCGGCCACCATGGCAGGTTGCTGGGATGCAGGGTGAGCCTCCCTTCATTGAGTGTTGCTTGTGTGGAGCGCCTCGTGCTAACACCATAGAGCACTATTGCCTGGCCTGCCCCACTGTCCGACACTTGCTGCCCCGGGGCCTGCCACTTGATGTGGTTTGTCGACACCTGCTGAACCATCAGGTTTTGGAGGGGGAGCTGGTACGTCATCCTCGTTTTGGTGGATTTAAGAAGGTCATGATGTAAATATATATCTGTATGCTGGTGCTTCATTCTGTTATGATTTCATGATGTGTGTGTGTGTGTGTGTGTGTGTTGTTGTTGTTGTTGTTGTAGTTATTTGATTCTCATGGGTTCTGCCTACCTGTATGTATGGTTGCATGCCTGTTGATTGACGCCATGGCGCAATTAATAATAATAATAAAAAAAAAATGCAGACCTAATGAGTTGTGTTACTCCTTGGTCTACACTTTACTGTAGGTCTTCCAACTTTAGATTGAGGGGAAGCCAATACAAGACCAGTAATGATGCTGCTACGGCCACCTCAAATTCCCTTATATGAGTTGTAGACCAAAGCCTGACTTAGTCTTATGTATCAGCATGAGCTGATACAGCTATGTGCAGTAATATATGTTCTATAGGATTATAGTTATTCAGATTTTATCTCGTTTTATTTTTTGGTATCACTCGTATCAACTTATCTCTTATCAGTTAAATTAACCATCTCTAACATTATCAGAAACGTGATAATGCTCCAGTCTCTTACAATCTGTCTCATCCAGTCCCCACCTCTTCCATTTCTCCTCCCCCTCCACTAGTTACCCTCCCCTCCCAACACATCAAAAGGAGACATCTGTTAGCTGATCATACCATTTCCTCAGCTGTTCCGAAACTTCAAACTCAATTTACTTGAATTCTCACTGTGGGATAATGGACACGACTTTTGTGCACCATAGTAGGCCTACAGTTGCCCAAGAAAAGACTGCAACCAAATTTGCTGGTGTGTGCCAATATCTGGCAGCTGCTCCAAAGTAAACACTCGTATTTTATCAATGAATCACTCAGAACTTATAACCGTTGTAAGGATGAATGTAATTAGCTGAAGCCAATAACATCCATCCATACAAGACAGTTAGAATCATCCCATACACCTTCCCTGTTACACTAAGAAGGCTTATTCCCCTATAACTACCACACTCCTCCTTACTCCCCTTCCCCCTCCTAACGGGAACCGCCTTGCCGAGGTGGGGGGGCTTGTGTGTCTCTGAGACCTGGCGAGCTAGACTAGAGGGGGCTCCGGCCCCTGCTTTGCCCCGATATCGGGGAAAGAGGGCTTCCCATGCTACGAAGGTCGCCAGTGAGAGACCAGACTAAATAGTTCCCATCATTCAGTTCTTCAACTATCCCTCTTTTCATTTTATTTCCTTCCTGCTTGCTGTCACACCTCTCTATCACCTTTTTCTGGCGCTATAGGACCTCGATGTTGCGGCGCCTAATATCCATCAATCAATCAATTACTCCCCTTCCCCTTATACAAAGGTACGGAGGAGGGGTTGGGAGGGAAGGCAGCATAGTTACCACTTCCCCTAAAGATGGGGGAAAGTGCGAAGGAGAAAAGAAAACACCAGCAAAGGATAATAACCAACCCTAATTAGCTAATGTTTAAGATCAACCTCTCAACCCACACTAAGGTGTTTAATCACACCCAGAGCGATCAGAGGAGGAGTCCACCATAGGTAGGAGGCAAAGTTGATCTCAATATAAAGATATAGACACCTACTATATCTTCTACCAGCTATGGAGGGAATGAATACTAGCTAAGCCAAGTCGTCACCAGAAGGGTGAAAAAAAAAAATACTGCCGGTGTGGCAGGCTAAGAGCTCAAAACACGACCCAGTCACAAAGTCTCCCCAACTGAACAGAGTTCGAAAAAGTGAGTCTTCTAAACCTCTCTGAACATTGAAAATGGTTTGGAAAATTAACTTGTTCGAACTCTGTTCAGTTGCTCTGCAGACTCCAACACTACTTGGACCCTGGTCCAGCACTATCAGCCATGGCTGTACTCCTGAACCCCACAATGTTACATATTGGCTAAACATACATTTTATACACATGTATAATGATTGGCAATTGTTCCTCCAAAAGGGTGATTAATTTAAATAAAGGAGTGGGTGTAATGATATTTTTGTGTTGTAAACATGAAGGTGGTAATGAATACTTGGACATAATATTAACTTAAAGTTGTACCCCAAACTCTTACTAGTTAGTTAGTGACCCAACCTGCCACGGTTCTTCTGCCTTTGATCAGAGTGACTCTTAACCTCAACTCTGAAGGAGGTAGTAATCCAGCCTCTGGTAGTAATCAAACAACTTGGCTTCTATTGAAACAAGTAGTAAGTCAGTTTCATCTCCAGTAAAGAGAAGAAAAACAAAAAAATAAGTTCCATCATGTTGCTGGATTGTTTTAATGGTATGTAAAATTTTAGATTTTATGTAAAAATGCACAAATTCGGACAAGGGCAAATACTTAAAAATAGCCCAGCTATTGTGACGTCCCAGAATCAAATGAGTGGGTAGCGGATCGATATTGTGAGTGTGTTTTCTCGCCTTGCTGACAAGAAAAACGAGCGCCACATGGCTCGAAATAGAGCTAAATCTCTTTGACGGTGTATGTTGTCAGCCGGTGTTTAATGTAAGATGGTGTATGTCGTCAGCCGGTTTCGAAGGGTTAATGGGTTTAATTAAATATTTTTGATAATATACAGAATTGGATCATTTTATGCAGTTATCATATATGGAACAATTCAAGTATCTTTCTGGCTTTAATTATAGGATATATGAGAAAAATAGATCATAATTATAATGGGATAAACAGGACGAGAGGCTGATGCCGCCTCCACTATAATATATAAGATTATATATTATATTACCGTTTATAATAATACAGTTTCTTTTTTAGTACATTTTCTCATCTTTTTATAATTTTTATACAATTTTTAGTCAAATTCATAAGTTTTATTATCAATTTTCTTTTTATATAACTGATCCCTGACGTAAGTTAGGGTCAGGGTGACCAGATTTAGCATTATAATGCTAAATTTAGCATAGTTTTCCTGAAAATTGTGTGTTTAGCATAAAATTTAGCATAGTATCAAATCTAGCATATTTTTAGCATAATTTAATGAGCTTAGAGTAATTTCTAGCATAATTATAACTTGCCACTTGTGACTAATGGTAGTTTCTGGATTAAAGGCCAGGATAAACCTACATGTTTAATTTAGTGTACCATGAAGAAGCTCTAGCTAGAGCAGGAAATCACAGGCGTTGAAGAAGGGTGGACGCACGGTATAGTCCTTATACCGTGGGTGGACGTGTGCTGCTTCAAAAATTTAGTTAAAAAATGTATGAAAAATAGGAACCCATAACCGGCCATAACTTGCAAACTCAATTCACAAATTAAATTGCATTATTATTTTCTACAGGTAACATTGAAAACATTGTACTTGTACTGTATTAGAGTTTCAATCTACTAATGTATGTTGCACAAATATTTGTAAAATAAACTTTCAGAATGTGATTATAATTTTAATATTCTTTGCAAAAATTGTTCATAATTATATGAGTGCATACTGTATACAGTTAATAACCTAGAAATAATACTATATTAACAATAAAATACAGCAGAAACCAAACGTATGAAGATCAACAAAAGATTTAGCATAATTTTTGCCAGGTCAGGTCAGGTCAGGTGATTTTCGGAAAGTATTGCCTGATGCAACGGCACTTTCCTAGGCGTCTACTATTTTTGTTTTAGTTTGTGTGTGTGTGTCGTGTTACTTTTTGTTCTCTCTCAAATTTATTAGTTTATCACTTTAGCACAATTTTCATTTAAGAGTAGGATTCCTAAAAGCTTTTCTTCATCTTGGATATACGGTTGTTGAAGCAGTGGTTCCTCTCGCCTTTCCTTGGTGTATTCTGGACACCAAAGCATGAAATGCTTTAGGTCCTCTACCTCTGCCTCACAAAGTTCACAAGCCGTATTTCCTCCGCTATGTCTTCTTCTATCATTTAGCTGTAGGGTGTTGGTCCTGGCTCTGAAGAATATGACTGATGCTGGTTTGTTGTCGTATAATTCCTCTTCTCCTTTCACTTCCTGCTTCATTGTGTTGTAGATCTTCAGACTTGTTTTTTCTTCCTTTTCTTTTCTCCAAAGCTTGGTATCCCAATCCCGTATCTTCTTTTTTAGTTGTTCCTTGGATAGTGTTCTAAATTCTCTATAGTCAGCTACAATATCTGTCACATGCTTTTTTGCAGTTTCTATCCAGTAGTCCTTTTTAAATTGTTTCCTTTCGTACAGTACCCTTCTTAGCAGCTCATTGTCTCCCTTTTGGTCTCCTTCTATGTACTTTATATACTGTAGCTGTCCTCCTATTATCCTTGTTGTCATCTCTGATGATCCAATCTCTCCTCGGAGTGCTGCTGCAGGGGTGTATTTTGGTGCACCCAGTATCTGCCGGTATACGTTGTTTTCCACTCTTTGGAGTTTCTGTATGTCAGTTTTTGTATATCCGAGGATACTTGAACCATAGAGGATTGCAGGAAGTGCTATACTTTTCCAAAACGTCTTACCAATCAGGAGCTTATGGCAACTTTGCGCGATTACTGGGTATGTTAGATTTGCAAGCTTTCGAGCTTTTTCCAGTGCGAGTTCTTTTTGCTTCTTGAAACAGTTTCTGCTGTCATTTAGGGTTATGCCAAGGTATTTTATTTCCTTCACAACTGTGATGCCTCTTATATTTTCTGGTTTCTCTCTCATATTGAATATCATGATGCTGCTCTTTTCTTTGTTTATTGTTAGGCCACATTCCTCCCCAATTCTTACTATTTGATCAATAGTGTTTTCAGCTTGCGTGATTGATTGTGCAAGGAGTAGCCCGTCATCCGCAAAAAAGAGAGAGTTTATGTTGAATTGATCATCTACATATCCTACTGTACTTTCTTCTAGCTTTTCCATTATTGCATAAGTGACCATTTTAAATAGAGTTGTTGAGCCTGTACATCCCTGGCGAATTCCACTGGTTATTTCAATTTCAAGATTTTTGTTTTCTCCATACTGTATTGTAGTGGTGTCACCAGTGTAGATTTTGGCCACTGTGTCTACAATCTTGGGATGTGTTTTATATTTTAAGAGCACTTCTATGAGCTTACTCCTCTTCACAGAATCAAATGCCTTGGCAAAGTCAACTGATACTACTATAAGAGTTTTCTTGTCTTGGAAGCTTTTTTCAATGCAGAATTTCAGTAGAAATATGTTGTTTTCTATCCTTCCGCCGTCTGTGAAGCCGCTCTGCATCTCCTTTACTTCTCCATTTCTGCTAAGATGGTCTTCTACTTTCTTCTTTACCGCGATTGTCATAAACAGTTTGTAGGATATATCGGTTAGTGCTATTGGTCGTAATTGGTTTGCCATTGGTTTCCTGGTCTTCGGAATCATTACCGTCTTTGAGTTTTTCCACTCCTTTGGGATGGTTCCAGTTTCTAGTATTTTGTTGAAGCAGAGGGTCAGACTGGTTGCCAATCTAGCATAATTTCATCTGCTGTGAGCAGAGATGCCACTCCATGGGATTTATCCCAAGATCTTGGGATTTGGACTTGGCCTTGGGATATTTTTGGTAGATCTTGGGATTTCTAGACATTCATGGAACGGATTTTTATTTATTTTTATTATTATTATTATATACAAGGTCAGGCTTGGCACCACTTATTATTAAAATGAGCGATTCTGAAGAGCCAGGAGGGAGTGGTAGTAATACTCCTCCACTCCTCTGCCTATATTTGTTCGATAAGTCTTCAAATTTCAGGTGAGGATTATCATTTTAGTTAATCTTGGGATATTTTGTCCGATCTTGGGATATTTTGGGCGCTAGTCTTGGGATATTGAACATTTCAGAGAGTGGCATCTAGTCACCCTGCAGCCTGGTTAGGGGTTTGTTTACGTTTTAGTTCTTCCTGCAGCTGAGCAGACGGTCTCTGTACAAGGGTAAATAAGTTTGTTTGTCTATTTATATTTGTGCTTCTGTTTTGTTTACCTCGGTGAGTGTTGTGGTCTTGTGGATACTGATTACTGATTATTAGTTTAATTACTGACCTAAACTTGCTACTGTTGCTGTATATTGCATTGATATCTCCGCCATTGCAAGGGTAAAGGTGGCCATATATTTCCTAACTTAAAGGTCCAAACATATGTAAGGGTAAAGGTGGCCATATATTTCCTAACTTAATTAAAAAAAAGGGAATATTTTTACAAGTTGCCACAACTCTTATTTCAAAAATTTTACTATTACCAGTGTTTATATTTCACTATTACAAACAACTTTTCTATATACCATTTCTTCTGCAAATGCTGCATAACAGTAGTTACCTCTTATAGTTAGGTCCCGGTAGTCTGCCCAAGTTAGGTCCCGGTAGTGTGTCCCAGTCCAGATTAGGTTAGGTCAGGTCAGGTGAGGTCTGACTAATTTCTACTGTATATTTTTTCCTGCTTAGGTCCCGGTAGTCTGCCCAGGTTAGGTCCCGGTAGAAAGCCCTGGTTAGGTCCCGGTAGTCTGTCCTGGTTAGGTCCCGGTAGTCACACTAAATCCTTCTAGGAAATATTTTTTTTTCCAGTGAAATCCTGTTGTGGCAACTTGTAAAAATTTACCGCAGAGATAGTACTAGGGTATAAAGGGAATAGCACTACTCTGCAGGTATGCCAGTCTAACAAGGGGTAACAGACTATTTGAGAATGACCAGGGTAAAAAGACTGAGTTGTGTACCTTTGGCAGATCAATTTGATTTAACGGGTTAAGTTTTAGTAGTAAGAAGTGAAGAAAAAAGAATTTAGATAAGTAGATCAGAGCTGGTTGAAAACAAACAGGAAAAGAGGGAATGGAATTACTCGGCAAATTGATAAAGGAGAGGACCCAGAAAATCATGGAGAGCAGATTTGAAGGTCTGTATGGAGGCAAGTGACACTACTTCATCTGGAAGGGAGTTCCACAGGCTAACACATCTCATGGAAAAGAATCTTCTCCTAGATTCCAGTGAACAATGAGTATGTAAGATCTTAAATCGAGGACCACGCGTTATGTAAGGGGGAGGGGGCTACACTGAATATATCACTAGGGGAAATGCTAGCCTGGTCATTGAAGATTTTCCAGTATTTTATAAGGTCAGCGCGAAGAAGTCTACCCTGGACGGAATATAAATCCAAAGCCCCCAAACATTAAAGGTTATTAATTATTAAAGGTGCCAGCGAGTGGCAGTCACTGGGACAGTGTGTGTATGAAACACACTATAGCACACATCACAAGGATGTAATGTATGGCCCAGCAACCACTCCACCCACGTGAGACCCGAGTCAGCTTTCGGCTATGGCTGACTAAGCAGGAAGACCTCAGACAGCTGACTCAAACCCCCCACCCCCTGCTCACAGGGGTGGTAACCTCTGGCATCAGTGGTATTTTTAACAGTGTCCCAAGCAAGGATCGAACGCTGGGCTACAGAATTGCAGCCACAGACTTTACCACTGTGCTAGCCAGAGGCAACATTGGCTGTATGAGAGGTGATCCATCCTTTCAATGTGTCTAGTCCATTTTCTTTGTACAGACTCAAGCAGGCGAAGGTCACCAGCAAAGCCAGTGTTCCACACACATGAGGAGTACTCCAGGAGGGGATGGATATGGGTAGTTAATAAAATAAGCATAAAACTGTGTGTTCTACACAAAGTGCTACGCAAGAGATTCGCCGACAGGCCAGAAGCCTTATTGACAATAGTTCTAATGTGGACATGAAAACGAAGGGTGGTATCCTCAGTAACCCCCAGATCTTTATGTGAGGAAACTAAAGTTATGTTCTGACCCATCAGAGAATAGGGCCTAAGTTGCGAGCACACCAATGTTTTTCCACTCAACAGATCCACGCTGGAATCTCAGCACCACACACTTTTTCCTGTTCAAATCAAGACTTTATGAACCAGCTACAGTACAGATGTTATCTATATTGTTTTGGCAGGATGACGTGCCAGTGGCTAGGGATATGGGGGACAATGGGCTGATCTTAAGATAAATCTTCAGATCATCAGCAAAGATCTTACACTTGTTAAGTATGTGGGTGGGCAGGTGGTTCACATATACTAAGAACAAGAGGGGGCCCAGTACCAAACCCTGGGGCACCCCACTTGTCACTCATGGATCTGCTGTGTACACCAAAGACCGACACATACATCAATCTCCCCTGAAGGAATGAACCAATCCAAGCCAACAATGGGTCCCCAATACCAAGACATCTGAGCTTCTCCAATAGTATGCCATGGTTGACAACATCATAGGCCTTTGAGAAGTCAAAAAGGACCACGATAACCACATAACCCTTATCAACCTGTTCAGTAACAAAGTTGTACCGGTATGTGAGATGAAGCTGATCATCAACTGTTCGGCCCCGTCTGAAACCAAACTGGTCATTAGATAATACACCATAGTCTTCAAAGTAACTGTATAAACAATCAACGACCAGTCTTTTCAGGGTTATACAACAGACAGAGGTAATGCTGATGGGCCTATAGTTAAGGAGATCTGACCTGGAGCCCTTCTTGATATATGGGCACCACCTCAGACATTTTCCATTGCTGAGGTAGATGGCCTGTGTCCAGACTTGCTAAAAAAAAATTATAGATAGGATAGGCCAATTCTAGGCACGACTTAAGAAGGACAGGGTGCAGTCCATCTGGCCCCATACTCGAGCTGCAGTCAAGTCTGGATAGTTTTGATATTACATCATTTATGGTTATGTTTATGGAGTTTAGGGAACCGCCAAAAACTTGGTGGGGAAATGAGTAATGAGTATAGTCTTTAACCCCTAAAGGAACGGGCCCGGCATATGACGGGTTGCCGCTAAAGGACCGGGCCCGGCATATGACGGGTTGCCGCTAAAGGACCGGGCCCGGCATATGCCGGATTGCTAAAATTTCCCAAGGTTAAGGAATTTTCCCCAATTTTTTTTACTCCAGACGTTGGCTACACTGGTTTATAGTAGGATGGGATGCTCAGACTGAGTACACACTGCCTTTTCTAGGGTAAAATTGAGGAATTATTGATCTTGTTATGTCCGAGTGTGTTGGTGAGCGGCTTAGCCGACGAGCTCCTACCCCCATTTTCTACTACCTCGCCACGGTCAGCGCACCCACCCAAACACTAGCGCTCAGCGTACGGTGACAGTACCTCATTCAACTCGTCGTAATTCTGTAACCATTAAACCTACAGACTTCCCATTGGTACCAATCGAAAGAGGAAGAGTTGCTCGTTCTCGTGGTACTAAAATAATTCGCTCGTTCGTTGTAGGTTAAGAGTACAGAGCATGCGAAAACAGGCTATTATACGTGTTTTTTGCTAAACCCCCGGTCCTGGGAGGCACAGTAATTTCACTAACCCCGGTCCTTTAGGGGTTAAATACAGAGGCAAATCCCTCGACAAACATATCCGCCATCTGACCACAACTCGGGACGAGCATGCCATTCGCATGCTTCAAAGGTCCGATGGATGGAGCACCAACCTTTTTACTACGGATATATTGGTGAAATGATTTCGGGTACTTTATACTTATTTCTCGGTAGTTTGCCCAGGTTAGGTCCCGGTAGTCTGCGGTCTAGGTTAGGTTAGGTCAGGTAAGGTTAGGCTAATTTCAAAATATGACCTATCTTGGATATGGAGCAGTCAGCTGCCATTGCACTCTACTATGTGCACCAAGACTCTTTAATAGATTACCATTAAATGTCCGGAGTGGTGAAAACCTCACGACTTTTAAGAAAAGACTGAAAACACATCTGTTGGCTAAGTGTTATGACACAGATGATATTAGTATTACAAGTGATTATAATGTTTAATAATAATGAGAGAGACCCTACTGAGCACCATATGCTGGTGGAGCGGGGCATAGAATATCCAATAACAAATAACTATTGGCCACAAGAATTGGTACACATGCTGTTGTTTTTTATTATTTACAACTTTACAACATATAGAAAATTTAAGACAATGTAACTGCAATACAAAATTAATATTAAGGTTGTTGGATGAGTCACTTGGTAAATTGGTGGACCATTCATTACAATGCTTCCACAATGATAATCTCTTTTTCCATATAGCCTGTGTAAGAAATCCTGTGGACAACTGTTCTTTCTATCTATCTATCTATAGCTCTGACGCCTCGTTCCCTCCGGGAACTCCCTCCAAGGGGGTGGCCACGGCAGAAGTGTCTCCAGTTTTCCCTGTTCCAACACTCCCTCCTTACTAGCTCAAACCCTCCTCTGACCCTTACGTTTCTCTCCTTTACATACTCTTCCACTCTATTCTGCCATTTAACTGGTGGTCTGTCTCTCACACCACATCCCACAACTTCACTTCCATACACCTTCTTTACAAACTCTTCACCTTGCATTCTCTCTACATGTCCTGTTCTTTATGGTGTGTAACTGACAATTACTTCTGTAATAACTTTCCTTTTCTTGTTGTTGTTACCTCGTATGTTTGCATTATGTTACTTTACATTGTATACTTGCTTAAATCTTGGACAATGGGGACCTTCCTTTGTAATTTTGAATATTGTGGTGATAGTCTTAGTGTATTAGCTAAGATGTAAGAGGTATTTAATGAGAACACTTCAAATCTTGGCTTACTGCAGTCTGCAAAGGTTCAACAACAAGCATATGAATTCAAAATGAAACCACACCACTTTGGCATCAGCAACACAACACTTGGGTCTACTTGCTCTAGTATTTACAGTTGTATGCTTATAATATTTTCAAATTTTACCTTATTTTTTCTTGTCTAATCTTCCTTGAGGTGTCATTGAACTGTCATCACTTTAACATAATGCCGTATATCTTTAGTACAGTATACAGTAGCATAATTTTTTCTTGTCCCATCTTTCATTGAATTGTCATCTCTAACATAACACTGTATGTCTTTGATTATAGACTAACCTTGGGAGGGAGAAGTGAGAGGTAGAGGAGGGCTTCACCTAGTAAAGGAGGGAGTGTTAGAACAGCGAAAACTGGAAACTTCTGCTGTGGCCATCCTTTGGGGGAGGCATCAGAGCTATAGATAGATAAGAAAACCTTGTGTAATCTTCCTTCATTGAACTGTTATCCCTCTAACATAACACTATATATTTTTTCTCCCGAATGACGAACAAGAGACATGGATCAGTGTACAGTAGTGATGAATGGTATGATGTTGGAAACAATCAACTTTGTTACGGACCACAGCTGTGCCATGATAATGCAGCTCTATGAGATGTATGGGAAGGTTCATCTAAAATTAGGTGAGTTATAGGATTTATTATTAATTGAGTGTATGGAACAGTTTGCATAGAGGAAGCAGTTTGTCTTTCTACAAAGCATATTTCTCTGATCACTCCTTTTAGATAATTGACAGGTAGTATTGATAGCTTCCAGGATGTTTGTGTCACATAGGCCTACACACAGCACAGGAATCTCTGGAAACAAGAGTTTATTAATTTTCATATGTTTTAATATTCAGTAGTAAGGTACCGGTATTTATTTCTTTCCAATACATGTAACTGCCCAACGGCAGCTAGAATCATATGGGGGTAACAAAACAACCTGTTACATGGTACACAAACTCTATTTATTGGTTATTGGGTAAAAACTTGTCAAACAGAACAGGCAACATCAATATAAATGCATTATTATCATCATCCTCTATCAAATCTCTATCAAAATGTTATTAATATCTACTCGGTATCATCACAATATTCACTTGATATCAACTAAATTATCCCAGTTAGTTTGCCTTAGTCAATTCATTTGCTACTTGTTTAGACTGTGTTACTTCATGTATTCTGGATGGTATAATAATGGTTTAGTATCTCGGTCCCAGTCCATTACATACTGTACAAGTATCACCAACCAATATCTATCCCTCACTCCCTGTCTGTGGTGTGGTGATACCCTGGCTACACCAACATCACATGATATGTTCTTTGTTAACTGACCAACACAACAACTCCCTCTCTCACTTCATGTATAACTTGTTCATAAAACTGAATATCATATCTAAACTATTGGCTCTATATTCAATATAATCATCCTCTACAGTCTACACATACCATATACCCACAGCATTATACTGTATAACACATTGATAAATTACCATCTGAGGCAGTACAATATACAGTACTTGTCATTTTTATAACATGTTCTGCAAAGGAGAATGTTATTGTCTTCATTGTAGTCATTTTATTTTACAGTTTGAAACTTGACCTAACTCAATGTGAAGGAAGCTCATTTGTGCTGCAAGCATAAAATTGTCAGAGAACAACTCAGTGTCAGTCAAGATGGTGATCACTAGTATTTCACGTGGAGTGAGGAGTATGGGGAACCGCCCCTCTGTAACATTTCTCTAGCATGGAGATGAAAGTCTCGTATATATACAAAAATATTTACTTTGGGTATATTGCAAGTTGTGTAGTTTAGTTGTTATTAAGAGTCGATTAAAGTTGAATATTACACTTGTATGTACTTTGGTTGTATTGCAGGATGTGTAGTGATGTTATGAAGATACACACATCACACTGGCACCTCATCACTGACTGACTAACATCAATACAGTTATTACTCAATGGTGATATGATTATAATTGTTATGAGGACATCACAAGTCACAACACTTTCATACCTGACCATATATTTATTCATTTGGTCGTATGCAAGAATATTGGTGGCATTGATAATGGTGTGGTACCAGTGCAATGGCTCTACTGTTTGTCTGTAGTCACCGTATGGTTGCCACACCAATGTTCTTGAAAATGACCCATTCATTTATTAATGTACAGTAATGTAACAGTACTTTACTCATATTTGGATTGATTTAATCCACTGGTTAAGGACATTTTCTATTGTTGGTGAATGGAAGGTCTGTGATTCCTCCAAACAATGCCAGGAAACAGATTCCCTCAATGATACTAATAGGGGATCAGTTTCATAGTATAGTTTGGAGAAATCAGTTACCCACCAATTCACCAACTGGAGAATCTCCCCTTAAGGAGTGTTATTATTGTTGTATATTGTGGAGTTATTGTCTGATATGTATAACACCTAGCTGGTACTTTTGATGGTGTGGCTAGGGCAGAATCCTACCCTTTTCATGCCATCCCTTCCTTCCCTTTCCATTTCTCTCACTTCTCCTCCTCCATGTTTGTCAAAGTATTGGTAATATCTTGCAATGCAGTAATAATTCATGTGTTTTGTGCTATGCATAAATTAATTAGGTTGTATTTTGTTACAGAATTGTTGTGAAGTGCAGTTGTACACCGTGTTCATCCTTCCATCAACAACAACAGCAGTATAAGCATCACTAATTTCTGTGAGTGTCTTATGGACTTACTGTGTGTGTGATGTTTCTCTTCACACACACATATAATCTGTTAATGTTGTTATAATACCTCTGTGTGATTTGTCTCACACACACACACAGTATTATAATAACACTAAGGGGATAATACAGTTTTGGTACATTGATTCCTTCAAAGTATGCCAGAAAACAACATGACTAGATTGACAATGGTGTCCTGTTGTTGCTTGGAATAATTTGGAGAAATGAATTACTCCAACACTTCACTATCCCCTTTAGTTATATTACAGGTATAAAATTATCACTGATGTTATTATAATGCTTGTTTGTCTGTGTGATATACACAGTATTATAATAACATCAATAATTTTTACTTGAACCCTACACCCTTACAGGTATAATATAATTGATATATTCACCTGGTGGAATGATATGTTAATGATATAGGTGAATGATAAGTTAATATATAAGTTAATAATTTATTTTTTCTTCTTATTACACTAGAGTTTTTCTCTTGTGCTATCTTCTCTCGTGTCCTCCTCCTCTCTCTAGTGTTCTCTCCTCTCACTACACACCTGAAAAGTAAACAGATTAATTAGTATTAAACCTTTTGTGTTCATTATAATATAGTGCTAAATCCAAGCTATTGTACATACAGTACAAACTTTATATGTAAATCATGCAGTGCAATTAGGTTGCTCTTAAGGGGAGATTCTATTGTTATTGTTGGTAAATTGGAAGACAACTGATTCCTCCTAAAGGTGGTGGCACACTGGGCAATTCGGGCTAACTTGCCACTTGCTTTTGCCACCTTCTTTGTATTTTGTTAGCCCAAACGAGTGGTTTGCGACCGACTCTTGCCGGGAGGGAAAACGGATAATATGTTGGAAGCAAGTCCGAGCAACTTGCTCCCAGCATGCCTCACAGATCGAGTGCTCAAATGAGCCATTATCTGTGTCCTTTATATACCAAGTAAAAAAAATATTGAGCATGCAAATCTTTGCTTGTACATGAAAATAGTTACTTCAATTAGTTAATCGACTCTGTAAATGTAGCAAAGAATTATATGAACAACACAAAATAGGTATACAGTTTTTCTATTCACCATCGCCTGTTGTTTTGTAAACATAAACAAACGCCCGATATCTAGAATGTCTTCATGTGCCTCTGAAAAATAAGGCCTTCTCGAAAGCTTAATTGGAAATCAGAGCATGTATATATGTTATTAGAAATATGCAGAGAATTTCCAATATTGTGGGATCCTGGACATGAGCAGTACTGTACAGCTGGACATTACACATCTAACGTTACCACCAATCAACTTAACTGCAGGTACAGTATATATCTTGAGGTTTTTTTATTTCCCCGTTTTAACTTAGATCATAGGTGCCCAAACAATATCATACTAAAGATTCCCAAACATGAGCCTCAGCCTATGAATCCCATGCAGATCCCAGTTGGGGAAATTCTGACTACACCTTTTCCACCCTCAAATAAAAATAAAACAACTTAATTTTAATATTAAACAACTAAAGTTTTATTTAGAACAACAGACTTCAAATTAAAACTCCTCAAGTTTATATTAGAACATCTGAAGTTTAATTTTAAATATTTTTATACCAGTAAATTTTAAAATAAAGCAAGTAATATAATTAATTGATTGTAGACTAATATATGTATGTGTGATTTGTAATGTAAAGATTTCCTTACATAAATTACAATTCCATAAGCATTCTTGATAAATTAAACCTAATAACTGTGATTCCTTTACGGTCCATCAATAAAGTAAAAACAAATCCCATGTGATTTACTATAAAAAAAGGTAAATAAAATAAATTACCAAAATGCATATGCACTCACATTTACATTGGCTATGCTAAGATTAACGTGGCTCTTATTTTTCAGATGTCCAGGCCAAGTTTGTGACTTTCAAGGGATCCTTTCAATAAGAGGTGAAGAAGATCCACAACACACCGAGTGGGTCTAGTGGGGGTGCACAGCCAAAGTGGGAATTGTTTGATAGGATTGGGATACAAAGACAGTCTTGGGCATGCTCGGTATCAGCGGACAAAAACTGACATGGATACATAATAAGTGTTTTTATCTTCAAGCATGGGATTGGAATGTTAAAAGAAAGTGAATACAGTATCTGTGGTACTTAAAATGTTAAACACACATGCTGAATAATCTAAATTTGTAATGAAGTACAATGATTACTTCTCCCTATATAACGGTAGCAACGTTATAGAATTAGTCAGACCTAACCTAACCAAATCTGGACCGGGTCAAACCACCCCAAAACTATTCGCCATTTGCATTATTTACATTTCCCAAGAACAGGCAAGCTGCCCCATACACTGCTCTGGACCTTGCTTGCTTGGATATGAAGACGGTCTTGGTTTCAGCGGCTGTACGCATGGATCATCTTCATATTCCTTTGGCCGTGATATCTATTAAATAGTACAACACTTGTGATACTATATATTAAACAGTATTTTCAAAACTTTTCTGTACTTTCCTTAACCATGTATTCTGTATTTAAGAAATTTCACCTAACACAATGACTACTTTTTTAGATAATAGAAGTTAAGAAAATTCAAACCAAGGCAAAATAAAACTTTGTATTGTATCTATTATTACTATCTAACCAAGCCAAAACAATAATGCATATAATATGCTCATATTTTAATTCTGTAAGTTGAAGACAAGGACCAAAATGCATTTTATGCAACAAAATAATAGGTCTGTGATGAAATATGTACTACATTTCAACCTCATTTGTCATTTGGTGGGACACAGGAGGTTTTTGTTGTCATTCTCGTTGGCTGCTGACGCTAGCAAGATATTACCAGTGTGACGGATAACAAGTTTTTGCTAGAAAGGCAGGTAGCAAAAGCAAGTGGCAAGCTAGCCAGAATTGCCCCCAGTGTGCCGCCACCTTAACCCCTGCAGACCGGGAGGGGGGGGGGGTCCTTGCCTCCACATTTCTACCCTGCCGCTAGTGTCAAAATTCCTCAATTTGCCCTATATTCACACCGCTCACACTCTTAACCTATATAGTGTACCGACTTCAAAATTGTTCCATCCTTACCTTCAACTCTTCCTCTTTCCAACCCAGGTTGTATGATATACACTGTTACCAGATCCAAGTGACTGGGAGAGAATGAGAGCTGGCTGGAGAAGAGGCAAAACTTTTCTGAGTGATAGTACACATACATACACCCACACAGATGTACAGAAAACACATACACACACAACATGACAGATATAATCGAGTATAGACACAGACACACACACACAGCCAGATAGATGTAGCCTAATCGATAACACACACACGTGCGGAATAAATTAGTGTATATATATATATATATATATATATATATATATATATATATATATATATATATATATATATATATATATATATATATATATATATATATATATAGAAAATCAACAAATGGCAAACTACCTTTCCTGGACCTCTTGCTTGCCCACCACAACTCAATCTCATCCTTTTCCCTTAACATTCTTTCTTTCCTTTTTGATACACACACACACACACACTCACACATCTTTTAATACACTCAAACTAAGAACCTCAATCACACACTCCTTTCATATATAAGGTACAATATAATGTACCCTTTATTTAAATTGTCACAAAGAGAATGACTGTTGTTACTATAAATATTTACCTGTTGTCACTATTAACAATCATTATTGTCAATAGTAACTACTGTTGTCACTAGAAATCATTACTGTTGTCACTAAAAATAATAATAACTGTTGTCAATAATAACTGCTTTTTTCACTATAAATAATACCTGTTGTCACTATACATGTTAACTGTTGTTGTCACGGTATCACTATTGTCACTACAAATATTTACCTGTTGTCACTGGTGGACTTTTCCGTGAGAGAGACAGCCATGGGGGTAAAGGAGGAAGGGTCCTCAGAGGGTGGCAGGTCACAGACAACGAAAGCAGCACTGTAGGAAAGCCCATAGTTCTCACGGATTAGCATGGTGCCGGCGCTCACTCGCACCTCCTTCTTCCCCCCCTCCTTCTTCCCCCCCTCCATCAGTAGATGCCGGTTTGTAAATAATTAAGGACCTTGTGTGTGTGTGTGTGTGTGTGTGGAGGCTTCTGAATTATCCTGACTGTGTGTGTGTGTGTGTGTGTGAAGGCTTCTGAATTATCCTGACTGTGTGTGTGTGTGTGTGTGTGAAGGCTTCTGATTACTCCTGACTATATGTGTGTGTGTGTGTTAGTGTGTGGAGAGGGTTCTGATTCCTCTAGGCTGTGTGTGTGTGTGTGTGTGTGGAGGCTTCTTATTCCTCATGACTAAATGTTTGTGAGTGTGTGCGTGGAGGCTTCTGATTAAACATACTACTACACCCCTCACCCCTCCCCGCCCCCCACTTATTAAGGGGGGTAATTCACATTTGTTATAATGGAGTGCCTTGATTCCTCCAAAGTATGCCAGGAAACAGGATCAGATAAACAAAAATAATGGTGATCTGTTGAGTGGAATAGTTTGGAGAAATCCTTAACTCACCTTGATTTTTTTTGTTATTGCTGTTATGATTCTGTCGACATTATTATCTCCTCCTCTGTCCAGGTAAGCTGAATATAGGAACACACTACTTTTGGACTCCGCTACCTGTAATGATATATATATATATAATCTAGTACAACTGTACCACTCACAAAAGTTTATGCTTGTTCTCCCGCCAGTTCTCCTCTTCTTTCCATCACGTTGATATGGTAACAGTGTAAACCTTACAATCAGAGTTGCTGAATGATGATTTTCTCTGACTGTGAAGCCTATCTCGAAGAGAGAGGTAAAAAGGGCTAATTATAGTGAAGTTCATGTGTAATTATCGGGTCTATTTCCATTATATTAAATTAATAGCTTCCGTTATATTGTTTGAAGAAATTTGTGTGTGATTATATTTTATGTAAGAAAGAATGAAAAAAAAAAAAACTGCCTTATTCCTGGCAGACTATAGGTATAGGTCGAGGGAGGATGAAGTATGAAGGGTAGTGAGTCATAAGTAAACTTTTCTAGGACTCGAAACATGTTCGATTACATCAAGGATTCATTCATTGTTATGATAAACATTACTGTAACACAATCGTTTGGAAAAATATTATTCCCCAATATATGTAATGAAATATACATAGTTACATTTTGAAGAAGCTTTATGAAGAAATATAGTCAGTCCTAATAACATAATGATACATGCTAAGGAATGCATACTTCACCCGAGAGTGAAAGTCATTCTGATAAAATGGTTCACTTGCAACCCAGGTTGTATGATGTACAGTTGGCTCCACTCCCGTGTTTCTCCCCTCGCGTTGCCAATGTTGGGCCAGTCAAAAATTCGAATCGCAATCCCCAAATTAAAATAAGAACATGAAGGAAAACCCTTCAAAAGCTCCGGCTCGTAGTGATTCAAGTGAAATGAATGAGTGAGTTGAACCCCTTTTAAGAAGTTGTCGCCCCAAGGAGAAGGAGAACAAGAACAAGAATTACGATAAGACCTAGAGCTCTCGGCTTAGGCCGGAGCTAAATATCGAAACATTCATATCCTTAGAGTGAAAGATATGAATGTTTCGAATATTTTAACTTGTAAATCGGTATTCGAATTTTTCACTGGCCTAACTTTGGTAACGCGAGGGGAGAAACGTGGGAGTGGAGCCAACTGTACACTGTTACCAGATCCAAGTGACTGGGAGAGAAGGAGAGCTGACTGGAGAAGAGGCATAAACTTTTCTGAGTGATAGTACACATACATACACACACACATATGTACGGAAAACACATACACACACAACCTGACAGATATAATCGAGTATAGACACACACACACACACACACAGCCAGATAGATGTAGCCTAATCGATAACACAAACACACACACACACACGTGCGGAATAAATTAGTTTTATTGTTTATATATATATATATATATATATATATATATATATATATATATATATATATATATATATGGAAAATTAACATATGGCAAACTACCTCTTGCTTGCCCACCACAACTCAAACTTCCAAACCACAGTGTACACAAAATCCATCAACATCGGAGGGTGTCTAAATGGTGACAGTGAATGCCCAGGAGATACCTCCAATCCACCATCTTATCTTACATCAGGAGGGCCCTCACCCACTGTACCAGCTGGAGAGAACGTCTTACCCAAGTCCTGGTAAACAATGGATATTCCAACATTGACGTCTCCAACACCATCTAATTCCAGCTAGAAAAATGGTACAAAGTGAATCCTCCAACCAAACCCAACAGTGACATCAGACTTTACAACCGTAACTACATGTCCACCGACTTCAAGACTGACGAGACCATACTAAGAGACATATTAAAAAAGAATGTCCACCCCACCTACACAGACAGTGAAATCAACTAATTATTTACTATAAGTCTCCAAAAATCTCGACCCTCACCTTACAGAACCTACCCACTACCTCCAAGAGCCCGACGAACAGTGATCACGTGATTTACCAGCACACCTGTAGCAGTGTGGACTGTGAGCCTCACCACTATGTTGGTAAGACACAAACGTCACTGTCTCGTCGACTCACCATGCATCTCCAGTCAGGGTCTATAAAAGACCATTACCTCACCCAGGACAACCAAACACTGACACGAGACAAACTAGTAAATAACACCACCATACTAGACAAAGCAACAGACAGCAGAAGACTCATATCTAGAAGCAATCTAGAAACGTTTCAACCATCCATAAACAACCAAACACTAGACCTCCAAATACTACCCTCCAGATAACGACACACCACAACTATCATCAGGATACCCACTACAAATCGAATACCCACTCACGCACGGTATAATGACTATACCGTGCACTCACTAGTGGTGGGCAAGAGTCTATAATTTTAGAGTCGACAGAGTCGATTCCTTGAAGAGGTGGAGTCGACGGAATCGACTTCGGAATCGATTCCTCTCCCACTACCGCTCAGGGGCCAAGACGCTCAATAAGGGTAACGAAATTGTCTAGAACGAGTGTCCACTAAGTGTCTGGGTCCACTCTTAGTGAGATGGTGGAGTCTATACAAATACGTGAATATACCCTAGGGCCATGCTAACAGATGTAGTGATGTACTGAGAGATTAAGCCTTAACTCCTCCGCGATGGGGTAACTATGAATAGCCCCTCTATCCGTCCGGGGCTACTCTTACTATCCCCTTCCGGCTGTCCGGGCGATTTGACCAAAATCGCTCTATTTCACTTACTCTGTACGTCTAAATTACGATACTGAACAACTTAAACTTGATCTTGTTCTCACCATTAACTCTTCCTTTTTCCAATAAAACCAACCCCAGCTCTCTACAACTCTCCGTTACCGAGAAATTAAGTGAGGAATGAGGGTAATTTCTCGGCGGAGCGCGGTTGCGTTCGCGTACGTGTAGTGGCTCTGACAGCAACTGAATGCGGGCTGGTGGTCACTGGTGGACGGTAGCATGACGCAATACTGAATCGGACACGCACGAGAAATCTGATCCACATCCATCCGTGTTCACGGTCAGTAACACACTGACTGACGGTGGTGATTTGTAGGTCTGGTGGTGAAGTATAGCCAAGTTAAAAAGATCACGCCAAATTTGGCGATGTCCGCTCGACATTAGCAATAGCGGTATATCCCCTCGCCTGGACTCCCCCTGGGAGTGGCTTATACCCCTGCCCGGACTCTCCCAAGGGAGCGGCTATTACCGCTACCCGGACTCTAGGGGTTAACCTATAGGGACCGGTACCCCCCCCCCCCCCCACCTTGCCTTTCACTTTTACCCAGCAGCTCCCCAGTATGAAGGAATTCAGGACCCGTAGTTTGAAGAACCCGGGTTTAAAGAAATGCATACAGCATTAATGTAGGTGGATATAAAAGAGAAGAAAAATTAATGTGATCATGATTTCAGCCGAGGGTGAAGGGGAAGATAAATGAAGGTGATTAGTTGAAAAATAATAACAAACATGTGTTACATTATATCCTTTATATAAAGGCACATTCCATTGTTCACCATCGTAGTGGGATAGATTACTGAATATATATTATCCTTTGGATATTAGACAGATATCCCTGTATTCCTTTTATCTCTCGTTTTTGCCCCGTAGGGGGGTATTGCTTGTAATGATGTGGGAAATACTTTAAGGGTTTGGCGCCACTTCGGCCCCAGCCACTAGCTTACATTTCTTCAACTGTCCTTCCGTTCTTCCTATTTCATTCTTATTTGCTGTCACACCTCTCTATCACCTTTTCTTTGCTGTTGCGACTCCTAATATCAATCAAATTCCTCGTGCTTGTAGCCCACCCTTTTTATCACCTTCTCCCAAGCCCAGCTGTATATATTTTTTTTCGAGAGAAGACGGTTTAAATGTCTAACTTTTTTAATAATCATAATTGTCAACAAATTCATTAAGCTATTTACCCGGATATTTTCTTCTAAATACTGTATGCATTTCCTTAAAAGTAATCGATGCTAAACTTAATTAGGCGGCGCTATATGGCGTTTTCAATAAACTTTGTGTAATTTTATGCATAGGCTATATGGTCTACAATCTTATATGGATGTGAGAGTTGGAATATCAGTCGAGATATGAGGAGGAGACTGGAGGCGACAGAGATGTGGTTTGTCAGGATGATGATGAGGATACCGTGGGAGGCAAGAAGAACAAACCAGGAGGTGTGGCAAATGGCCGGATCAGCAAGAGAACTGATGTCCATAGTGAGGAGGAGACAGTTGGGATATCTTGGTCACACATTGAGGGCTAGCGGTTTGGAGAGGAATGTCCTGCTGGGATTCGTGGAAGGAAGAAGAGCTCGAGGAAGAGAGAGGATGAAATATATGGACGGAATCAAGGAAGTGACAGGGTATGAGAGGATATAAGAGGTGGTCAGACTGGCAGAAGATAGAAGGATGTGGCGCTTCATTGTTGCCAACGTCAACACGGCACTGCGGTAGGTAGGTGTAAATCAGAACTCCTCATTTTTTTCTGTCGTTTGCTCTGTCTGCTCTATATATTTCGTAACTTTCTATCTTTATTTCGGCATCTCTTATATTGCTTCGAAGATTACTTTCAGTGATGCAATTATATTCACTATTATATTCAACCCCTATTTCTTCTAGCATTTTTTTCTTGTACCATTTTCTTCTAGGAATTAGGCCCTCGATATAACAGTATATTATTGTTTTGATCTTCACCTCCGCACTTTTCCCTTGTTCGTTTTCCTTTCCCTGTATTTTTTGTTAGTTTGATGTGTCTCTCAGAGGGTTGACGTGTGTTTCTTCAGAGCTGCCAGTTGAGTCTAGTTTTTTGGAAGTAGTATTTTAGTGATTGCCTCTGTTTCTTCATTTACACAACAGATTGTGCGTTGGATGATGCTGAGTTTGACTTGTATAAAAGATGGGCACTGAGTACTGAACAAAGAATGTCCAGTTTCTTCTCTTCCGTTATAGATGTGCTGTGATCACATTTCAGTCGTTTATTTATGCAGGTGTTGGAGAGATGATTCTGTGCACAGTGGCCACAAACCGGATTCTCTGCATGATAGTGGCTTGTTTTATGTCCATATCTCAAACATTTAACACATCTTCTCACCCAGAAGTGATCATACACTCTACACCTTGAGAAATGTATGCATATACGGTTGTCATTTTTTCTGAATTTGTTTTCTGATGTTTGGTGATACCATGATTACATCAGTTTTGTATCCGGGAATACTGGGCTTTGTAAACATATCCTCTTCTTCAGTCATAAGGTCCGCTAAGTTTTCATTTTTGTCTTGAATAGACTCTCCAACGGGAACTGCCTTGACGGGGTAGGGGGCTTGTGTGTCTCTGAGACCTGGCGAGCTAGACTAGAGGGGGCTCCGGCCCCTGCTCTGACCCGATTTCGTGGAGAGAGGATTTCCCATGCTAGGAAGGTCGCTAGTGAGAGACCAGACTAAATGGTTCCCATCTTTCAGTTCTTCAACTGTCCCTCTTTTCTTTTTATTTCCTTCCTACTTGCTGTCACACCTCTCTATCACCTTTTTTCTGACTCTATAGGACCTTGATGTTGCAGCGCCTAAAATTCATTAATAAAAAAAAAAAATCTTGAATAGACTTGATAATCTCTGAGTCTTCGATACAGTCAGGTATGATCGTGATACTTATTTTTGGCATCAAATTTTTCTCACTAATTATTTGATGATTGTCAGCTATTTGATCGTTTGCTTCGCCTGCTCGTTCCTTTGTTGACTCTGAAGGAAATACTAGTTTCATCGTTTTTTGTTGAATATTTTTGGTGTACCAGTCCTGAATTTGATTTATTCGATGAATCTGGTACAATACCTGGTTGTTGTTGTTGTTTGTTGGTAGCAAGCTTCAGCGACGTGTGGTGGTGTTCAGTCAAGGTTCAAAGTGGGAAATAAACTCCAGTAAGAACAATTAAACTTAGTTTATTAACAGAGTTTTTGTGTTCTGTCTTGTCTTGTGCTTAACAGGAGCAGAGTGATGTCTCTTGTATGTTTTGATCTTGAGTCCCTATCTAAGTCTATCCTATGTCAGTATATATCCATTCTGGACGGGTTAGATGCCAGTACTCTTACGATACAGTATTACCCTTTTGGAGAGTCAAAGGTTATTCTAGTTCAACTCAAGCTCCACCCCTTTTCTCTTACTGTCTCCCTATCTTACTTTCTCTTCTTCTCTCCCTTTTCTTACTTTCTCTTCTCTCCCTTCTCTTACCCTTTGGTGAGCCAGGGGTCAAGATGGTCAGATAAGGTTAAATGACTTGTTTCGTGACCTCTGTACTCTGGTAGAGATGAAAATAAGATAGGGAAATTTTAATGTACTACAGAGGGATACCTAGGTACACTAATGGTCTTTGGTCCCACAAACATGTCCTTTGTGTGTGTGTAGACCAGGTGTGTGTGTGTGTGTGAGTGTGTGTGTGTGTGTGTGTGTGTGTGTGTAGACCAGGTGTGTGTGTGTGTGTGTGTGTGTGTGTGTGTGTGTGTGTGTCCAGCCTGGTGTTGTTTTGGCTAGTTTGACCCAGAGTCATAAAGTACCCTTTTCTTTCTACCGGGTTAAATCACCTGTGTGTACCACCGAACATTGGCAGTTACCATGGGTACTTGTTTGATAGATGAAAATATTTCATTGTTATTTGACTGGGTCTTGAGATCTTTCGGATTTATAAACACAGCATGTTGGTTGGGTTTTACTTTTCCACACACACACTTATTAATAACTCTCTCTAACACCCACACCCACACCCACACAAGCACACATACATGCACATCCGCTAATTCACACACACACACACACATAAACTCACACTCACACCCTCTAACTCTCTCTCTCACACACACACACACACACTCATTCTAACTTACACAAACCCTAATTCTCTCCAGCACACACAGACACACACACACACGCACACACACACACATACACTCATTCTATCTTACACAGACCCTAATTCTCTCCAGCACAGACACACACTCTCATACCCTCTCTCGATCAAACACACACATCCACGGTAATGGATTTGGCTTTCATGTCTGTAATTAATTATTTAATTTTGGAAAAAATACAAATGGAAATATGTTTAATATCTTTTCACTATAATTTTGAATAACCCTGTATATGCTGTTTTCACATCCCTAGTCCTATTTGTAATTTCTCGAAAACTTCCTGTTAGAACTTTCGATGAAGAAATTTTAGAAAAAAAAAAACGATTCACCTACACCATGAATGTTGGCACTGAAATGCGAGGGGCCACTAGTATTGACTTGGGCAGCCTCAGTTTGGGGACCAATCGACGTAGATGTGCATTGGGGTGACAGTAAACGAGCAGACCTGGT
Source organism: Petrolisthes manimaculis (assembly GCA_034508575.1). NCBI lineage: Eukaryota > Metazoa > Arthropoda > Malacostraca > Decapoda > Porcellanidae > Petrolisthes > Petrolisthes manimaculis. The sequence goes on along the minus strand of JAWZYT010000097.1, from coordinate 107,750 downwards.
AATCTGTTTTATAGATCTCGTGCTGACGGAACAATCTAACAGGTGTACACATTGATTATCTGCATATGTTATTCTACAGTCTATAAACACACAAAATGTACAGTGTTGCAGTGTTCTAACAACGAGAAGGGTGTCCCATTGAAACCTCTCCGGTAACACACACACATACACACACACACCTGGTGGTAGTATTGGTGTTTGTGGTGCGGTGTGTGTATGTTGATGTTTGTGGTGCGGTGTGTGTATGTTGATGTTTGTGATGTGAAAGTGTGTGTATGTGTGCGTAAGCATAATATTATTTGAAACGTATTACATGTGTTAAATATCTGTAATTCTTTGGTAATTAAAGATATAATTTATTGTTATTAGTTATAGCTATTAATTATAATTATTAATTACAGTTATTAATGGTATCGTATCCAAGGAGAAGACAATGAATATCTTGTGAGTAGAATACAGTATTTATTTATAATAATAATAATAATAATAATAATAATAATAATAGTAATAGTAATAATAATAATAAAAGGGTGGTACTTTATCTTTAGAGAGGTTTTCTGAGTTGCACATATACGAATTTTTCAGACGACATAATTTTACAGTACATGGCTTTTCCTAGAAGTTTTCTCGTGTGATTCATGCGATTTTAACAAACATCCATTTATTGCCAGGACTTTTCCTTCGTGTTTGTTGTCCCACATCTTTCTATCACCTTCTCCCTGACCTTCCTTTCCTTTTATTTCCTTCGTGTTTGTTGTCCCACCTCTCTCTATCTCCTCCATGTCCCTCCTTTCCTTCCACCCTAAATGACTCTCATTATTATATTTATCAGAATGAGATTAGTGGGGAAGTTGTGGTTGAGGTTTTCATCACGTTCGTGTCTCCTCTGCCTACCAGTCCTTACCTTGCTACTCTTCACAGTCAAATACAAGGTACAGTATTTATATATATATATATATATATATATATATATATATATATATATATATATATATATATATATATATATATATATATATATATAGAGAGAGAGAGAGAGAGAGAGAGAGAGAGAGAGAGAGAGAGAGAGAGAGAGAGAGAGAGAGAGAGCGTAATATATCAACTGCATACGTTCAACTGCGATTTTGTGTTATTTTGTCTCATCATACACTAGGAAATGTCCTTGCCTCCTTTCTGACTGAGAGCGAAGAGAGGGGAAAAGAGAAGACTATATTTGGTGGGGGAGATAAGGAAGATGACAAAATATCACTACTTTATTTCGTACAAGATCGGTGCCCCGTACACCAAGCTCGAATCGTGCAGGAATGGTTTGTTCAACATCCTCAGTTCCAATTACTACCGTGGCCTAGTAAGGAAGCAGATTGTAATCCCATTGAAAATATCTGGGTGACGATTGTAAGTGAATGTGAACCCGGTAATAAACGAACAGAACAGGAACTCGTTGCTCACATTCGTCGAGTGTGAGATACTTTCAGAGATCGTCCTGACCTTGTTATAAGACGTCACATTATCAACATGCCAGATAGACTTCAGGCAGTCGTTGAAAAGAAAGGAGTATGGACAGGATATTAACCTACACCTCATGTTTACTTATGTTTAAATAAATGTACTAGTTAATCAGCAATATCATTACGAGCCTTAGAATAGATAATTATTGTGATGAAGACGACGACAATAATAGAAATAATAATAATGATGATAATGAAAAATAATTATAATAATAATAATAATAATGATAATAATAATAATAATGATAATAATAATAATAATAATAATAATAATGATAATAATAATAATAATAATAATAATAATAATAATAATAATAATAATAATAATAATAATAATGTAGTCCCCCCCCCTTCATTCTCTCTCTCTCATTCTAGCTATTAACAGATGAATACATAACGTACGTGACACATCAAGACACACTCCTATCAAAACAACATGACGTCAACAACAACAACATCCGATCATCTGCACTGCTTCGGTCAACCAGACACGGTACTGCTGGGCCAGACAGTCTGAGGAACAACAACAACTCGTCACCTGAAAACATTTATGGGGACCTGACACTTGACCTCAGACAAGACTGGGTAGAGGTCAGTCAATTTTCTTTGAGCCCGTTTCTTCTTTTATTATTCTTGTATTGACCAGAATTACCAGAATAAGTTAGTGCTGTGTGCCAATAGCACACACTTACACACCCACACCATTACTTCCACCAACATAACCACGCACACACAAATATTACCACACACACACAAACACACACCACACACCAATACTACCACCAACACCACACACACACACACACTCCAACACCACCACAAACAAACCAATACTACCACCAACACCACACACACACACACACACAAACACACACCACACACCAATACTACCACCAAAACCACACACACACACACACACTCCAACACCACCACAAATACACCAATACTACCACCACACACACAAAAAATAATGGAAATTATATATATATTATAATACTAATTTATTCCGTGTGTGTATGTGTGTTATCGATTAGGATACATCTATCTGGCTGTGTGTGTGTTGTCGATTACCGTACATCTGCGTGTGTGTGTATGTATGTGTACTCGATTACATCTCTACGTGTGTGTTCGAGTACATATTCTGTGTGTGGCTGTGTGTGGCTATATAATATTATATCTCTCTGGATGTGTGTTCGTGTTTTCTCGATAACATCTATGTGAATATATATATATATATATATATATATATATATATATATATATATATATATATATATATATATATATATATATATATGGCTTGTTCTGCATTCATGAGTTTATTATTTATGTTTTTCAATTGATCTTACTGTTTTTTTGTCGAGTGTAATGGTGTTATTTACAAGTTTGTTTCGTGTCAGTGCTTGGTTGTTGTGAGTGAGGTAGCGGTCTTTTATAGACCCTGACTGGAGGTGCATTGTGAGTCGAAGAGACAGTGAGGTTTGTGTTTTGCCAACATAGTGATGAGGCTCACAATCCACACTGTTACATGTGTGTTGGTAAATCACGTGATCCCTGTTTATCTGGCTCTTGGAGGAAGTAGGTCGGTTGTGTAGGGTGAAGTTCGAGGTCTTTGGAGACTTGTAGTAAATTACTAGTTGATTTAGCTGTCTATGTCGGTGGGGTGGACATTCTTCTTTATTATGTCTCTTAGTATGGTTTTGTCTGTCCTGTATTTGGTGGACATTTAGTTTCGGTAGTAAAGTTTGATGTCACTGTTGGGTTTGGTTGAGGGATTCACTTTGCACCATTTTTCTAGCAGGAATTTGATGGCGTTGAAGACGTCTGTGTTGGAATATCCATTGTTTACCAGGACTTGGGTGAGACACTCTAGTTTCTGGTGTGTGTCTCTCCAGCTGGTGCAGTGGGTGAGGGCCCTCCTGATGTAGGATGAGATGGTGGATTGGATGTATCTCCTCGGAAGGTGTTACCATTTAGACACCTTCAATTGTTGGTGGACTTGGTGTACACTGTGGTTTGGAAGTCTGAGTTGTGGTGGGCAACCAAGAGATCCAGGAAAGGTAGTTTGCCATCTGTTGAGTTTTCTTATGTGAAGTTCAGGCTAGACGAGCAGATAAATCGTTGTTTTAGTAGTAGTAGCTCGTCCAGCTCCTTCACTTGAATAAAAATGTCATCAACATACCGACAGTATATCGATGGTCGATAATTTTTGAGAAGATCCTCTTCAACAGGATCCATGAAGAAGTTAGCGAAGAGGACCTCCAGGGGGCTACCCATCGCTATACCGTCAATCTGTTGGAACATATTGCCAAGGGGGCAAATAAATGGTGCTTCCTTGGTGCAGAGTTCAAGTAGAGTCTTGAGGCAGGTCTTGGGGATGTCCAGTCGTGGGAGGTTTGGGTGTTCGTAAACCCGAAGGAGGAGGATGTCTATAATTTTTTCCACTGGTATGCTAGTGAACAAACTCTCAACGTCCAGGGAGGCTGTTCAGTGATTTGGCCAGTTGGTAGCGGGATCTGGAGGATGATAGGCCTGAGGGGGTTACCAGGCTTGTGGGTTTTCACTGTGCTGTAGGAGTAACCAGGTGCAAATTCTCCAATAGGTTTCTTCAGGTGGATCCCCCCAGCTTTAGCGTTGATGGCAGTGATGGTGGTGTTGGCCCTTCGTTTGAAGTCGTTGGTGGGGATACGTGAGATTCTCTTGAATTTGCTGGTGTCACTTAGTATGTTGTCCATCATTTGGCTCACATATCCACCATCTAAGTGAAGACCTAAGAAAAACTGTAAGAGCAATTGAAAACATAAATAGTAAACTCAGAAATGCAGAACGAGCCATTTCCTTCAACCTCGTTTGTTTAAAAGAGAATATATATACATATCTATATACATAAATCCGAAATTCTGTCTGCGTGACCGCGATGCACGCCCTCATTCTTTTATCTAGAGTGAAAATTTTGACATGTGTTTGATCGCTGAAACCTGGGGACTGTTTTCGCCCTATATTTTATTTTTCAATGATCAATGGGGGGTTGTGGGGGATTCGAACCCCTGGATTAGTGAGCCATGGTCATGTCGCCTCCATCTATACATCCTCCATGGAGTCGAACCTCTTTAATATGATCTTAGGTCTTTTAAAAGGAGTTGGAGGACAGAAGAATTAAATTAACCAAAGGACGAAGTAGTGGTAGTAGTGGTGGTGGTAGTGGTTGATGTAGTAGTGGTGGTAGTGGAGTTTGCATTTGTTGCATATCAGTGTTGTATTATTATATCCTTTGTTTATTTAGAACTCAGTGATCGTGTATGAAAATCGGAGGCTTCTGATTCCTCCTGTCTATGTCAAGAAACAAATAAGCTCCTTCTGTATAGCTTCGGGCGGTGGAAGGGCGGCCACAGGCCGCCAGCTCTCCGCAGGAGCTAGTGGCTCTTAGCCGCCCGAAGGGCAGAGGAGCCAGCTAGTATATATATATATATATATATATATATATATATACTGTATGTTTGTCTGTATGTCTGTGCATTTATCATTACAGGTACCGGGGTCCAAACGTAGTGTGTTCTTATATTCAGCTTACCTGGACAGAAGAGAAGATAAAAATGTCGTCAGAATCATAACAGCAGTAAAAATAAAATTCAAGGTGAGTTAAGGATTTCTCCAAACTATCTCTCAACATACTAACACACTCACACAAACCCACACACACATAGTCAGGAGTAATCAGAAGCCTTCACACACACACACACACACAGTCAGGAGGAATTAGAAGCCTCCACACACACATACACACACACACACACACACACACACAGTCAGGATAAATCAGAAGCCTTCACACACACACACACATCGTCAGGATAAATCAGAAGCCTTCACACACACACACACACACCATGTCCTTAATTATTTATAAACTGGCATCTCAGGTCAAGAGTTGTCTACTACTGATGGAAGGGGGGAAGAAGGAGGTGCGAGTGAGCGCAAGAACCATGCTAATCCATGAGAGCCATGAGCGTCCGTACAGTGCTGCTTTCGTTGTCTGTGACCTGCCCCCCTCTGAGGACCCCTCCTCCTTTACCCCCATGGCTGTTTCTCTCACGGAAAAGTCCACCAGTGACAACAGGTAAATATTTAAATGACAATAGTGATATCGTGACAACAACAGTTAACATGTATAGTGACAACAGGTATTATTTATAGTGACAACAGGTATTATTTATAGTGACAACAGCTGTTATTATTGACAAAATCGATTATTATTTTTAGTGACAACAGTAATGATTTCTAGTGACAACAGTAGTTACTATTGACAATAATGATTGTTAATAGTGACAACAGGTAAATATTTATAGTGACAACAGTAATTATTATAGTAACAAGTTATATATAGGGTATATTAACCCCTAAAGACCGGTTGACGTGATAGACCGTCTTATGGTAGAAACCGGGTCACACCATATACCGTCATAGCGATTTAACGCTATTTCGCGCCCTATAGGGCTAGTTTTTCTTGTCGTTGGGCGAGAAAATACACTCACAATATCGATCCGCTACCCACTTAGTCGACAAGCTCCACTCGGTCCTGCAATGGGAGATAAATCCCCCTACTCGTCGACGGGATTTCGACTGGCACAGCAGAGGTTGCAATTTGTATACTAACACTCTCAGGTGGCTCACTTACCTGGGAGAGTGGTTGGGCAGGGGTAATAATATCCTCCTCCTCTGTTGTGTACACTAGCCTCTCCCCTGGGCAAGGCCATTCTGGACCAGAATCTCCACTAAGGAGAGTATGATCGCTATCCCACGCAGAAACATATAAGTCCAACTCACGCCCTATTGCTGAGTCAGAAAGGCGTTGTGGTGGGCGGCGACGACGTGGAGGCAAAGATGGTGTGGAGGTGGCGAGTGGAGATTCGGACGCGCCAGAATGAGCAGTAGATCTTCCCGTCACAGTAGTGGGTAGGCAACAGATGAATCTGGCTGGCTGAACCCTTTGCTGCTATTGTGAGCGCGGCTACTACACCACTACATCGAAAAAACCCGCCCAGAATAGCCCCGCATGGTTCAAAATGGCGCTAAAAAGCTATGACGGTCTATTACGTCAGCCGGACTCAACCGTATGATGGTCTATCTCATCAGCCAGACTGCAGGGGTTAAGGAAGTCCATCGAAGTCGATGATGACGGATGCTCTCATGGTAGTCACTGTCGGTGGGTGCTCCTATGACTGTAGAGTCCAATGCGGGAGCCGCATCGTCGTCCACACTCAGGGCATTGGATATCTGGTTCTGGTGGTGGAGGGCGTTGAAGGCATCGCTCATTACACTGTTCAGTTCGAATCAGCTCAAAGTGTGCCGCGCCTTGATGACAGGTAGAGCCCCATCTATTCTTCTCGGCAGCTGCTATTTCGAGTTTGTCTGGGTTGATCTTTAAACCTCTTTCTTCTGCCGCCACAGGAACTCCTCCCCTCTGATAGTTGACCATAGAGGGTGTGTCGTGGCAGACGTGTAGCAGGCATTCGAAGGACATGCCCCAGCTATCTCAGCTGTCTGTGGTGGAGGAGTAATTCAATACTCGAAATTCCAGCATGCTCCAACATAACAGTGTGAGACAATGAATTTGCTTAATGCACTGCATATGGAAGACTTATAGAAGCTTAATGTGCTTCCGGTACAGAGTAAAGGTTTCGCTTCCATACAGCAGCATGCTGAGGCAGATAGCTTGGTACACAGCAATCTTCATTGCAAGTCGAATGTTGTGGTTCTGGATGACTCGATCACGGATCCTGTCGAAGGTCGCCAATGCCCTGTTGATTCTTCTGTTCAGCTCATCAATAGAGCAGTCGACTGACAGCACACTGCCGAGGTAATTGAATTGAGGAGAGATCTGGAGTTCAGCTTTGGCGACACTTATAACAGGCTCTACAGGTGGAGCAGCACAAGACCACTGGTACATTATTTCGGTGTTGTTGGTGTTGATCAACTTGATGACGAGTCCAAGAGTATAGTAAATTTCATACATGATGTTGAGTGCTTCTTGTAAATCCTCGGGGGAGTGGGCGATTAGTACACAGTCATCTGAGTATTGTAGTTTGAGCACCTTGTCACTTAAAGTCTTTGTTCGGGCCTGGAGACAGTGTAGATGGAAGAGACTTCTGTCTGGCCGGTATGTGAGGCTGACACCATCATCAAGTGTTCTACCCATGGGCAGGTCCTTTTATGGATCATAGCTTCTCCATCTCCCTCTATCTTGAGTTAACCTTTTTAGCTCCATATAACTTTTGTTTCCTCTAAGATCATCCAGCATTGCTTTCCTCCTCCTTCCTCTAGCTCTTTACCCTTAGTATCTGCCTTTTATCATCTTTCTCAGTAAACCTTCTCCCCTCAACACATGACCAATCCAGTTCTTTTGTCTTCCCCTTATTACATTAATGAGGTTCCTTTCCTCTTCCACCTTTCGCAGCACATCGTCATTTCTCCTATGTTCTCTCCAACTTATTTTCAACATTCTTCGCCATATCCACATTTCAAAGCTTTCTAATTTCCTTTTATCTGCTGCATTTATTGTCCATGTTTCTGCACCATAAAGTGCCACACTCCATATCAAGCTCTTCACCAATCTCTTCTTAAGTTTAATTTTCAAATTTCCTGTCAAATGACGTCTTTCTTTTGTAAATGCAGCTTTACCTATTGTAATTCTGGTTCTTATTTCCTTACTGCACCTTCCATCATTTGTTATTATACTGCCAAGAAATTGGAAACTGTTAACCTCCTTTAAATTTTTATTTTCTATTATTATTTTATCTTTTGGCAATTCTCATTACTTTGGTCTTTGATTCATTAATTTTCATTCCATATTCTTCAGCTGTTCTATTCAAACTATTAACCATTTCCTGCAATCCCGTCTTACTGTTACATACAATTGCCTTGTCATCTGCAAATTTAATTGACTTTACCGGCGACGAGGGTGGCTGGCCGGAGGCGGGGGTGGTAGCGCGTCCTCTCTGCACCTACCCCGTTGTGCAGGCTTGCTGCCTCGTTTCTTGGTGGTGGTGGTGGTGGGTGGCTGTAGAGTAGGAGAAATGGCTATTGGTGGCAAGCTATTTCTTCTGGCAACAGAAGTCTTGGAGCAGATGATGACAATGTCTGCCAGCTGCTGCCGTCGATGCGGTGGTTGGGTATCATCTGTTTTCCTCCCATGGGTATGGAGTGAGCCTATAGGACCTGTCCACCATCAGGTCTGGCTACGTCCCCCAGTGATGGTGGTGAAGTGGTGGCAGTAGAGAGAAGGATACCCCTTCTGTGGTCGGCAGGGGAAGTGGTGGGGTCGGTAGTATGTGTTGACTGGACCATTGCTGGTTGTGGTGTCACTCCAATCCTTGGAGTGTGGTTTTGGTTCCGTTTATGCCGTCCGGTCGTTGGGTGAGGCTGCACGCGGTGTGGCTGGCAGTGACAGGTGAGTGCAGATATACACATGGTGTATGTGCCTTAGAGTGTTCGCTATCCACTACAAGTGTGTGTGTGTGTGTGTGTAAGGAAAAGAAAGGAAAGATAATATGTAAGGGAAAAACGGTGTTTATGTATATTAAAAGGTGTGTGTGTGTGTGTGTGTCTGTGTCTGTGTCTGTGTGTGTGCGTGTGTCTGTGTCTGTGTGTGTGTGTGTGTGTGTGTGTGTGTGTGTGTGCGTGTGAAACTAACCTACTGTGCCCTTTTATCGTCACTCAACAGATCAACAATGTTTACGGGTGTTGCAGTACAAGACCTGGCCGCTAGGGGTACAACAACAACCACAAAACCAGGCAACTTGAGTGTGTGCGTCAAACCATTTCACCATAATTACAACCAGGCAATTTGGCTGGTCGAGTTTATAGAATACTACCGACTACAGGGAGCTACAATGTTCACATTCTACAACAGCACGATGGGTCAGGATGTGTCTTCGGTATTACGATATTACGAGAACCTAGGCTTGGTATCGGTACTACCCTGTAATATACCGTTAAAAGAGCATCAGATAATAACCGATGGTATGTTCGCTGTGTTAAATGACTGTAACCTGCGATCCGTTGGTCTGTATACCTTGACAGCGATGGTGGATGTGGATGAGTTTCTAGTTCCCAGGACACACACTAACCTATTGGACTTAGTGGCCAGTTACAATAAGAACTTCAACTCATACATCTTCAAGGTTGGTGTGTGTGTGTGTGTGTGTTAAGGACCCTGTGATTGTGTATGTATATAAATTGTTAAAGGCTTCTGATTCCATGCCACGAACTAAGCTCATTCCATATAGGTGTGTGTGTGTGTGTTTCGTGGCAATATTTGAAAGACTCATTTAACTCCAATTTCCCGATTATATCACAGGGTCCTTTAAGGTAGGTGGTAATTCTCTTTTGTTACATTGGAGTGCCTTGATTCCTCGAAAGTTTGCAAGGAAACAGGACCAGAAGAGAAAAAAACAATGGTGTTCTGTTGCTTGGAATAGTTTGGAGGATTCAGTTGCTCCAGATTTATTAAAACAAAACTCCCCCCTACAAGACTTTTCAGGTTTATAAATATAGGACAGTCATCTATCACCCACAATCATCATTTCCCCTTGATAAAATCCATTTACTATCTCTCCTTTCCCTTTTGGCTACTTCCTTCGTATTTGCTGTCCTTTCCCCATCTTCCTATAAGGTCTATCAGGGTTATAAATATAGGACAGTCTTCTATCACCCACAAATTATTACAACAATACTGTATCTCCCTCTACAGAACGCATTTTTTTATAAGTACTGGGAGAACGATACAAGAGCGGTGCATGACACACTCTTCCCAGACCGGCACGGACTGGGTTATACACTGTACGGCGACGAGTCCTTGATGCCGTACCTCCTCACGGCGTACAAGACCCGAAGACAAACCAAGTTACTCAAATACGGCAGAAGGTCCAAATATCTATCAAGGCCTGAGAAGGTCATTGAAGTGGGGAATCATTTCGTTTGGCAAACCATAGGTAAGGAGGGATCATGGGTCCATTTCAGTGGTATTCGTTTGTTAGCTTCCCATCCAACCGCACTTGTAGGGCTTCATTATATTCCAAAAGCTGAGTTTCCACATTCACAATATCTATCAAACAGTTAGATAATGATTATCCCTGCATAATTTACTCACCAAATTCATTAGATAATTCACCCTCAAGTCATTTAATAATAATGATAATAATAATCTATATTATAAATGGCAAACCTTCTCTGTCCTCTTATACCTTGAAAACGGTTACATCTACATCCAAAACCTATATATATTCTGAATCACCATCACCAGGCGCAGGTTTTGGTATGACGTCACATGACGTAACTCGACGTACAAATTATGTTAAAATGTCAAGTACTCTATTCATCAGTTAAAATCATAAAGAAAAGCTCGAACGGAAAACCGTGCGTCAAATGTACTGATCGAACAGAAGCTCGAACTGATTTTTCCCGTTCGAGCCGCTAAAACCGTGCTCCAAATGAACAGCTCGAACGGAAATTTTCCATTCCAGCTTAAGAAGGCACCAAGGCTACTTGGAATTTCAGTCAGTCTTGGGCCTTTAACCCCTGCAGTCTGGCTGACGTGATAGACCGTCATACGTTTGTGACCGGCTGACGTGATAGACCGTCATAGCTATTTAGCGCCATTTACGGCTATGTAGGGTTGTTTTTTCTTGTCAGTGGGCTAGTAAACACACTCACAATATTGATTCGCTATCCACTCAATTGATTCTGGGACGCCACGATGGCTGCTCTATATTTAAGTATTTGCCCTTGTCCAAATTTGTGCTCTAACGATTGTAAGACAATACCGTAGAGAATATATGTACGTGACAGTGACAGCATGATATTCCTACAAGGTTACAAATTACTATTTAGTGTATAGATCATGACACACGGTACATAATGGTAGTAATAAGTAAATAACACCACAAACACGCCCAGGCAGGGGAGAGTGATGGTAGATATACGTGTTTCCTACGGTACAAATCAGTTTGTTTATCATTTTCTATGTGACAGTTACACAATGATATATTCCTACAAGTGTTCATACTATTTTTAGTGTTGTAATCATGACATACGATACATAATAGTAGTAATACGGGTGAATAGACAGGGAGTTTTGCGGCCAACTGGACACTATAGCCGCAGTCGAGTCAAGCCACGCGTACACTCAGACACACCGCTGATTCGCGAGCAAACATGGTCCATTTCAACTCGCCATATCTCCATAATTACACATCGTACAGCCCTCCAGATGGTACCATTCGATAGAGGAAGAGTTGAAGGTATTTAAGAAATAATATTGAAGTCAGTACACTATATAGGTTAAGAGAGAGAGTTGTGAATATAGAGTAAATTGAGGAATTTTGACGCTAGCGGCAGAGTAGAAATGGTGAGGCAGGGACCCCCCCATCCCGGTCTGCAGGGGTTAAGCTAAAAAGACGTATGTACTATATCGTCTTTATGTACAGTCGCAGCACATAGTCTCTGATCAGGGCGTAAAGGGAAGTCATGTCAAGGATTATGTGCCTGGACTGTACATATGGCAAGCAGTCTGAGATCGTGGAATATTTTCAACTAATGCAACAAGACTGAAATGTTTTCACATATTATAAAGTTAATATTGACTATTTCTAAACTCCAGTTTCCCGGGCAACGCTGGGTACCTCCGCTAGTAATAATAATAATAATAATAATAATAATAATAATGATGATGATCACAGCATTGTTTACTCACCAAATTCATTAAATAATTTACCCATAAGTCATTTACACAGCTAACATTCTTTCGGTTGTGTGTTTACAAACCACAACCAACCATTGTAGAATCGACCCTATAACATGGTAATAGTTTAGGTGATAATTCTTTTTTCGTACACTGGAGTACCTTGATTCCTCCACAATATGCTAGGAAACAGAACCAGAGGAGTGTAGTGACCCAAGCACTAGACTTTTTGATTTCCATGTCTCCATCCTCCATGATCAACTACGGATCCCTGCACTCACCTCTCATCAAGCGAGTCTGGTTCTGCTGGCTAGCGATTGGGCCTTGAACGGAGGCCAGCCGACGTTATTCCCTGGACGCTCTAGTCACTTATTACCCTTGGGCTAGCACAGCTAAAATTCGTGCTCCCATCTGCTCAGCCTAGCCACCTCGCTTCACTGTTGCCGACCCACACACTACAAGTCGCTTCAAGCAACACTTTACGACTATAGTACTATGTTATAGTGCTATCCAAGCAATACTAGTATTTTCCAAGCAACTCGGTAAGCAACGCACAGACAACTCTGGCGAACAAGATTAAGGAAGTCACCCTATAAAGGTACGGGTCCACTTGAGAGCTGAGAGTGAAATAAATGTCGAGAGAACTCACAAAGAGCGTGTCCACCTGAGAGAACTATATCACTCTCGAGAGTCGCTGAGATAAAATGTCCGCGAGAACTCTCAGAAGCGTGGCCACTGAACACACAGACAGAGCAAGTCGCCGAGAGTAAAGAGTCTCAAGTGAATTCAGTGTGTGTGTGTGTGACATAATATATATATTTTATGGAATATGAAATTAAACCAAACCAAACTTTTGACGTCAACTTTTACTAAACATTAAAGTATATTTGTGATAATCTATTTACAATATTATTATATTTTTGACAACCACTGAAATATCCATAATAATCAATATTTTGAAATTATAATCATATTTACATTAATATGTTTTTGGAAAACTTGTTTTTGAAGACAGCTGTATATGCTTATTATTATTATTATTATTAAATATTATACTTATTATTATTATGTTTTATTTTTGTTGTTGTATCTTGTATTTACACTATTTAACTTCCGCCCTCTCACTCTCAGCTATATCAACACACTGAAAGTGCCTGAGAGTAATCTCAGGATAGTGGGTGAGCTGTGTCCACTAGTGTCACGAATCACTCTCCGACATAAATCGCAGAACTCTCCGAGAGTACTCTCCAGTCTGTGTCCATTTACTTTTTACCAACTCTCGACATTTATTTCACTCTCAGCTCTCAAGTGGACACGTACCTTAAATTACTCTGTGCTTGGGTCCAATCCATACTTCCTTGTTATACACCTTGAATAAACCCGTGCCTAGTATTGGTAGTCTACTATACACCCTTGGGTAGTAACGACCTCCTGACGTTACAAGAGCAATGATAATAAAATTCTGTTGCTTGGAATAGTTTGGAGGATTCAGTGGCTCCAGATTTACCAACACAAAACTTCCCCCTTAACTACTTCTAAACTACTATTCAACTACTACTATTCAACTACTACTACTCAACTACTACTATTCAACTACTACTATTCACTACTATTACTCAACTACTGCTATTCACTACTATTACTCAACTACTACTATTCACTACTATTACTCAACAAGCCAGTGAATTAGAAGGCTACAGATTCCTCCTAAATATGCCACGAAATAAACACACACACACACACACACAGGTAATCTCTCTCCTCCTTCACACAGGTCCTGCCCTAACGAAACATGTGAATGAAGAAATTGGTCTTTCGCATCACTACCGGGTCTGTGAATTCGGAGGTTTTGATTGTATTAATAAAACCAGTCAGGTAAAACATTATATTCAACTACTATTACTCCTAGTATTACTAGTACTACTAGTATTAAACTACTATTATCCACCTATTACTAAAGTTCGTTTCCTCACCCACTCAATATATTTTACACTCACAGGCATTTTAACACTTTCACAATCATATTAACACTCTCACAAGTGTTGTAACACACTCACATGTAAGTTTACACACTTTCACATGCATTTTTAACACACTCACAGGCACTTTAATACTCTCATAGACATTTTAACACACTCACAGGCATTTTAACACATTCACAGGCATTTTAATACTCACACAAGGATATTAACACGCATATATATATATATATATATATATATATATATATATATATATATATATATATATATATATATATATATATATATATATATATATATCTTTATTAATTCATATATTTTTCCATTTGTGTTGATATTAAATTTTATATCGTTAAGTAATTTGAATTTTTCCTTCTTTTATGTTTATATCTATATCTTAATTAATTTATATATTTTTCTGTTGTACAGTACAGATACAGTCTCCTCCACTGCCGCGTTCATCACTCAGTGTTGTCAATGTATGTGTGTACCCCACAAGGTGTGAACCGACAGTTTTGACTTTTTTTTTTTTTTTTTTTTTTTTTTTTATATTAACAAAGATGAGGACAAAGGCCACAGGCCCTCTTACCGTCCTCATCTACATAGTACAGTGAGAGAGTGGTCCAAAATCATGTCCAATTTCGTTCGAGATGCCCTGACACATTGCGTTTGAAGGTACATAAGTCGTAGTAAGGTGGAAAGATGGATGAGGGTAGAGTGTTCCAGAGTTGACCAGTTGTGTATATGAAAGACTGAGAGTACCGGTTAACTCTTGCATGAGGGAGTTGGACAGAAAAGGGGTGAGAACGAGAGGCTTGACGAGTGTTGCATGTTCTCCTGAGGGGAGGAAGCATACATTGAGAGAGTTCAGAAGAGCAATGTCCAGTGTAATAGCGATAGAAGAGAGAAAGTGATGCAACACTGCGGCGAAGAGAGAGAGGTTGTAGTGAATCAGTAAGAGGAGGAGAGTTGATGAGACGAAAGGCCTTTGATTCCACCTTGTCCAGTAGTGTTGTGAAGGTTGATCCCCCCCACACATGAGAGCCATACTCCATACAGGGGCGGATGAGACCCCTGTACAGAGACAGTAACTGCGTGGGGGTGAAGTATTCATGGAATCTGCGCAGCACATCTAACTTCTTTGAGGCGATTTTAGTCAGAGAGGTAATGTGATCTCTCCAGGAGAGATTATGAGAGAAAGAGACTCCAAGAATATTAAGAGAAGAGGAAAGGTCAAGTTGTGTATCGTTAAAGGAGAGGGGATAGACATCAGGAAGATTAGTACGAGTTGAAAGATGAAGAAACTGTGTTTTTGAGGCATTGAAAACAACAAGGTTCTCTCTGCCCCAGTTAGAGATGAGGGAAAGATCAGAAGTCAGGCGTGCTACTGCATCATCACGTGATGTGGAGAGGAGCTGCTGGGAAGGACGGTTGTCAAAATGAGTGGAGTAGTGTAGGGTGGAATCATCAGCATAGGAGTGGATAGGGGAAGAGGTACAGTTAAGAAGGTCATTAATGAACAAAAGAAAGAGTGTGGGTGATAGAACAGAACCCTGAGGAACACCACTATTAATAGCCTTGGAAGAACAGTAACCGTCTACAACAGCAGCTATAGAACGGTCAGAAAGGAAATCAGAGATAAAGGTGCAGAGAGAGGGATAGAAACCGAATGAGGGCAGTTTGGAGGTTAAAGCTTTGTGCCAGACTCTATCAAAAGCTTTGGATGTCGAGGGCAACAGTGAAAGTTTCACCAAAGTTCCGAAAGGAGGATGAGTTTAAGGGAGGGTGCTGAGGATCGGGGGTGTACACAGGTGGTGGATAGGAGTGGTGCTGTGGTATAGGAAAGATTGTAAAGGGGGAGGTTAGTGAAAACAATAAGACAACACTAACATACAAACTAAAGGTATAAATATTACTGCAAAATAAACATTACTTTTTTTCTTTACCACTCACTGCAACAGTGAAGTTGGTCATGTAGTGAGGCATAAGTTAGCTTCCGCTCTTGTCCGTCTTTATGAAGGTTCAGCTTCGGCCAGGGAACACTAACACATCGTAAAGTTATTATTATTACATGTTCTGCATAATAAAGTCACTTACAGTTACTTTATGTAAAGAAAAATATGTCTAGTGTAAAGTCAGAGCATTGTAATTGTCATTGTAATTTGCTTATTAGTCTGTGACGATGACAATATTTGACCATTAATAATACTTATCAGAAATAATTTGTTAGTAATATGGATAGTGGTAGTTGTGTATCGATAATTGTGGTATTAGTTTCCTTTCAGCTCCGACGAAAGGTAATAAGATTAATAGCTTATAAATTGATCATTTCATAGTGAAGTTCCACAGTCTCCAGTGTTCACATTACTACGTGGTCACTGACAGATTGAGCAACGATGGCAACATTAATTATCATAAGTCGAGAGTGTGTTAGGCGCCGCCCCTCTACACCCTCTACTAAGCAAGATTCATTCATGGATATGGCCTACGTATCAACTTATCATAATCATAAGAGCCTAAGCTTATTAATTAAATGATGTTATATTTTACACATGTGGTAATTTAGACCCATAGAGTGTAAGTCAATCTAAATCAACATTATATCTGAGAATGTTATCCTCTCATTAGTCCAAAACCAACTATGTGTTGGTTATCACTAAACGATGATTCTCCTTTCCACCACAATATTATGGTTAAAAAGTCATGTATTTTTGCAGTAGTATTTAAACCGTTAGTTTATGTTAGTGTATGTTAGGCGGGGTTCCCACAAGCCCGTTACCGTCTACAGACTCTACACCATCACCGTCAATAACGTCACAGACGTCGGCTGTAATGGGAACTAAGGGTATTCCTCTCGCCGTGTGCCCCCGCTCGTCACGCCAACGGCCTCCGTCAAAAGATGAATTATTCAATCTTTTGACGGAGAGACGGTGGCGATGTTGACCACTGTCCAGGGTGTTGGATATCTTGGATATTTTGAAAATATCAATTTTAAACATTTGTACACAGAAAAAAAATTAGATGATATTAGTGAATTAAATATTTACATGTATTTGCATTAAATGTGTGCATTGATGTGATGTGAAAACATTTGTTCAATGAATCTGGATATGTGACATCACCGCACACCCTTGCAGTACCACGCATCTCATCTGTGCAGCTCATGGTGCACCCACAGTATCCCTAAAAGTAGTTTCTTGTTTTTTTTGTTTTTTTGTATATGAATACCAACTAGCTGCAGAAATTACTCGAAAGTGTCTGGGGTCCTGTGGTAGGTTTCATGGACGGTGTTTACATCAGCCTTCTCTTCTCTGCCTCCATGAGAATGCTGTGTTCTCCTGGCACAGGTCACTCCACCAGCAGCTGGTGTGACATTTATTCTCGGCCTTTGTTAGCTCCGGCCTAAGCCGAGAGCTTTAGGTTTTATCGTAATTATTGTTCTTGGGGCGACCACTTCTTAAAAGGGGTTCAACTCACTCACTCTCTTCCTCCCATTTATTTTCTTTTACCAACATTGAATCATTTATTATTATTAGTATCATTTTTTTCTTCTTGGGGTGACCACTTCTTAAAAGGGGTTCAACCAATATTTAAGAGGTTTAACCAAGAGGAGGTTCAACCGAGAGGGGGTTCAGTTGAGGGGTTCACCCTCAATAAAAAGGGTTCATTTTCAAAATTTCAATATAACCATATGAATACGAAAATGCAGATAAAACATAATTAATATTTTTGAGACCTTTACATATGGATATTTTATTATTTCACTTGAATCATTAAGAGCTGGAGCTTTTGAAGGGTTTTCCTTCATGTTCTTGTCTTATTGACCTAGCTGGGAGGTTTTATGCTTCATCAAAAATTAGTAGTCCAGCAATGATAATGAAATCGTTGGTGTCTATCTTGTTTCGGAAAGGGACTAATGACGGGATGCAGTCACACCGTCGCCTTTGACGGAGCTCATCTCCTCCAAAGTGATAGGCCGTCGTGTTTGTGACGTCATTGACAGTGACAGGACTGAAAGTGACGGGCTTGTGGGAACCTCACCCTAGTGTTGTCTTATTGCGTTCACTATCCTCCCCCCTTTATAATATTCCCTATACCACATCACCTTACACCCCTGATCCCCAGCACCCTCCCCTAAACTCATACTGGCAAGTATTTCGAAACTGTCGGTTCACATATTGAGTGATGAACGCGGCAGTGGAGGAGATTGTACATGTACATATTTGTGTTTATATTTATATCAATATTTTATTAATATATTTTTCTTTATGCTTTTATAGATTGACCGTACTGCACATCGATGGATGAAAGACCTTGCTATAAACACTGCCAATACATGTACCATTGTATTCAATGAAACAAGGGGTAGGTGTCCTGTCCTGAAGAACCTCCCCTTGGTTAGGTTAGGAGGGTAGGTGTCCAGTAGCTCACCCCTCCCTTAGGTTAGGTTATAGTCCATTCTAATAGGAAACAGGGTTCTGATTTTTGGGAACACATTGATAGAGGTTGCACTCCTGCTACTGTTGGGATGGCGTACACTTTGTTTACCTTCTCACTATGTATTCCACATTTAATAAATATTTATATTTCTTTATTTCTTAACTTAGTGCACCTATTACATAACCTAGGAAGATTTAGTTTATATCATTGGATTAAGCAGTAATTGTACAACTATATTACATTATTACACCCTTGGAGGGTAAAAAATAAAGTAATTACAGCTAGTATAAGTCAGAGAATAATAAACTTATGGTTTATACAAAGTTTTGAATATAATTGGTATTTGCAGCAATTATGAAGTAATTTTAGAATAAAACATATTATGCTTTAGTACATAACACTCTCATGAATACGATGGTCCTTTCAGATTTTTCGTAAAAAGCACTATAGGAGAGAAATAAAAGGATTTGTAGTGATATGTTGCATCTTCCTAACATGATTTGATGGAGGGAGAGAGGGAGAAAGGGGGAGTTGGAAAAAGTTGCCAAGTACCACCAACATGAATATCATGATTATTGTTAGTATTTGGAGGGATATCGGTTACTAATGCTTACTTGTATCCACTTTATGTACTTTGTAATAAATATCGGCATATATTATATCGCCTACACACCATGTCTGTACTGCCTGGCCTGGCATGTTGACATCATACGCCTGGCAGCGGTGCATAAACTGCTCGGTTCAAAATAATGGCAGAAAATGTTTCTTTTATTTGTCTTTTTGTGGTAAAATAATACTTTAAGGGTATATTTTTGTACTAAGAAGACATATAAACATACAATAATTATAAATAAAATAATAATAACCCTGAAATGAGTGTGGCGAGCCAAACATAACCTCCTTTGTAATCTACTGGGGGCTTATTCGACCCCACTCGGCCAACCACTACAGTTGGGGCCTCATCATCATGTCCCTAGGGTTTATAAGGGGCCTTTCGGTCCAGGTAAAGCCCACTCTAGCTCAGGATCTGGTCAGCACCACAGCCGCCATCTCTCTCCCCATGCCTGTATACCCACACTGTATTCTATAAGCACTTACCTGCACCGATGGCTGCTGCTACAAGCTCTCCAGTGTGTATGCTTCCCCGCTACCACGTGTTCACTCTACTTATTATGGCCCAGTCCTGGAGCACTATATTACCTGTACTACCTTACTGTGGTACAACCTGTCCTCCAATAAACCTGTGTACCATGTAACCAGTGAGTTTGAGCATCCTAAGGAATAGTAGAAACTTGGATTTCCACATGAGCTTAAATTAATTAATTATATTTTCAAAATATAGACTATAGGGGCATCATACTCGCATATTCCATTAATGAAAGGGCTTTTTATACATTATCATAAATGTATTATACCAGCTAATCTATGTATAATTTGACATTTCATCATTGAGACATTTTTGCATTTATTACATTGAATGCTAAATAGGGTGTTTTCGCTCAGCTGACGGAAATGACGTCACGATATCAACAGCGCCATTATGGCGGGTATTGGGCCCGCAGAGAGAGTGCAGTTGCGATAGTGAGAAGTTTATTTACACTAATCATCACAATAATGGAGCATTCCGCTTACCTCAAAAGCCTTAATGTAACAGACCATCCCTCTTACCTACTGAAATTAAGTAGTGCTGTACATTTATAACTCTGACGCCTCTCTCCCTCTGGCAACTTCCCCCAAGAGTGCAGACGAGCTATAGTCAACCACAAGGAAACTGGCATCTGAAGTGAGATCTCCCTCCGAGCAGCGTTGCCACATGTGGTTGTGGTCTGTAGTTTTTCTTATGCGATGTCTATTGGTAATGATGAGCACTGTTCATTAATTCCATCTCACAAGGTCGATAATAATTTCATTAGTTTTATATAATACTAGCAACATTGGGAAACTCTTCTGTTATTAAAGGCATATCACATATAATAATGTATATATATATGTTTTGTACCAAATTGTATGAAGTACTGTACACAAAATACAAAATTCGAGTGTTAAATCTAATGGTTTGTGACCCTGTTCTATGTTCCCCTTACTTAGATTGTTTACGTTCTTCCTATAATAGACTAGTTTTAAGTGGTGATTGTATTTTGACGTAATTATATTATGATTTTGAAGTAATCATATTACGATTGTGATGAATTTGCCTTAAAATTATACCTAGTTGAGAGGGATAAATGAATGAATGCGAGTAAGCTTCGCATAAGTTACCTTATTTTACTTGGCATTTTTCAGTACAGTTACTACAATATCAAATGTAGTATACTGTACTACCACCTGGCTATTGCTAGGTGCTGAAAAATGGTCTTATTCAATAGTGAGCAATTAACCATATACTGTAATACATAACCTTACCTGGATCATTGCAATGTTTAGACCTAACCTTATTAAAGCTATGCAAACATAATATTTAATTATATAATTATACAATACCGTCATGAAGGTTTAAGTTGGTGCTCGGATTTGGTTTCGTCACAATATAAAATTTCATGTTAGGGTTAGGACCGAAGGTTGTTAGGGTTAGGACCGAAGGTTGTTAAGGTTAGGACCGAAGGTTGTTAAGGTTAGGACCGAAGGTTGTCAGGGTAAGGACCGAAGGTTGTTAAGGTTAGGACCGAAGGTTGTTAAGGTTAGGACCGAAGGTTGTTAGGGTTAGGTTAGGTTAGGTTAGGTTAGGTCAGGTTAGTTAGAGTGGCTGTAAAACATTTCAAAAAAAAAAAAAAAAAAAAACCTTGGTGGCGCTATTGTAAATTTTTACCAATACAAAACATGTATGTACAATAAATATTCAGTACTGAAAACTTAGGTGCAGGACTTAATTTATGGGGTAAATAGAAAAATACAAATAATAATAATAATAATAACAATAATAATAATAATTAACACTGGGATAATTATAACATAATAATTGTGTAAATAATAATTAAAGTGATAACATTAATACAATAATATTAGTTTACAATTTTAATTGATTGATAAAGTAATAATAATAATAATAATAATGATGATTAATATTGTGATGATTATAAAATAGTAGTATTGCAAACAATGATAAGTTACAATATCATACAATAATATTGGTATAAGATAATTATTGATTCAACTGGGGAGACACTATTACAGTAGATACATGGACATTGATGGTGGCTTATTAGTAAATAGCATATAAAATGTTTTGCTTAGGTAGATAGACAGGAACTTTTGTATGCATTTCTTTGTTCTTATTATTATCTATGTACAAAGAGGGACTGGCCCTAAATGCCTGGCCTACCAAAGCACATCCCAGGGATACGGGGCAAGAGATCACAAGACCAGGGTTTCTGACAGCCAGTGTGACATTAGCTGGCCTCTTGCTCAATGTCCACTGCCATGTGATTTAGCATTAGCAACATTGCATTCTATATTATGAGCAAGTTTGCGCGGACGCTTTGGTTTGGATGATATTGCTGCTGCTGCTGCTGGTCGACGTCCTTTTCCAATGGGGGCTGCTCCTCTTGGCATTCCTGGGGACCTCCTTGCTATGGAAGTTGGTTGGCAAGGAATCTTACCACGACCAACTGCACTATATTTAACAGATGAGCCTGCACAGTTCAATAAACTATTCAGCTGGTTAGGTGTTTTAACTGAACTAATTTGTGGGGGTGTAGGGAGTGGGGGAGGTATGAGGAGGTGTAGTGTTAGTGGAGGGGTAGGGGGGGGGGGATGTAGCTTCGAATGAACCATCTTCGAATGAGTGAATCAGCTCCAATGAATCAACTTGGTCAGCCACCCATACACCCCTCCATACCCCCCAATACACCACACCCTCCCTACAATCCTCTTTAGAATGGTTCACCAAGTTGATTCATTCGAAGTTAATTCATTCGAAGCTGTGGTGTTGGTTGTGGTAATACTGGACCAATTTGATTCCTCCAAACTATTCCATACAACTGGATTGATATCATTATATTTATTAATTAATTATCTTTCCTGACATACTTTGGAGGAATCAAAGCACTATAAAGGAACACAGATTTCCATAGAGTAATTATAGAGCAAACTGATTCCTCCAATCTGTATTATTCCAGCATTAAGTTGTGTTGCCTGAGATACCTTGGAGCACCCAAAGTGTTCCAGTGTACCAATTAGTCACGGTTGGAAATTATAAATTGAAAATATTCGCTAATTTCTTTAATTACTTATGTAATTAAAGAAATTATTATATCAATATGTAGGGAAAATTACGGGGAATTTAATTATACAATAATTAATTCAAAATAATTATCAATACATTAATCATGAACCAAAACGTGAACTATAACTCTCCACCAAATCATGACGTCATTATATGATAATCAAGGAAGGGGGGTTGGGGAGTGGTGTGGAGGGTATGGTGTTAGGGGGGGTAGTAGGGGCATGGGTGTGAGGGAGGGGGTATGGGTAAAGTGGATGGAGGGTAGGGGGGAGGGCAAGTCAACTCAGTAACCTCCTTTATGGACTGCCATTCAAACATTAATTTTCAGCCATCATTCCATCTCTCTCTCTCTCTCGCAAACATACTTACTGTGTACATACATACATTCTATTACTCTCTCATATATATATATATATATATATATATATATATATATATATATATATATATATATATATATATATATATATATATATATATATATTCTCTTTCATCCATAAATACATACATACATGCATACATTGTCTCTTTATCTCATACATACATTCATACATTCTATCTCTCTCTTTCATACATACATACATACATTCTCTCTTTCTCTCTCATACATAGATACATTCATACATACATTCTCTCTCTCTCTCTCTCTCTCTTTGTAATGATTTGGAGGAATCAGTTTGCTCCAAAATTACCCTAGAGAGATCTGAGGTCCCTTGTACTAATTTTAAAGTACATTGATTCCTCCAAAATATGTCAGAAAACAGGATTAATTAATAAATATTATAATAATATTTATCTACCCTGTTGCCTGGAATAGTTTGGAGGAATCAAGTTACTCCGATATTGCCACCAAGTTTTAATAGGTTTATTAATAAGAGAAAACGGAATAATTTTATCACACTCATATTTTAAAAATATCTTGGTTTATTTTGATTATCATTATTTTAATACTTGAATTATTAATTATTGTATATTTCTTTACACCTTATTTAATTATTAATTAAAATTAAACCCATTTATATCATGGGATAATTAATTAATATTAAATCCATTTATATCATGGGATAATTAATATTAAACCCATTTATTTCATGGGATGATTAATATTTACATATAAATTGTGTACTAAGGAAATTGAAAGACATTATTTATTTATTTATTATCATTATTATTGGACAGCAAACACAAAAGAGAGAGAGAGAGAGAGAGAGAGAGAGAGAGAGAGAGAGAGAGAGAGAGAGAGAGAGAGAGAGAGAGAGAGAAAAAAACAAATATATTTTTATATCTTTATTTCTTTATTTTCTTCTAAATTTATTCATTTACAAATTGTTTTTAATTAATTATTATACAGTTATATACACACACATACACACACACGAAGTATATCATTCTCACACAGTTTCTTTCTCTCTTTCACACATACAGTCTCTCTCACTGTCTGTCTTTCTCTCTCACACATACAGTCTCTCTATCTGTCTCTCACACATACAGTCTCTCTCTATCTTTCTCTCACACATATACAGCCTCTCTATCTTTCTCTCTCACATATACAGTCTCTCTATCTGTCTCTCTCACACACACAGTCTCTCTCTATCTTTCTCTCACAACCATTTTTTTTCCTATATTAAAAAAGATGCGGACAAAGGCCACGGGCCAGCTTACCGCCCTCATCTGTATAGTACAGTGAGAGAGTGGTCCAAAATCATGTCCAATTTCGTTCGAGATGCCTAGACACATTGCGTTTGAAGGTATATAAGTCGTAGTAAGGTGGAAAGATGGATGAAGGTAGAGTGTTCCAGAGTTGACCAGTTGTGTATATGAAAGACTGAGAGTACCGGTTAACTCTTGCATGAGGGAGTTGGACAGAAAAGGGGTGAGAACGAGAGGCTTGACGAGTGTTGCATGTTCTCCTGAGGGGAGGAAGCATACATTGAGAGTGTTCAGAAGAGCAATGTCCAGTGTAATAGCGATAGAAGAGAGAAACTGATGCAACATTGAGGCGAAGAGAGAGAGGTTGTAGTGAATCAGTAAGAGGAGGAGAGTTGATGAGACGAAAGGCCTTTGATTCGCCCTTGTCTAGGAGTGTTGTGAATGTTGTTCCACCACACACATGAGAGCTATACTCCATACAGGGTTGGATGAGACCCCTGTACAGAGACAGCAACTGTGCGGTGGTGAAGTATTCATGGAATCTGCGCAGCACACCTAACTTCTTTGAGGCGGTTTTTAGTCAGAGAGGTAATGTGATCTCTCCAGGAGAGATTATGAGAGAAAGAGACTCCAATAATATTAAGAGAAGGGGAAAAGTCAAGTTGTGTGTCATTGAAGGAGCGGGGATAGTCATCAGGAAGATTAGTACGAGTTGAAAAATGAATGAACTGTGTTTTAGTGGCATTGAAAACAACAAGGTTCTCTCTGCCCCAGTTAGAGATGAGGGAAAGATCAGAAGTTAGGCGTGCTACTGCATCATCACGTGATGTGGAGAGGAGCTGCTGGGAAGGACGGTTGTCAAAATGAGTGGAGTAGTGTAGGGTGGAATCATCAGCATAGGAGTGGATAGGGGAAGAGGTACAGGTAAGTAGGTCATTAATGAACAGAAGAAAGAGGGTGGGTGATAGAACAGAACCCTGAGGAACACCACTATTAATAGACTTGGAAGAACAGTGACCGTCTACAACAGCAGCTATAGAACGGTCAGAAAGGAAATCAGAGATAAAGGTGCAGAGAGAGGGATAGAAACCGAATACACATACAGTCTCTCTCTATCTTTCTCTCTCAAACATAGTCTCTCTCTATCTTTATCTCACACACACAATCTCTCTCTCTCTCACCTACACACATTAATATCTCTCCCCTTCTCTCTCTCTCTCTCTCTCTCTCTTACACACACAGAGACTCGCTCTATCTATCTCTCACTAACAGTCTCTCTCTAACACACACACACACACTTTCACTTACACACACACAAATGCAGTCTCTTTCCTCTCTTACACACACAGTCTCCCTCTCTTTCACACACACACACTGTCTCTCTCGCTCACACACACACAGACTCTCTCTATCTTTCTCTCACTAACAGTCTCTCTCTCTCTGTCTCTCTAACACACACACACTCTGCTTGTCGTGTGGGAGGGAACACCCTCTCCTATGTGGAGGAGGCTGGACTCCATAAATTGTGATTTTATTATATTAATGGGTTTTAGATAGTTTGATATTATTTAGTCTTGATTCTTTTTTTTATATTTTAGTTTAGTTGACGCGTTCTTTTAGTAATGGTGTGTGTTTTTAGTTTGTGTGTAATTTAGTCATGATGCCTGTCCCTTTCGGGAGTTTATGATTTTGTTAGTAGAGGAAAACAATTTTGTGTTGGGCGGTATATGACCCTAGCTGTTGCAACGCCAGATGCCTAATTGCATCAATCAATCAATCAATCAATCAATCAATCTTTACTAACTGTACACACATACGAGGTGCTTATAATTCCCCCACCCGAGAAGAGTTTACCAATAGTGCTGCACAGTTTGGACAGTGTTGATTCTTCCTGCTACCTGTTGTTGTCGTTGCTTCATCCGACACCACAGTCTTCTCAAACACAGCTTCCATATCAACCAAACTTGATACACCCGAGTATTCCATGTTGAAGTGTGCCTGTTCAATATATAAATAAATAAATAAATATAATAACTAAATATATATATATTATTATACAGTCGTGGTCAAATATAATCACCCAAAGCCTGTCCCCTACTCCCATACACCACTAAACTCCCCCAGTCAGGAAAGACAACTCCAAGGCCAACTCCAGCATCAGACTTTGACCCATTAGTGCACACAGAGAGGGACTCCCTGTGAGTGAAGGCATGTTCTAAAATGAGGGAACGAGCCACTGGAGGAGGAAGAGATTCCTTCTTGTCTGTAAAGCAGGTGCAGGTGCAGATTTCTGGAAGCACTGTCCAGGGGGTCTGACTTTATTCTCTATGAATATTAGCCATCCTCCACAGGGCTAGAATAAAGATTGTTGTAGGATCTGGTCACTTTCTTGTGGTTTGATGAGATCTCCACATGGATTAAAAATGCACGTGAGGAGTACTGCAACCAGAGGCTCTTTTTTTTGTGTGGACCACCAGCACACGGGGTTGTATTATCCCTTTGCATGCAGCAGTATATACTCTCCCCCCCCCTTATGTTCCCTTCAGGGCTGGTCTCACGGAAGGTGCGGCCGCACTTGTTGCTCTTATGGTATTGTGGACTTGGGCCCACAGCACCGGCTGTGGGATCAAAGACATTCCCCCTAATCTCTCTGGTAGTTGGAGGCCCCCAGACTTCCTGGTCCAGTAAGCTCTGGTCCCATTTCTCTGGGATGTGCTTAGGTAGCTCAGGCATATAGGGCCAGCCCCTCCTTAATTTAATTTTGTTTTCACTGCAACCAGAGTGTACCGGGGGTCTGTGGGGCAGGAGGCCATTCTGCCCAGGGAGAACATCAACAACAACATTGTAAAACTACTGTAGATAAAAAAAATTCATTGTCATTACACACCATTAATGAATATGCATATGGTATCCACATTATAATAAACTGGTGTAATGACAAGTAACAAATAAAGACTTTAGTGAGCATTTATTGTATGTATGTATGTGTAATAATAATAATAATAATACACTGGTACTACTACTACCAATACTACTACTACTACTACTACTACTACTACTAATACTACTTCACTGTCTTAGTGACCTTTGTACCTTCATGTGTGTCAACCTCTCTTTCAAAGTTAACCTAATAATAATAATAATAATAATAATATGATGATTTATGTACAGTTTCAATATACAGTAAGACCTTGTAGATAGCTACACATGTAATCTGGCGAAATAGTTGCTATTTGTGAAGCCACTATCCTCGGGGCAAAGTTCATATGTACAGTTGCCCACACATGAATCTACCTACTTGTGAGGTAGATACAACAGGAAGGAAAGTGAGTAAATGTTATAGTTTGTTGACAAGCAGACAGTAATAATATTTTACTGTCTGTCTGTCAACAAACTACATCTTTTTAAACTTTCCTTTCTTTTATAGCTGCCTCACAAGTAACGAGCCATACCAGCTTCATGTGTGGGCAACGAGTAAACACTCGTATTTTATCAATGAATCACTCAGAACCTACAACCTTTGTATGGGTGGATGTTATTGGCTTCAGCTAATTACAGTACATTCATCCTTACAACTATAGGTTCTGATTGATCCATTGATAAAATACGAGTGTTTACTTTGGAGCAGCTGCCAGATATTGCCACACACACACAAATTTGGTTGCAGTCTTTTCTTGGGCAACTGTACATCCGAGTTACGAGGGGATTTTCCAAGTGCATCGTCACAAAGGCCTGAGAAGTGACACAAGTTCATTTCATACAAAACCTAAATTACCATCTATATACCATACATGATACATATACACCTCGGTCTCGTATAGAACGTCCAATAAGTCGATAGAAGACATCGTTCTATGTGAAATTGTTCTAAGTGATACACGTAACCTATGGGTGAAAATGACAATTGGTCGATCAATCACCAAAATTGTCCCTGAAATTAACATAATCTCTATACCATACATATATACTGAATGTCGACTGACCATATATATATTTATGGTTTTACCATAACAGGTATGTATAAGAACCTCAATGTTTTGAATTAATTAACTTTACTGCCTGAAAAGAATCCACAATCACAGTACAGTATACAAACAATATATTAGATCAGTGATGGATTATGCAAGCCCTGCCTGGGCTTCAAACCTCACTGAGACTCATCACAACACACTTCAAACCATACAGAACAGAGCCCTAAAGATAATCACAGGCTGCACGGCTACCACACCTACAGACCACCTACACCATGAAACCAAAGTCCTCAAAATCAAGGATCATCTTTATATTAGAGGCACACAAACACTTGCTGCAGCCTCCACAAACACACACCATCCACTACACTACATGGCACAACACCCACACATACACAAACACTTGCTGCAGCCTCCACAAACCCACACCATCCACTACACTACATGGCACAACACCCACACATACACACCCACACAAACACTTGCTGCAGCCTCCACAAACCCACACCACCCACTACACTACATGGCACAACACTTACACATGCCAAGGAACATCAAAACAACACCTAGTACACGATACCATACACAAATACTATCATCTCTTACACCCTGCCCACCCCAAACCAATCTCCAGAAACTTATTCATACTCAAATCACTCATCAGTCCATCCAAACACTCAAAAACAACACACAGCTGCATGTATGACCTCCTGACATCCATCCATCTGAATCCTCCCTTCCCCGTGAGGACAGAGTCCATCTGGCCAGGCTGCGATGTGGCCACTACCCGGCCCTTCTGACATATCAGAAGAGGCTGGATGAAACAACGTTGCAGATACCTGTCCAGGATGCAACACAGCACCCCATACTATTAAACACATTATTGAAGACTGCAATACACACAACCACATTCGCCAACAACACAACATACACTCTCTGAGGGCACTGTGGGAAAGCCCGGTTCAGGCCATGGCCTTCCTCATGAGCTCGGGGCTGCTCGGCCAGACAACTTGAAGAACTTCAACAACAACAGCTGCCTGAAAAATGGTGATGTACTGAAATATAATTGGCCACGTCACTGCCAAGTGAACCACGGAGACATATATGCATCGATCATGATGACAGTATCACCACAGTGACTTCACATTATGTTCCATTATCCATTAATTAACATGATCATTGCTGTTATTATAGTTGACTACATATGATATACATCTTTAACATTTATTGAGATGACATGACTAGTCAAGTTTAGTGTCGGTCTACTGGGCCCGCACCCTCACTCTCTCTGGCACCTCTTCTGTCTCCCCCATCATTATCAATAGCATTCAAACTACGTACATTCAAACTTCGATTTTCAGTGTGACTAGTTTTGTATAACCTGAATTGGGATTTGTCAGAAATCCTTATAGTATTCATTAAATACAAAGTTCTTCATTCCTGTATGAACACTTATTTATATGCACATTAAGGTTAAATTTTCTACAAAACCTTTTACCACATTCCTTACACTCAAAGTTCTTTATTCCTGTATGAACATTCATAATATGCACATTAAGGGAAGATTTTTGGCTAAACCTTTTACCACATTCATTACATTCAAAGTTCTTCACTCCTGTATGAACATTCATGTGCATATTAAGGGAAGATTTCTGAGTAAACGTTTTACCACATTCCTTACACTCGAAGTGCTTTATTCCTGTATGAACACTCGTATGCATATTAAGGTAAGATTTCCGACTAAACCTTTTACCACATTCACTACACTCAAAATTCTTCACTCCTGTGTGGATACGTATGTGCTGCCTTAGAACACTGTTTCTGGTGAACTTTTTACCACACTCATCACACTCAAAGTTCTTCACTCCTGTGTGGATATGTATGTGTTGCCTTAAATCACTGTTTCTGGTGAACTTTTTACCACATTCATCACACTCAAAGTTTTTTATTCCTATGTGGAAAACTATGTGCTGCTTTAGTTTATCTTTGGTCACAAACCTTTTACCACATTCATGACACTCAAAGTTCTTCACTCCTGTGTGAGTAAGTATGTGTTTTCTTAGAACACATTTTCGGTTGAACTTTTTACCACATTCCTCACACTCAAAGTCCTTTAATCCTATGTGGAGAACAATGTGATTCCTAAGATTACCTTTTGTCATAAACTTTTTACCACATTCCTCACATTCAAAGTTCTTCACTCCTGTATGAATATTCATAATATGCATATTAAGTGAAGATTTCTGAATATACCTTTTACCACATGCATCACATTCAAAGTTCTTCACTCCCGTATGAACATTCATGTGTATATTAAGTTGAGATTTCTGAGTAAACTTTTGACCACATTCATTACATTCAAAGTTCTTTATTCCTGTATGAACACTCATATGAACATTAAGGTAAGATTTCCGACTAAACCTTTTACCACATTCATTACACACAAAGTTCTTCACTCCTGTGTGGGTAAGTATGTGTTTCCCTAAAATACTTTTTCTTTTGAACTTTTTACCACATTCTTCACATTCCAAGTTCTTCTCTCCTGAGTGAACAATCCTGTGTTGCTTGAGGTAAGATTTGCAAGTAAATTCTTTACCACATTCATCACACATAAATTTTTTCCCTCCAGTATGAGTCAATAAATGTTGAAAGAGTTTCCCTTTGTTACTAAACTCACTACTGGATTGTTGACAGACAAACTTGTTATACTTCTCTTCTCTAACCACATTGATGGTGGCACTTCCTTCTACCTCCATCACTAATAGTGTTTTATTCTGTCACCAGGATTACCACATTGTTGTTACTGGTCTCAGGGCTGCCACACACTTACTTCATATCTGAAACAATAACAATATCAGTCTTACATAATTTATTAAAATTTTAACATTTATTATAATACTAAATAATATTTATATAAATTTACTGTATCAAGGAATTAAAGAAAAATTAATTGTATTTAAACAGTAACAATGATCAAGAAGTGACTTGGAGAGAGAAGTAGGCTATATAGAGAAAGAAAAAGGAAGCAAAGAGGCAAGTGTCAATACAATAATACCTTGTTTTGGTTTGTAGCCATGGATGTGTACTATAGCTTTATAAATAAATACCTGTACAGTAAATACTCATTATACACTGTTTCTATGAGTGTGGAAATGTAAACAAACAATACTTAGTAGCATTGAAAATTTTAAATAGTTGAGAGAAGAAATCCGAGAGATGAGGAAAGAACTAAATAAACAAAGCAACCAAAATGAGGATGTCTTAGAATATAAAATACAGAGGAAAAGTGGGATAGAAAAGATGAACAACTAGTTAACTTAGCGTTTACTGAATAGATAGAAACTGTAGATGTAGTACAAAAGACAGTAGCAGTCATTTTAAAGCACACAGAAGAAAAAGAAAAGTCTAACTATATATACATGTACACCTGACTGCTGAGTGTGGTACCTCCGCTACCCTTCAGCCTCTATAAGTCCGTGCCCCTGGCCAATGCCCCTTAGTGAGTCATGGGCAGCCAAGTGGGAATGACGTTCTTTCAGACAGTGCTATATGTTCTGGGTATTTCAGGGTTGATCTTGTTCTCAACTACTCAAACGTATTTCCTTATGTTTAATAATGAATAGTTAAATGGTAAGAGTTCTTTAACACTCAAAATTGAATTTAAAATCAGCTAAACGTTTGATATAAAAAAGTTGTCGCTGCCGGGACAATGACAATTCCCGTCCAGCATGTAACGGATGACACGAGTCAACAGCTGCCCAGTCAGTGGAGTACCAACCCTACCGGGCTTACCCATGTTAAAATTAACGTACGGGTGGTAACGAAACTTTTTTTGCCGACTGTACAAGGATTTAATAAACAAATAATGTATGAACTAGAAAACTAATTGATACTGATTTAGATCTGCTATGTATGAAACTCAACAGGTATTAGACAAAATTACACTGAGTATATATATATATACAAAAACTATAAAAATGAGAGACGAGAAATACAGAAAGGGAAATGGACTCATGATAATCCACAAAAATAGCAAAATCATAGAGCTAAAGAAAGTGGAAACAATAAATGCAGACCTATTACAAGTAAGAGGAAACATAGGAAACATAATTGACATATCAGACCATAACATTATAGTAAGAGGATTACAGTATCAATAGGTAAAAGGAAAAGCATTTACTAAAGGAAAAATAAAAAAAGAGAGAATACCACTACTATACAACAGAGGAAAAGAATCTATAGGACTAGATTCTGTATACATGAAATAAAGAAAGAGGAAATAGACATCCTCACCAAATGGTACCACATCATGAAAATAGAAGCAAATAAACTACTGAAAAGGACATACAGGTGGAGAGAAGACACGACAAACAGAAATATAGAGCAACCATTGATAAAAGGCAAGCTCAGAAAAGTTCTGAGCAGAACTCTAAACCAAAATCCAAGAAAAGCAAAAACAGTTTAAGATAAAAAAAAAAGATGGGAAACATTATATAGAAAATACAAAAATGAAGTGCACCCAATTAAAGAATAAATTTACAAGCAAGATAATGGAAGAAATACATTACAGCAAGGAGAAAGGAAAAAAGATATGTGAATATATAAATAAACTGATAGGAGCAACCCAGAACATTGAGGAAAAACTCAAAGATATACAGTACGATGAAAATAGATATATACCGTACTAACAGGACAAGAGATGATGATTAGCTTTCAGGAATTTTGTAAGAACATCAACTAGAAACACAAAGATAACCTACCGTATGTGAAACTTGGAACAAACAAGAAAGAGAAAAGTATGAAAAGGAATGTAATAAAACAACACATGAGGTAGTAACAGAGAATGGAGATACGTATCCAAGGGAGATAACAGACCCTAATTATACAGATGACATGCCAAGTGATGAAACAAATAAACCCTTTAGTAAGCTACAAAAAAACACAAGAAAAGGTAAAAAACAAACACTGAACAAAGGTAAAAAACATACAGCTGCTGCCGGGCCAGATAAGCTAAAACCAGAACTACGCTATATAAGACATTAGCTCAAAGTGAAACATGCACACAAACATTAACAAAATATTTTGATAAGGTTTTGGAATAGTGAAACATCCCAAAAGAATGGAAAATACCTACAACTAAGATGATATAGAAAAAGAAAAATTCTACAGGAAAAAACCTGAGGCCAATAGCTCTTAGCAAGTACTCATATAGAATTTTCATGTCAATACAGCTAACACAACAGAAATCATCGCACACAACAAATCGCTACAGTTTCTAACGCTTTGTCTTCAATCTGGATTGTTAACCTTACAAGCTAATTAATACAACAAAAAATACCAGTTAGGTAACTCTTGGTTTAATTTTCTATGCTCGAGTTTTAATTTGTGTAATTAGTAACGGTCAGCCAGGCCTACAGTGAGGGTGTTGGGGACACACTACTCCTCCCTTCCGCATCCAATATAGGTTGGACAATTTTACTCCGCAGTAATTTGTTTATTACGCTGCCAAATGTGTCCTACTAAGCTGACCATAGAGGAAAAAAATAAGGCAATGGAATTAGCGGGGTAAACTCCCAATATCCAATGTTGATTGTTAGGTAGTGAAGATAAGGAAGCTGTGGGCTGAGGTTGATGATTATTGTAAAGAATTGGCTGCCAGTATGCCAAAACATATCAAAGCTGTGTTAAAAGTTTATGGGGAAATAATTAAATACTATAATCCATCATGACATACAAAAAAATTGTTTCATTCATACTAAATAATATTATAAGGTTAGTAAATCATCCGTGGTTATGAATTTCAGCTGGTGCGACGATTTATTTTGCGTTAGCTGTATTATGTGTAAAAATAGAGGTTCACATGCAAATAAATCAGGAAGCAATTAAGAGATATACATACTGTACAAACAGTATTTACCAAAGGCCAAAGAATAGATGACACTCTGTTAGAATTAGAATACTGTACAGTATAGAAAATAGTTACTGTATATAGATAAGAAACCACTAATAGTTGCATCAGTAGACTCCTCCAAAGCATTAGAAATAAAATGTTATTGGTACTTAAACAACACAAAGTACCCCCAAACATCATCGATACCATAATAAGAATACACTGTAAAACTCCCTAACTTCGGACATTTTTTACATGTTTTAGTGAATAACTCTGTTTATAATGATGCAATTTTATTCCTGTTGGTGTCATATGATAGCCAGGGAGAGTACCTACTAAATCCACATAAAAATAACACATTAAACACACTAAATTCGTGCTTTTATATTTTTTAATTTTCAAGTGTCCGAAGTTAAGCAGAAATTTCCTAACTTCGAATAGCTCTTCCCAACTTTGGACAGGGTTGTATTTTCCCTTTAAACATGAGAATTGTTAACAGCATCAATCTCTGGACACGCTAGCTGTATTGACATCTTTAAAAATGTAAAAAAAATGTACTGCATTCATGGCCCGAGTTATGCATATATAAAGAGATATATAAAAAAATAGCTTCATTTTTAAGCACATAAATTGAGATCATAATAAATTGTATCATATCACATTGTAGTGAGGTTTTCTTGGCATAAATCTAACTAAAAACTATTAAAAAACTTTTCTAGCCAAAACAAAAAAAAATGCATTGCGTATACCGAAGGAGGAAGTGACCTCTTCTTCCAAAAAAATATTCACCTAAATATCAAGTTGCTACCT
This sequence comes from Petrolisthes manimaculis, assembly GCA_034508575.1. NCBI lineage: Eukaryota > Metazoa > Arthropoda > Malacostraca > Decapoda > Porcellanidae > Petrolisthes > Petrolisthes manimaculis. The sequence goes on along the minus strand of JAWZYT010000097.1, from coordinate 72,539 downwards.
CACTAACTCAACAAATGTATATTGAAATAACATATTTGGACCTACATAAGGTACAACTAAATAACTAACTTTTATATATATATATTTGCCTAGGATTGTGCAGTGTTACCACATTTGGCTAGGTCCTGGGAATTTGCCCCAATCATTTTATGAAGTTTACACCGGTTATACCCAGTAGTTTGCCCAGGTTAGGTCACGGTAGTCTGCTGTGATCTAGGTTGGGGTAGGTTAGGTAAGGTCAGCTTAATTTCAAAATTATGTTTGTAAAACATACTGTATATCCGAGAGCAACACCATAGATGAAAAGTGTGTTAGAATGGTCCAAAAGCGTAGGTAATACTAAAATATAGAATATAGTGAACCCAGTTCTTCTGTGAATTTATCTAAGAATGGTCTAAATTAGTGGGTAATGAAAGTATAAAAACCGTATGCAATAACGGTAATTCTTTCAATATTTACCGACTATTATCATCTATGGCATTTTGATATTAGCCTGACATTACCTAACCTAGGCCACAGCAGACTACCGGGACCTAACCTGGGCAAACTACCGGGAAATATAGCCATGGTAAAATACAGGAAATTACCGGGGCAAAATACTGGGCCCTAGCCGGATCTGGCAACACTGCTACAAAACGGTAATTCTTTCAATAAATATCGTAGTTATTAGTGCTGGTGATTGTACTGCAAAGCTCACACACACATTATTCCATTCAAGTTTAAGGTCTCGCAGAGGGCTGTTTGTGGGCAGCATAATATGTGGGGGTTGTGAGGGGGTTTTAGGGATCCAGGGTAGGATTAGGATGAGGGCAGATTGGGTTAGGGACTGTGGGTTGAGGATTAGGATTCTCTTACCGTTTATTGCACTTCACACAATATAATTATCCCCCTCCTCTATTATTTCCTTCAACACGTAGTCTGAATTAGCCTGGTTACACTGGTTACATCCTAAAAGGTCCTGTTGCTTCTACTTCATTTGTATTCCTTCACTGTGAGTTTGACTGTGTTCACCTGTGAGGCTTTTATATTGATTATTATTGTTATGATATGATGGTGTCGAGGGATAGCCTTTTCAACGGCCCCAATTTTGTCGATTATTTGTTGCTGAGCTCCTTTAGTTTCTTTTCTTTTGTATTCCAACACCTATAAAGGTGTTCTGTTATATTGTCTAGACATTTTGCATTGTTCAAAATTCATTAACTGACTTGTGTTTAATAGTTTTCCTACTAACTTGTAAAACCACTGGCAGATCAAGACGTAGGCTACTTTTTACTCTACGGCTTTACCTACTAACACTTCATCACACACAATGGCAACTAACACTTCTGCTACTATTAATGTTCTTTCCCAAGCTCATACAGTTAAGGAATTAACTGGGGACAATGTTAATTATATTATCCATACTTTTCTAAGGGTTTGTGAAGATAATATATGCTTGCTGCAGGGATTACATATGACAAAGGAAAGATAAGGTTCGTACGTGGATATATTAAACCAAACTCCAATGCTAGTACATTACTGACTACAACTGATTTAACTGATCCAGATAATCTAAATAATTTCAAACAGTTTAGCGAAGACTTAATTGATAGTTGTTTTCGGTGGGGGACAGTTTGGCGGTCCACTAGCTTGGGTACACAGAATGATTAGAAGGACAATGAACAAACATCTGCAACATCATCTCCTTTAATGAAGTCTCTCAACTCAAAGACCTCATCTCCAGCCTGGCAGAACAAGTAAGTGAGTTGAAATTACAAGTAAAACAGCAGTCTCCTGCCTACTCTCCATCTCCACGACGCCACAGGTCCCACAACAGAGACTCCTACAACACTTCCAACAACTCCAACAACTCCAACTCCCACTTTAACGGTATGTGCTACTATCTTTCTATCTCCCTTCACTGATCCATCTGGTGAACAAGCCTTTACATTTTCTATCCTCAATGCCCTAGAGAAGTTAATTCAGTAGCCTACCCGTATTCCAGACCACCTTGTAGATCAGCCCAATATCCTTGACTTATTCCTAACCTCTCATCCTTCTGCTTATTCTGTTGAACTTTTCTCTCCTTTGGGCTCCTCCGATCACAATCTTATAACTAAATTATGATTAAAATATCTTTATTAAAATATTAGGATTAAAATAACTCTACCAAACGCAATGCTACCATGCAGCAAGCGTCAACAATTTACCTCTCCGGTAAGTACTTTACACACCTCCTTCTAATTAACTACAAGCAACTACTCACTATTCAAAACCATAACATCATTATGAGAACGAGAAAACATTAATCAGCAATAATTTGGAATGAGCCACACGTGTATTATATAATACACTAGCAACGATACTCGACGGTGAAGATCCTACATGTGGTTTTGTCAATAAATTTCCTCTGTTTATTTATATGTGAACTTATTAGGAGGGTGGGAGGAGTCCATTATCCGGTGTGGTTCACATATCCACCAAAAATAAAATTAGACAGAGGACATTCCCAGGACTACAATGGTCAGAATAATACCAACAACAAAATTGTACACCCATTGGGGAATCGAACCTGGGATCTTTCGGTTAAGGTCAAATTAAGGCTCAGAGCCTTAAACACTGGACCACTTGTCCACAGTCAGGTAAGGCTTAAAATTAGGGTAGTCTATGCTGCCCTAACTCAATAAAGGGGTACCATGTGTATTTACTGTGTTATAACTCGGGAAATAATTATGCTACAAAAACAAAAGTAGGCTGATGACGTTTCCAAGGCTTCACCGATCAAAATGTCATATTACTATTTACTCTTAGGTAAAAACGATCTGGCCGTGCATAGCGGCTAAAAAGACACACACACACAGACAGATGGAGTGCTGTATATATATAGATAATAATATAGTAATTAATATTAATTGTTGTTATGCACTGCAGTAAAAAGTTTGGTGGGTCAATGAAACATTTCATGTCAGCAAATCATATAATTATGTGGCCTCACTACAGCAACTCCTCTACCTGCAAATGCAACAATTCTTTCACCAGCTCATGTCCAACATCTTAATTAACGGATATTGTTTGATATACTTCAGTATTAAAAAAAATAATGCAAGAAAATTGACAAGACACTTGAGAAACAGACAAATGTGTTTTAAGGATTTTTATTACAACAGAAGGTTTAGTGTGATGTGTGTATAATTGAAGATCATTACTGTACAGACGTGATACGAAATTCCTGACCAGAGACGAACGGCATACATACCCTGCATTCGAACTCAGCCTCTATAGGTGTACTGGGTGGGGAAATGAGCAATAACAGGCGATTCGAAGCTTTCTGCTCTTCACACTCTGGTCAGAAATTATGTATTACGAGTGTATGTATAGTCGCATTCCACAATCCTAAGTTCACCAGAGTAGAAGCCCGAGCCGGTCGTCTAGAAACCTTCTGCTCCAGATCTCAGGCTTCGACTCACGTGGGCCAGGGATTACGTATCAAGAATGTACTATCCCCTTATGTATGTATGTCAGAGTATATTATAATTATATGGATGCCATGAACACTTCACTTTCACCTGGACTTAGCAAAGCCCATCCTTGTGTTGCCCACATCGAATTCTGTGTACCAACGGGCGATGAAGGGGTCACCCAGGATCCAGGCATGTATGGGACCAAAGTCAAGGCCCAGGATGCCAACCAGACACAGGTGTTGGCCAGTTGTCTCGTCCACAGTCTGACGGAGATCATCATCACAATCATCACTACCACTAACACGAGCATAATAATGATAATATTTATCATCATAATAATTATTAATATACCGGTATCACTAACACTATAATAATAATGATAATATTTATAATTATAAAAATAATTAATATACCAGTAGTTAATATTATAATTATTAAGTAATTATAATTATGATTATAACTAGTTATTATTTTAATTAATACTATTATAGTTATAATTATTATTGTTATGTTTATTATAATTATGATTAGAATTAGAATTATTATATATATAATTATAATCGTAAAATTATAATTATAATGATAGTGACAATAACATAAATGTTACCATCAACATTATTGTTATTCTAAGTTTTATTGTTATTAATAATTTGAATTATTATTATCATTGTTTTGTGGCAGAGTTTGGAGGATTCATTAAAGACCTTCCAATTCACCAACATTAGAATATCTTCTTAATTAAGAGTGTAATATACTTAAAGGTACAGCCACAAACAAATAACCACCGATACTTTCCTTCCATTGTGAAAATAAATCAGTATCATATAAAAATATAATCAAACAAAAACACCTCCCGCGTTTCTCCCCTTGCGTTGCCAATGTTGGGCCAGTCAGAAATTCGAATCCCGATCCACAAGTTAAATAATTCGAAACATTCATATTCTTAAATTGAAAAATATGAATGTTTCGAATATTCTAACTTGTGGATCGGGATTCGAATTTCAGACTGGCCCAACATTGGCAACAACAGGGGAGAAACGCGAGAGTGGAGCCAACTGTACACTCGTGATACATAATTTCTGACCAGAGTGTGAGGAACAGAAAGCTTCGAATCGCCTGGTATTGTTCATTTCCTCACCCAGTACACCTATAGAGGCTGAGTTCGAATGCAGTGTATGAGTGTGTGTGTACGGTGCCTGCCGTTCGTCTCTGGTCAGGGATTACGTATCACGAATGTACCGTATGTAAAAACGACAGTGACATTATATTTCATATTGTTGTGGTGAAAAATGTGATTCTCACATGCTTCATAACAAAATTTGAGTGTGAAAACGTACTTAGATATGTAACTATTGTGTAAATGTGAATTTTTAGTTGTCATTGGGGATGGCTCCAGCAGATGTCCATTTAGTCTTCACAAGTGCAGTTGCCAAAAAAGATACTGCGACAAGTATTGATACAGCATTAAATATATTAATGTTCATAGTTGTTTGTAGGGATTATAAGTATGCATTACAGAAGGATATGTATTTTTCCTTCTGTTATACATGCTTATAGTGGGCCTACCTACAAACAGTTGTGGATATTACTACGGTTAAAGTTCTATCAAGATACCTTTTTTGGCAACTGTAAAGTCATGGTCTAATGTACTGCAACACTTTCCAATGAGATGGCTTCGAAAAATGATCCGAAACTATAGCTGTTGGTGTGTGCAATTTTGGTTCATAAAATTAACTCAAATAGCTCGCTTTTATTCACCAGGTTGCAGTACATTAGACCATGACTTTACATCAGGAGCTGGCTAAAAGTTTGTATTTTAATATCCTATATTATCAATTATTTACGTAGCGTGAGTGGTTTACAAGATATTAGCCATCAAATGTGTTGTTTTCATAGTAACTGTGAGAGGCCAGCAACACAGATCTGCCGTGGGAGATAAGGCCCGCTGCTTAATTAATGGTTAAGTTTTGTGTTGGTAATTCTGGAGCAACTGAATCCTCCAAACTATTCCAAGCCAACAGAACACCATTATTTTTGCTCATCTGGTCGTGTTTCCTATCATACATTGGAGGAATCAAAACACTCCAATGAACCAAAAACGAATTGCCACCTTTATGGTTAAGCCCCAATGATTATGGTTTCCTCAGTCAATAATAATAATAATAATAATAATAATAAAAACATGTTACCTCGATGATGAGTTCAGGGCCAGTGATATCGAAGTCTTTGCCGTTGAGTGTAAAGGAAGTGAGTGGCATGTCTGGCACCAGGGTACAATTGATTATATACTCTCCCAAGATGAGTGGAATGGCACCGTAGTCTTCCATCATAATCTGGTAGGAAATAATGTTCACAATAATTAGTACTGAATTTATTAACACCCAGCAATATGTTAAGTACAGTACAAAAAACACAGTTGAGAGGAGAGTACAAATTTGGTAAATATTTGAAGCCCCTGATTCCTGCAAACTATTATTTTTGTTAATAGTTTTGGCATAGTTTGGAGAATCAATGTACAGTTGGACATAGGAATTGGTGGTACAGCCCAGGTGAAAGATACTTTTTGTCCAATTTGAGTAACCAGTGTCTATTATCAGGTACTTGCTTTTTATTACCATCCTCAATACTGACTTCTGCCCCTGATGTCACCTATTTGGCACTAAGGAACACACACACACACACACACCATCCTCAATACTGACTTCTGCCCCTGATGTCTCCTATTTGGCACTAAGGAACACACACACACCTTCCTAAATACTGACTTCTGCCCCTGATGTCTCCTATTTGGCACTAAGGAACACACACACACACACACACCATCCTAATTACTGACCTCTGCCCCTGATGTCTCCTATATGCCACTAAGGAACATACACACACACACACACCTTCCTCAATACTGACTTCTGCCCCTGATGTCTCCTATTGGGCACTAAGGAAGGAACTTGAGACTGGCAGAAATAGACCGACCATCTTTCACTTGGGCTGTATCACCTATTCATGTGTCCAACTGTACCAGAAGTATACTAGCCCCCTTAACACTGCAACAAAAAAAAAAAAAAAAAAAAAAAAATTCAGGTGGACTCAAAAAAAAAAAAAAAAAAAAAAAAATCGTACTGTACACATGCATTATTTTGGGAGAAACGGTAAATTTGGAGAAGATTATATATACGGAAATTTATAGCTCATTATTATGATAAATATTATGTTATAAAATTCATTGTAATATACGATCGTGGACAATAGTAATAATCAACACGGTGGTGACTGGTGTAAACGTCTGACATCTTCCCTCTGTTTGTTAGCTGAGAAAATTTCCAATAAACTGGTTAAGCAATATCTACTATTATACTGTACACACATAGGAATAAGACAGTACATACCATATTCTATTTCTACACAATCAACTACTTAATTATTCAAAACAATAACATCATAATAATTATGAGATTTGATTGGCCCGCAATTTGTTTGTTGGAGTAATCGATACGTTTAAGGGACCCTGTACAGATGTAGGCATAAAATTGGAGATAAATAAGTACTTCAAATATTGCCACGAAACATCACCTATATGGAAGGAGCTTGTTTCGTGTCATGGTCAGAAGGAATCAGAAGCCTCCAATTTTCAAACACGATCACAGGGACCTTAATGAATGAAACTTGTGACCTCAACTGTCAAGGGAATTAAGGGAGGAATCTGTTGTTCGTAAAGTGATGGGGTTGTGAATCCTCCATATAATGCCACGAAACCACAGATCCCTTATTAGAACATAGTAACAATGGGGTCGTCTGTTTCCTGGCATAGTTTGGAGGAATCAGTAGTCCTCCCAATTACCAACAAGAGAGTCCTCCCTTAAGGACCCTATGATCGTTTTTTTAAATTGGTGGGTTCTGATTCCTCCTGACCATGCCACGAAACATGCTCCTATCATATTGGTGGTGTTTCGTGGCAATGTTTGAAGGACTCGCTTATCTCCAATATTCATACAACATCACAGGGTCCCTTAAGGGACCCTGTGTTGTAGTAAAAAAATTGGAGTTAAATGAGTCTTTCAAATATTGTCACGAAACACCACCTATATGGAAGGAGCTTGTT
>JAWZYT010000097.1:15000-60000 GCA_034508575.1 Petrolisthes manimaculis | reverse complement strand
AAACAATGTGTGAACTATATGCCATCCTGGATGCTGTTAGTCTTCTTTGTCAACGGGGAATAAATACTGCCATAGTTTGTGACTCCAAGCCTGCCCTTCAGCCTCTCTCCAGTGTTCAGCCAACACACTGCGGTTGTTCAGTAGATTTTATCGTTTTTGGCCTTATTGCGTCATCGTGACTTGACTGTCAAATTTCTGTGGGTGCCATCCCATATCGGCTTACATCACAATGTTACAATTAAAAGGCTCGGGAAGGAATTATGCCGTCTGTCTCCTTTTGGTGATGGACATCTTCTCTCCCTGACCTGGTACACTCGTGATACGTAATTTCTGACCAGAGACGAACGACAGGCACCACACACACATACCCTGCTTTCGAACTCAGCCTGTTCACTTCTCTAGTCTAGAGCCGGTTACGCCGCTATCTTCCCTGTACGACGACTTACGAGTCTGTCTGTCGTAAAATATATTCCTTCCGTAGTCTGTAATATCCCCTGTAAACTGTAATATCCCCTTAAAAATAAAAATGAAAGATATTTTGGAAACCATAGAAATATGGTTCAATCTTTCAGATCAATATTATTGTATACATATTACAAACATGTGGACAGTCTTACAGCAACCTTGAAAAGTTTTGCATTTTTTTTAATTCTTCTAATTATTCGGCTGTCCTTCTATCTATCCATTTTCCGGTTGCACCATCTAATATTAAGCCCATAAAATTGTCTATGTATCCATCTATGTATCCTTGTATTAATGTATGTATTTATGTGTACAGATTACAACTCCTTACCTGGATAGAAAGCCGTCAAGACTTCCCGAACCATACTGGATGTGGAAGTCAGTCCCGTTGGGTTTGTAAGTTGAGGTCAGTGTGGAGTCGTAACGATTATGTAGTTCTGTAATGGAAGGGAGAATAAATAAAGTGTTGCCATCAATTGTATGTGTAATTGAATATGTGTATGTCTGTTGATAGTAATATCGACTCGTGTTGGCAGTCAGTGTTGTTACATCATCATATCTTCCCCCAGCCTACAAGGTTGCTATTCTTGTTTTAACAGCTGGGTAACTACTTACTGCTATATAATGTAGGATTGTAGGTGAACAGGGACATAGGGGCTTGGGAAAATTGTCCAACAATTCCACTGACCCGGGAATCGAACCTGGGACCTCTTGCGTGCTAGACGAGTGTGTGTGCTAACCATTACACCATCAGCACCCCATATAAATAAAGTGTCGCCATTTAGTGGGATAGAAAATATTTAACTAACACCATAAAGTTCCACTGTATCATCTACACAACGACACTGGATAATCTCGTGGCCTCGGAAGAGTAACAGGATATTGAGAGTCTACTGTACTCTCCCGGTTGCATTATTACGAACTGCATATTGAGTCGGCACCATACCCCCCGCTAGCCATAGGCTTAGCCCGTTATCATGGCCCAGGTCAACTGCTGCTCACACACACACATGTCACGACTTCCGAACTGGTACCCAGCCACAGAGAGAGGGAAGTGAGGGTTATTCCCAAATACTGCAGCTATTATGGTACCAGTGAGGGTGTTTTACGACGTTCGGTGGCCTTATAGTTAGTGCCTGACACTCATATCAGAAGAGTAAATATTCTCAGGCCCTCACGTACCTGAAAGGTTCGATCCCCCGACCTCTAGGTTATGAGTCCAGAAAACTAACCACTCGGCCACCTCCCCTATGTATAAAATTTTTGTTGGTGACTCACGGCAGGCCAGGTTGACGATGGCACACTGCTCTGAAGGAATCCATAAGTTGGAAGAGCCAGTGTCGAAGATCACCTTGAAGTACTGCCCTGGTGTACCGATGTAGATGGGTCCGTAGTACTGGGCCTGAACATACAAAACATTATGCATATTGTAATAATAATAATAATAATAATAATATGTTCGTTGTTTTCATACAGTTGACTCCAATAGTAACAAGCACAGCGTCCGGTGATGGGTTTGGTGGATTGTGTCACCACTCTATTTAATTGTTTACGTAGCATCCTTAATTCTGGTGGATGCTATACCAAGAGTGAGTTTCATCCATTCATTTACTATTACTTCGAGTAAAATAAACACGTGCAGTTGCCCAAGAAAAGACTGCAACCTAATTTGCTGATTTGTGGCAATGTCTGGCAGCTGCTCCAAAGTAAACACTCGTATTTCATCAATTGATCACTGAGAACCTACAACTTTTGTATGGATGGATGTTATTGGCTTCAGTTAATTTACAGTACATTCATTGATAAAATACGAGTGTTTACTTTGGAGCAGCTGCCAGACATTGCCACACACCAGCAAATTTGGTTGCAGTCTTTTCTTGGGCAACTGTACAGTGGTGCCTTATTTCGCCAAACTCACTGGATGCTTTGCTCGTTACTAGTGAATCCAGACATACATTAAAACAAATAATTTGAATTTGATTAAGATAAATAATTGGGAGTATGTTTATATTAGGATTATGTTATGACTACTCGTTTTTGTTTTTTTCTGTTTATGATTTTTTCGCCTTTCATTTTTTTATATGATTACTCTTTCTATTATGGTTTGATTATGATTAGATTATGATTCTAATAACAATTTAATGTGATTTTTGTGTGTGTTACAGTAATGATTATCATGTACAGTTGGACACATGAATAGGTGGTACAGCCCAGGTGAAAGATAATTGTCCCATTTGAGTAACCAGTGTCTATTATCTGGTGCTTGCTTTTTATTACCATCCTCATTACTGACTTCTGCCCCTGATGTCTCCTATTTGGCACTAAGGAACTTGATATTGATAGAAATGGTCCATCTTTCACTTGTACCACCCATTCATGCGTCCATCTGTACTTAATTTTTTCGTTCAGTTATAAGTTAGCTTGTGTGTGTGTGTGTGTGTGTGTGTGTGTGTAACTGACACTAACTTAAAACAAACCCCAGTCATGTCATACATTATCTTTCTCATTTTTCAGTAGTATAAAAATTAATATCTGTTTAGATCCCTGACTTTTCATTATAATTCTAAAAGAACTTGCACTTTGTATTGGTTTTGTCTTACGTACAGTTCCTTAATTACTTCTCACTTATACTTATTTCAGATGATAGTCCCTGAAGTATTAAATTAATTCGTAGAGTTTAGAAAAAAAATGAAAACATTGAATTGCTCAATACAAAGTAAATATCGAATTGAGTAACCGCACAAATACATTACTTTTTCAATTAAATGTTTGTTACATCTAATAAATATCATATATCAGTCAAATATAGAGAACCGTGCCTTATATAACCCAGAAGTATGTACCATCGCGCCATTAAGTGTTGTCACAAAATCCAGTGACTTTTGTTCAAGAAGCAGTATTTGTATATCTTATTTTTTCGTAATGTGTTGCTTGTTATTTTAAACAAGGCACGGAAATAAAATCAGTATCTAAAAATCTATCCATAACCAACTGCAGTATATGAAAAAGGTTGGTAATTAGCGATATACGATAATATGGGACGAAACTTTATGAAATATCAAGTTCCTGTTTACTAAGATGGAAAATACAAATGTGGAGCACATTTGGTTATGAAAATAAGGGAAGTAAACCTTATTATTGCTAATTAAGTGGTATAAGGAAAAAAAACAAAATTGTATCAGAGAATATAATTATTAAAGATTGAGAAATGGTAAGTTAACTAGTGTGAAATAAATAATTAAGTGTAAACAAATGCTTCTCCGTACGAATTTCTCTATGCCTGCGCGGAGTAAAGCGGTACTACGGCCGTAGGTCAAGGAGTTGATAGAGGCGGGAAAACCAAATGTGGTGCAATGGAGAGGCAACTGTGAAAAGAACTTTCATCGAAAAAATATATATATTTTTTACTGCATAGAGCAAATATTCCAGCAAGGGAAATAGCAAGGAGGTTAAACATACCCATTAGATCAATTTATCGCTGGATTACACTGAATGAAAGGAGAGGGAACATCGTAAACATCCCAAGATGCTGAGCACCTTGTCATTTATTTAGCTATACATCATTATTGTATAATTCCGTATAGCAAATTACACGTTATAAAGTTTGTTGAGTCTACTCGTATGAAGTAGAGAAAGAAGGGTAGGGGCCACTCAGCCAGCATAACACTGTCACTGTATTCCTGTGCTGTGTCTACTCGTCTCAGTTGATCTGGCAGGAATAATATATTTTGTAACACTGTAATATACTGTTCAGCACCTTTGATAGTCGAATATACTACGTGGTGTATGTTCTTTGATATAAAATATGATGTAACATAAAGATCTAAACTGTTTGGCACATACAGTATGTGCATAAAGTATTGTGTCCGAAACTTTATGAAAAGTATGACAACACTTCGTAGCGCGACTGTACAGCCACAATCAAATAACCACCGACACTTTCCTTCCATCATAGTAAACTGCTTGGTAATAAAATACAACATGTGTATGATTTTGCAGCACCTCATAAAAATAATAATTGAGGGGGTTGAGTTGACGTAAGGTGTTGTTGTAAGATTATACAGTATTTTGATATGATACTGATTTACTTGCATGATGGAAATAAAGTGTTGGGATACATGGGCTGCAGATTACCCCCTCAAAATATTGGAGTCAACGTTTTCGTCTACCACTGTCGGGTTTTTTCGCGTTGAACGATTTGAACTTATTTTAAACTACGGTATATTTTGTAATGTTATTGAAGAGAGGGAGACATTCTAAATATATTAGAATTTTACTACATGCATATACCACTTTCGTTTCTCTTATTTAGGTATTAATTTGAATATTGATGTGTTTTGTAAATTATCTGTTCAATTATATTCTCCTAAAATTATCCCCTATTCCCACTAACCCCTAACCCCTTCCAAGCCTCTCCCATTACTCCCACACACCCTTTTGACCCCTCCCCCCTCCCCCAAGCCTGTCCCCCTATTCCCGCACCCCCTTAACACACACACACACACACACACAAATATGTACAGTTGGCTCCACTCCTGCATTTCTCCCCTGTCGTTGCCAATGTTGAGCCAGTCAGAAATTCGAATCCCGATTCATAAGTTAAAATATTCGAAATATTTATATCTTTCACTCTGAAATATGAATGTTTCGAACTCTTTAACTTTTGGATCAGGATTCATATTTCTGACTGGCCCAACATTGGCAACGCGAGGGGAAACACGCGGGAGTGGAGCCAACTGTATGTCTAATCATTATTGGTTAAACAGGTTAGTTAGTTCTTATGCTGAATTTAGTCAGATAGTTAGTCAGTAATTAAAATCTTAATTAACCCATACGCTCCAGGACCTCCCCCACCTTGCCTCAACATTTTTACCCTGCCGCTCGCTTCAAAATTGATCGATTTCCCCTATATTCACAACGCTCACACTCTTAACCTATATAGTGTACTGACTTCAAAATAGTTTCTTATATACCTTCAACTCATCCTCTTTTCAATGGTACCATCGGCAAGGCTGTACGATTAATAGTTGTGGAGATAGGGCGAGTTTAAGTGGACCATGTTTGAGCACGAATCTGCAGTGTGTCTGTGTGTACGCGCAGGATATACTCGACCACGGCTTAGAGTGTCCAGTTTCCCGCGTAACTCCCTTGTTAACTCACTCGTATTACTACTATTATGTATCGTATGTCATGATTACAACACTAAAAATAGTATGAACACTTGTAGGAATATATCATCGTGTAACTATCACTTAGAATATGATAAACAAACTGATTTGTACTGTAGGAAACACGTATATTTACCATTACTCTCCCCTGCCTGGGCGTGTTTGTGGTGTTATTGTTCTTATTATTACCATTATGTATCATGTGTCATGATCTATACACTAAATAATAATTTGTAACCTTGTAGGAATATCATGGTGTCACTCACGTACATATATTCACTACGGTATTGTCTTACGATCGTTAGAGCACAAATTCGGACAAGGGGAAATACTTAAAAATCGCCCACTCTCCGTGACGACCAGAAGACAACAGGGTAGCGGATCGATATTGTGAGTGTATTTTCTCGCCCAACAACAAGAAAAACTAGCCCTACATGGCTGGAAATAGTGCTAAATTGCTGTGACGATGTATGTCGTGACCCGGCCTTTAACGTAGGACGGTGTGTGTCGTGCCCCGGTTTCTAGGGGTTAAGGGGAACAACACTAAATAAGTCTCTTTGGTACATTAGAAGGCCGTGATTCCTCCAAAGTATGCCAGGAAATAGAACAAGATTAGTAAAAAAAATTAATAGTGGCCTGTTATTTTGAAGGAATCAGCTAGTTGCTTCAAATTAACCAACATAGTATTATTGAACTAGCTGAATTAGCAAAGTTAGGAGGACTGGAAAACCAATATTGGTGCCTGCAAATGTGCGCATCGACGAAATTTCACTTTAATATTATGGTTAGGCAGTAATCATATATTCAGCAGTGAGAGTCATGCAAATGTGTGGAAAATGACAGACGATTATTACAACTTACATCAGAGAAGTTGTCGAGGTCCAGTATGTCCTCCCGAGATCCATAGCGATGTTGAACGAAGGTGTGTGAGCGGCGTATGTCCTGCAGTGTCCTCTGTCCCTCTACCTTTGTCAGCGGTACCCTATAAACACAATGGTTGCCAATTATTAATTTTCTCCCTCATAACATTATGCCCTAATGACAGTACAGTAGATCTTATACCATCATATGAACGAGTCAGTTTACGCACCCACAATTAAGTTCGCCCACAAGTATCACAATAGTATGGGAATATTGTCAGTGCACACTTCATGTAGTTATTGTATGAAATTCATAAAGCAAAATCTTTATATACAAAAATTAGGCAGACCTGACCCCACCTGTACGGGCAACCATTATATCTATATTAAGACTATAGAACATACAGGAAACAAATCTTATAAGAGTACGTCCAACAGGCAGTATGGGAGGGACCGGGGAGTTTGGTCTAAGAGAAGTTCTGAATAACTGTGAGTAATGGGGTGAAAGATGTGGGAAATGGAGGCACTTGACAGTGAAACAAGTTACATTAGAATAAATTCTCTCCACTAATGGGAGAAGTGCATATGCAACTCACGCCTTTATTAGGTCATGCTACAGGTACCCCAATATCTGGGCCAGGCCCATGACAGATGTCATGTTTGAATAGCCTGGACATGACACTCATATGCATGACATCATGACATGGTTATGACATGTTTCAGTAAAAAGTATAAAAAAAAAAAAATGTCTAACTGTTATAATGGTCCTGATTGTATATCAATTAAAACACCTCTCACTAACATAATATTTTAATAAAGTTGCTCGTTAAACTATTAAATGTCTCCTTAGTCCTTATTCATATAGGCATATTTCCCAGGCAACGCCTGGTACCTCCGTTAGATATATATATATGTGTGGGACGTCAGGCTGGCCACACTCCCACATGGCCCACCCAGCATTGTCAACGTTGGTTGAGATATTAATTAACCCTGAAACACTATAAGTAGTAGTGAGCTCCGCTTACTCGAACCATTCATTGGTGGAAGGGAGAAGTAAGGGAGGATTTGAGGAGAGGAAAGGGATGCCTATGCAAGAGAAGTGAAAAATTAATTTTTGGGTAGTGAAAAGTAAGTGGAAGCTTTAATAAAAGAACGAAAATACACCCAGTTATCAATATTTTATATACTGACATTAGTGTTATTTAGTAACATAATTAAAGGCAAGATCAACTTTTTAATATTATGATGCAGCACAAAAACAACCGTGGTAACATTATTGTATACTTTATTCATATTGTATTCAATGGTTTTCATCAAGTAATAAACGCTGTAAAAATACTTACACAATATCTGCCTAAGAATCATGAACCAGAATGCTCTTTATTGATTCAAGCAAATATGAATACCTTCATATTACATGTGTTAAGTGTTGATACCACTAACACGCACACTTGCCACACTTGGCATCTCCCAGGGAAAAGTCCTCAGTGTCACGTTGTTTGCACTGCCAATTAATGCCATTACCTTATCACTACCGGCCCCCTAACAGGAACCGCCTTGTTGTGGTGGGGGGCTTGTGTGTCTCTGAGACCTGGCGAGCTAGACTAGAAGGGACTCCGGCCCCTGCTCTGCCCCGATTTCGGGGAGAGAGGGCTTCCCATGCTAGGAAAGTTGCTAGCGAGAGACCAGACAGACTTAATGATTCCCATCTTTTAGTTCTTCAATTGTCCTTCTTTTCTTTTTATTTCCTTCCTGCTTGCTGTCACACCTCTCTATCACCTTTTTCTGGCGCTATAGGACCTCGATGTTGCGGCGCCTAATATCCATCAATTAAAATCTCTCCTTTTGATTATACCCAACATCATGGAGCATCGAGGTCCTTTATCTTTGTGGGATTATTCAATCTCCTGGCAATTTGCACCAAGTCACCACTCACCAACTGCACCGACTACAGCGCTCTGTCACCGTCTGTGGCACATGTAGCAGATACGTCATGGCGGCAATAACGCAAAAAAACGGTATCATATATTATGTTCGAGAGTGCACTTCTTTGGTTGATACTTATGCATAATAATAATAACGTATTATAATAATCATTATTAGTTTTATTATGCACAATAATAATAATTGGTGTAATCGCATACGTCAGAGTGAACGACCTTTGGAAGAGTGTGATTGATCAATCGGAGGTGACGTCATGACGAGAGAAAGGCGCCTGATTGGCTGATAAATTAGATAGTGCCGAAATTAACAATAGTTTCGGAATATGCGATCTGGCCACCCTCCTCTGACTATATCGTGCTCTTATTAGGTCAAAATTCGACTATGGGTGTGAGGTGTACTCCTTTGCCACGGATGCCCGTCTCAGTCTTAGACCTTGTTCATCATCCTGGGGAACGTCTGACGACCGGAGCCTTCAGGTCATCCCCAATTCCCAGTTTTCTGGTGGACGTTGACGAGCCACCACTTCCAGTCATTGATGGTTCGTTGTCGGCATCGATTACATCGACTTCCTGACTCCCTTCCGTGCTTGGCAGTGTCAGCTGATATGTCTCAGGATTCTTTGTCAGGAAGGTTATGGAGGAGTTGGGCATTGATGACTTCCAGATTTGTCCTGTGCATTTCCCCAGGGTGGCTCCATGGCTTCGTCTAGAAATTCACACCTGCACTTGCTTTTCAGACATGAAAGAATCTCTTCCTCAACCAGTGGCTTGCTCCAAATCCCTCTTTTTCGAATATGCTACCATTCACAGGGGGTCTCTCCCTGTGTACACTCATGAGTCAAAGTCTGATGCTGGAGTTGGTTTTGGAGCTGGCTTTTCTGAGTTCTGTAGAGGTGACAGGTTCCCTTCTGTCATGTCAATTTTCACTGCCGAGCACTCTACTATTTTATTTACCCTTCATGTGATATTTACTCTCCCACAGCCTTCTTTTACCAGGTTTAGCAATTCCTGTTGTGCCTTGCAGGTCTTGGGAAATTTCAGCTCTTGCCATCCCCTGGTGTTGGCCATTCTTGAGTAGCTTGTCGTCTTGGGACGTCGTGGCCGCAGAGTCACATTTTGTTGGGTCTCGGCCCATGTGGGTGTCAATGGGAATGAGCCCTGGCTGAGGCTGTGGCCTCCAGTTCTCGGCCAGGCGTCATCCCGTACCTGCAGTGGACCATCGATCCTACATTGATGCTGCACTTCATTCCTGCTGGCAGGACAGATACGATACCTTCAGAGCAAACAAGCTGTAAGGCATCCGCCAACGCCAGTGTTTGTGGAGCTACAGCGGCCTGTCTCCCTAATGAGTGTAAATATTTTATTAATGATATAAAGGACCATATTACCAACACAGTCACTACATTTCGTAATAGTACTGTAGTTTCTCTCATAAATAACGAATTTTTAAAACACATAATAATACTGTATATAATTATTTTTTTCACTGTGCACTTTTCCTATGCAAAATTTGGTGTACTTATTTTGAAGCACACTGTATAACGGATTAGGTTTGCGAAGAGAGCTACTAGGTTATTGAAAACATAAAGCCTAAATTATTGAATGGGATAATGCCTAAGTGTTGGTGGTAAATCTGATGCAACTTATTCCTCCAAACTTGAGAAGAATCAAGGCTCTGTATACAGTAAATTAGGTCAGAAGGAAGAATCAAGGCTCTCTACTGTAAAATAATCAGATCACCTCGTGTGGATAGTATGGTGTGTTGGGGATCGGTATAACTCAAACTGTATAACCCACCTGTGTAAGGCGGCGACAGCGAGGGCGGGAAAGAAGAGGAGAAACAGGAGATGGAAGGAGGTAGTAGTAGATTTCATGATGATGATGATGTTTGTGATGTTGGTGATGCGATACCAGGACACTTATATATTATCTTTTATACCCCCCAAGTCAGGCAAACAGGGAGAGAGCCAGAGGGGAGGGGATGAGGGGATGGAGGAGAAGTAGAAGAGGAATAATAATGGGGGGAGGGGGAGGGGCAGAGACAGAGTGGCAAGGGAAAAAATGGGAGATACGAGGATGTAGAGAGAGAGAGAGAGAGAGAGAGAGAGAGAGAGAGAGAGAGAGAGAGAGAGAGAGAGAGAGAGAGAGAGAGAGAGAGAGAGAGAGAGAGAGAGAGAGAGAGAGAGAGAGAGAGAGAGAGAGAGAGAGAGAGAAGAGTGGGGGGAAGGGAGATAGAAGGAAGGAAGGAGGGAGTGACAGAAGAAAGGAGGGAGTAAGAGAAAAGGGGGAAAAGGAGAAATAATGATGGGAGGAGGGAGAGAAATAGGGGAAGGGGGAAATGGTAGATATAGAGGGGAGATAGGGGGGAAAGGGGGGATAATGAAACGAGGGGGTGGAATGGGAAATACCGATTGAAGGAGGGAGTCAGACAGAGAGAGAGGGAAGGGGGGAGGAAGATAATAGGGAGGGAGGAGGGAGATAGAGAGAGAGGGAAAGGGGGAGGAAGATAGAAGGGAGGAGGGAGAGAGGGAAAGGGGTAGATAATGATGATAGGAGGGAGAGGAAGAGATAAAGGGAATGTGGGAAAGAGGAAAGATAAAGAGAAGAGAGGGCAGGAAAAGGAGAGAGAGAAAGAGAGGGAATGGGCGAAAGAAAGAGGGAATGAGTGAAAGGAGAGAAAGAGAAATGAAAGGGGAGAGAGAAAGAGAGGGAAGGGGCGAAAAAAAGGAAAGTAGAAGAGGGAATAGGGATATAAAAGGGATGAAAATATTGGGAGTATATAGGGACAGAGAGGACAGGACAGGGATAAAGGGAGGTAAAATATTGGGAGTATATAGGGACAAAGAGGGCAGGAAAGGGATAAGGGGAGGTCTCTCTCTCTCTCTCTCTCTCTCTCTCTCTCTCTCTCTCTCTCCTTTCAGTGATCCTATCTGATAATGGTTAAGGGGGCAATTCGCTTTTTGGTACATTGGAGTGTCTTGATTCCTGTAAAGTATGCCAGAAAACATGACCAGAATAGCAAAAATAATGGTGTTCTGTTGCTTGAAATAGTTTGGAGGATTCTGTTGCTCCAAATTTACCAACAGTGGTGTTCAATAATAATCATCCACATATGTGTATCTTAAACAATTTACGGTCTAATATTTTTACGTTCACATATTATGATGTTATTGCTTTAAGGAGTGCGTAGCTGTTTGAAGTAAATTAATTAAAATATGGCACTAAATCTATTTATTGGAAAGTTTATTAAGGCAAAGAGGGCCTGTAACTGTCAAACACTTATGTGAGTTAAAAAAAACCTATATGGATGATTATTTTTTACCACTACTGTACAGTCGGCGGCAGAAGTCCTGTCGCCTCACCTGCTTCACCGAGACGCACAGTGTTCATGGACTCGAGAAATACGCATGTTTTCTACACCTAATATCTCGAGTCTATGAATATTGCCTGCCTCAGTGAAGCAAGAGAGGCGACAGGACTTTTGCCGCCTACTGTACATCAGAGCGCTTTGATTCCCTCAATAATAATTATGCCAAGATACAGGATCAGATTAATAAAAATAATGGTGTCCTGTTGCTTGGACTGGTGTGGAGGAATGATTCAGTTGCTCGAGATTTACCAACACTATACTTGTACACTCGTGATAGGTAATCCCTGACCACCAGAGACGAACGGCATTCGAACTCAGCCTCTATAGGTGTACTGGGTGGGGAAATGAGCAACACACACACACACACACACACACACACACACACATACCCTGCATTCGAACTCAGCCTCTATAGGTGTACTGGGTGGGGAAATGAGCAATACCACACACACACACACACACACACATACCCTGCATTCGAACTCAGCTTCTATATATGTGTACTGGGTGGAGAAATGAGCAATACCAGGCGATTCGAAGTTAGCTTTCTGCTCCTCACACTCTGGTCACGAGTGTACTGTACAGTCAGCGGCAAAAGTCCTGTCGCCTCACTTGCTTCACCGAGGCACTCGATGTTCATAGACTCGAGATTATTAGGTGTAGAAAATATGCGTATTTCTCGAGTCCGTGAACACTGCTTTTCGTGGTGAAGCAGGTGAGGCGACACCACTTCTGCCGCCGACTGTACACTCATGATACATAATTTCTGACCAGAGTGTGATGGGCAAAAAGCTACGAATCACCTGGTATTGCTCATTTCCCTACCCAGTACACCTACCTATATAGGGGCTGAGTTCGAATGTGTGTATGTGTGTGTGTGTGTGTCTGGTGCCTGGCGTTCACCTCTGGTCAGAAGTGTACTGTACCATCTTCTAATTTACTACAAGCACACATACACAGTTAGACAGGAATAATTACCATCTTCTAATGTACTACCAGTAGCTACTGACTAACTATTTAAAACAGGATCATCATAGGAGACCGTAAAGTATTATTCCGCAATTTTATCTGAGTTATCCAAATGTGTAATGAAACTTATGTCCTTTACTGTAAGTTCATTGTGTATTCAACAGTCTCTTCTTCACTCAACACATGCAGGTTTGAATGTAGAATGAAAAACACATAAGTATATACTGCATAAGAAATAATGAAAATAATGTCAGTGTGGAAAATCCTAGCCACATAGCCTGTTGAGGGAGATTAGAAGAGACAATGTGAGAAACGTCAGTGTGTGTGTTATCGTGTAACAAAGTACAGCTGGCCACACTCCCGCCAGACCCACCCAGCTTTGTCAACATTGGTCGAGATATTAACTCCAAAACACTAGTAGTGAGATTCGTTTTGCTCGAATCATTCACTGTGGGAGGGAAAAGTAAGGATTCATATACTGACATTTAAGTCAATTATTAACATCGTTAAAAGTTAGATAAACTTTTTACTTCTGTATTATGATGAAACACAAAAACCGAAGGTACACTTGCAGAGTCTGCTGCGTGATACAGGGGCTCTATAGAACGTGTTAGGAGATGTGGCACCACTGTCATGATTTCCCTCCCCCTAACGGGAACCGTCTTGACTTGGTGGAGGCCTTGTGTGTCTCTGAGACCTGGCGAGCTCGACTATAGGGGGTTTCCGGTTCCTGCTCTGACCCGATTTCGGGGAGAGAGGGCTTCCCATGTTAGGAAGGTCGCCAGTGAGAGACCAGACTAAATGGTTCCTATCTTCAGTCCTTTAACTGTCCCTATTTTCTCTTTATTTCCTTCCTGCTTGCTGTCACAACTATCTATCACCTTTTTCTGGCGCTATAGGACCTCGATGTTGCGGCGCCTAATATCCATCAATCATGATTTCCCCCGAAACAATACACGTGTGCGAAATGGAGTAACCTCGATACAGTGAACCCGATACAGCATAAAGTGAACTTTGTTGTTTAATGTTTCGAACCACAAAATATTGACTGCCCACAGCTTTGTGATGACGTGTCAATCGTAACTTATCCCCTAGTCTGGAACCACTTGTATGAGGTCAGAGAGAAGGGAGAGCAGTGTAGAGGCTGGTGCAGATAAAGCTCAAATGTGACCACATTTGCTACAGTGTTCGTAGTAGGAAACACAGGAACAGTGAAGAAACACGATTAGGTCGGTATTACTATACATTGGAGTTAGAAATATGAAACCTATGTATTTTATTAATGTATTTTTACTTATTGTAAGGTAAAATAAACTATCTATTTATATTCACCTACCAATTTCTTACCATCCTATAACAATATTTGTAGAAGTCATGCTCAAAATGCGATGACTATGAACTGAATAAACACTGATAAGTTGGATGTGTGGAGAACAACTATGCTGATCATGTTTGTAATTCTGACTTTATTGTTTTGTCCATGGTTTGCCATAAAACAACCTATCATATTTGGGTGAACAATATTCACATCAATTCTATATGGGATATAATTATATTAACCTGTAAACGGAAAACTAATGTTTCCAAAAATTATAACTAACAACAATTACAAAAAAATAACTTTTCATGGAGACTATTAACTATACATGTACTGTATATTGTAGCTACAGTTAATACCTCTTTTTATTATGAATTAGGAAGTATCAGCTCTTAGTAATGTGTTCAGCTTTTCCATTTCCAATAACCTAACTCAAATGGTCAGGCAAGCACGTTAAAATTATGAGGCTACGAAGGAGTTCTGGCTTGCCTCGGAACACCTCCCACTGCTCTCTACTGTGTTGCATCAGCTGCTCTGGGGTTTGCTCTCTGTCCGGTTCCCAACAGTTAACCATGTTTACCCAAAGATGTTCAACGGGATGGGATGGGATTGTGTGTGAGTAATATTAGGTTGAGTGTTGTGATAGATATGATGCACTAGGTGGGTTAATTGATTGATAATAAGCGCCGCAACGAGGAGGTCAAATAGCGCTGGACTCTGTGGGAATAACTGACTTTGGTGACAGCTGCAGGCTGTTAGTGATAAAGAGTACCGGTACGTGTGACCCACAGTCATGCTTACCTCATAGAATAATAATCATGATTAATTAATTGATTGATTGATTGGTTAATTAAATGACTGATAGATATAGATAGATAGAGACAAAGATATATATTGTGTGATAGATATAATAAATTTATAAAGATAGTGTGTGTGAGTAAATAGATGGTTAGATAGATAAAATTTGATCGATAGATAGTGTGTTTGTTTGAGAAGATATATAGATAGATTGATTGATTGATTAATTGACTGACTGCTTGATTCAGAGAGAAAAAGAGAGTAAGTAAGTAAAATTAGTATGCAAGTAAATGTCCCTCTCTTTTTCTGTGTGTGTGTGTGTGTTAGATTAATTGATTGATAGAGAAAGATAGAATAATATATATATATATATATATCAATTACTCCACATGGGCAGGCAGACAGATGGACACAGCAAATCTTTTAACGCCTCGCCTCTCCTTCTACTTCTGTACCCTGCTGGTCTATCCTACTCACCCCACCTCTCTTGATGGCCGCCAGAGAGAGAGAGAGAGAATGTGTGTGTGTACAGTCGCGAATCAAAGTTTCGTTACCCCCCTGGGCTGACAGGAAAGGGAAGACAGTGTTGAATATATGCTGAACGATCGGACAAACTGGTGTATTAGGTCTATATATATATATATATATATATATATATATATATATATAATTTTATTATTATTGTGTTACTTCAAACAGGATAATTGTCCAGTCCACACTGCAAGAATGAGGGACTGATAAAAGAAAATAATTGATGACCTGTGGTTATTTGAAACATTAATGAGCAAATATAAGTTAGTGCTGTGACTCTTCCCAGTGCAAGAGAGAGAGAGGTGGTGGAGAGAGACAAAGGGGGTAGAGGAGAGAGAGAAAAGGGGGGTGAAGAATACTTCCAGGGAGGGAGGTAAGGAAGGTCGAACGAGTTTGCAGGTATTGAAATTAAAAAAATATTCTATTATCATTCTCATATATCATTTTTAACTTTTGTCATGAAAGAGTTTACATTTTCATATACTACAGATATTAATAACAGAGGATATTATTTCATAGGCCACTTCGACTTTAAATAATAATCATAAAATCACGCCAATAACAGCATTTAAATGCACTGGTGGCAACTATTCTTTATACAGTATTGCTAGACCAACTGACTCTCTCCACAAGGGTCGGCTTGCAGCGAACTTCTGCTGCCGACTGTACAGTCTGTCAATGATGCACGTACCCACGGTTGAGTTAGTACCCACACTCGTTCAGTTACACCCAGTTTTACCTGGTAAAATCTGGAGTAGAAATCAGGGGTACAGCAGATATTAAATTGACCAATCACAAACACTGTAAGATAACCCTGCTTACTACTCCAGGTTTTACTGGCTAAAACTGCGAGTAACTGAACGAGGGTTGGGTACATGCATCGACAGACTGTACACTCTCTCCCGTCCCATCGCACTACTCGTTCTCTTTCTCTCATCCTTCCTCGGTAATCCTTCTCTCTACCACTCTTCTCACACTCCACTTACTTCATTCCCTCATTCCACCCTCGTTCTCTCTCTACCCGTTCATCATCTCCCTCTCTTTCCATCCCACTACTATAATCTTTCCTTTTTCAGTACTTTCTTTTACCTATTTCTCCCCACCATTAATACCCTGCTATCTCCACTCCCTTTCTTACTTCCCTCATCACCTTTCCTCACTCATTCCTCCATTTACCAACGCTTTTGATATGCCAATCCGCGCTTTCATAAAACGGCGCCTGACTGTGACTCAGTCAGAAGAGAGGCGCTATATTATTGTCCACAATAGTACATCAGCAAGGTTAAATACCTTTTGCGAGTAGGCTTTTTCCCTGGCATTAACCTAACAGGATTTAATTGTGCATCACTATAATCCATCTGAATAAATACCCTTCCTTGTATGCATCATCAAAAACAAATACTCTGGCTTCTATGAAGGATACAGATTCACTCTTTGGTTTTCAATTCACTATGTATTGTTTCAACACGTCTATGTTCAAAAAGTCTTGCTGGCGCATTCTCACAACCAGATACTAATAACGAATAGCATAACGAATAATGTTGCAATTCGAGTCAAAGTCGTTAATATCACTCACAGATAAATTTCCTTTCAATATTCCCAAATGCACTGTCACACGGTAAAAAAGTGTCCAGGCACGAGATACGTGTTCTATAAATCTATGATTTTTAATCGGCCACTGTGCACTTCGTGGAGATAGTTAAGTGTAATATTTATGTTTTTGTTTTGGCCTCCACAATTGTCACTAAACACGATTAGATGTTTGAAAGCCTTCTTATCAAACTCGATATCAATCCACTTTTTCGACAGAGCCACGTCTACCTGTAACCTCGTCCCACACAAACATTGTTGATGTATTTGTTTTGACGTTATGAATACAAAAATTATACATTGACAACTTGCGATAATAGTATGCAACAAACAGTTGTGGAGAGTTTGGTATAGGGATAGTCTGCTGTAAATCTATGCAAATAACAGCTACACTATTATTCTTATTTTCCTTCTTCTCCTTCATTAATCGTTGACCTTCTGATGCTTTCGCCTTGTGTTGCCTTAACTGTTCTTGCAAGTGTTGTCTCGTTGCTTCATCAGTGGCCGATTTGATTGAAATAGTCAATTTATCACAGGTGCTGCAGGTGTCGGTTTTTGGTGGATGAAAAGCAATATTGAATTCATTTGTGAATGTTTTGTGCTAATAACTTTGGGTCACTTTTTCTGTCCCGGGATGATTGACATTCATCCATTCTTCATAAAACTGATAAAGTTTATGGATGATCAAATTACATTTCAAGTAACCCAAGTGAGGGTTTCTTGCTCGACTGTAGTGGCTTGTCACAGTCTGTAGTGATTTAATGTGGTCTCTAACACACTGTGCCTTATCACCTTTATTTTTTTCTGGCTGATTCGTGACGGCCACGTTGGTCCAACGCAGGAACTTTAGTTACATTTTGTTTGTTTACGGCCTACATTACGCGGTTTTTAGTAATACCAAACATAGACGTGAATGCTGTTCTACACACTGGAAGTTTTATTTTGGTACACAACATTGTATAAAAGATTGAATTCATGTTGCTTGCCAGGATTCTCTGGCGTTTTGGAAGGCCTATGTCATTTTTCATTGACTTTATGAACGAGCTCTTGGATAAAGGCAGTCTGGGCATCATAGTTAGCCATAGCCCAGAACTCACTAAAAATTATTCTGATGACAGGAAGGGTCACTCTGTCAAAGCACCCATCATGGCAAGAAGCTCCAATTTGACGTCTTGCCATAAGCTTCTTTGTGCTGGCACCCACGTATTCTTTTCCTGAGTTTCTATTCTTTTTAGCAACGTTTCTGGGCCATTTCGATGGTGTACACTTTCTTTTTCTACCCATTTGTTGAGATATATTATTAGGCTCCTGCCTTGTTGTACGTTCGTCACTGCTCGACATTAGACCGGCGTAGTAAAAAATAATATATGCAAAGTTTCCTTCACTGAGCTCTACTCCGTGTGGTAGATAGTGCTATACTCAGACTCACTGTAGTCACTGAGTAAGAGTAACTGAGAGATTCACCCACCCGAATAATGACTTATTTCACCAGTTAGCTTCTTATTGGTCAGCATATACTAAGAAAGTCATTTTAATTGGCTACTATTTTTAAATTTCTCTCATCTCCCTCCCTCCCCGTACATTCTCTCATCTCCCTACCTCCCCCTCTCTCGTTTATTAAGTAAATTTCCTGTAAGGAAAGGTAGGTCGAAAGTCACACTACAATGACATTTCAATTTGACCCTTAGAGTGTGTGTCTGTGAGTGTGTGTCTGTGTGTGTGTGGGGGGGGGGGGGGGGGGGGGTATGCGTGTGTGGTGGGTGTAGGCCTGTGTTTTCACTGGTAAAAGAACACGTTTGTGTCTGAGTCAACCTACAGGAAATTTTGAGTTCACAAATTATTATAATTGGTTTTAATTAATTATGCATCTTATTCGATACATTGTCGTAATTTTATTAAAGTACCATAAGAGTTCCATAAAGATGGAGTACGAGAAGTTGGGCCTGGTACGGCGCCGGGCCAGCCACCCAGGCCCTGGCATCGTCAAAAAAATTCCTTTATGATTTATGTCAATATTGTGATAACTACATGGATTTACAATTTGTTTTTGCAATAAATATGTACATTAATGTTTTTACTCTATAGCAAATGTTCCGAACTGCTAATAAAATAATCACGTAAAGCACGAAGTAAATAATAAGTAATTCACACATGGGCAACATATTTCAGCTGACCTACTGCTACTCGACTCTCTTGCCTGTCCGTGACTAAAATTCAGTCAGTACTCACTCCATTCTATTCCAGAT
The DNA here is from genome assembly GCA_034508575.1 of Petrolisthes manimaculis. NCBI lineage: Eukaryota > Metazoa > Arthropoda > Malacostraca > Decapoda > Porcellanidae > Petrolisthes > Petrolisthes manimaculis. The sequence continues at coordinate 40,745 of JAWZYT010000097.1, read as the reverse complement.
GTTCTAGGCCTGTCTACATGCAAGCTAAGATGATGTTCATTTGTTCATTAGATAGAAGAAGATATGTAGAAGTAATTCCTGTTAATAACTCTATTTCAGGTTAGTTGGCGCTCGTCTGGTTGTCACAATCAGGGCTACATATGAAAGTGTGTTAAAATAGTCCAAAATAGTGAGTAATGATATATAATGATATATAATGATATATTTACAATATAGTGAACCCAGTTCTTCTGTAAATTTACCCCAAAGTTATAGCCAACTACTCGGGCCTAACCTGGGCATAATACCTGGACTTGGGCTTTGGAAAGCTGCAATTTTGTATGTGCTATTATGAACTAAATTTCTGCAATCACATTTGAAATACACATGAAGGTGGACCTCTTATATCCTACAGTGATACTGTGTTTAAGTCAGAACTGGTGAAAGTCAAAGTCCGTTCCTGTATAGGTTTGGTCAATTTTTCCATTATTTGTATTTCCTTTCCTCAACCAAAATCCCTTATTTTCCCAGTCTTTCTATTATTATATTTTAAGATTGATTAAAAATAGAAAAAGTTGTCATGATCCCATAGTTTTACCAAGAACTGATTTCCAATGAAGTACAATTCTTCCCTTCACCTTAATAATATTACACAATTATCAAAAATGGGTCACACAACTCCTAAGCAATCCACATAATCTCATATAAGTTAAAGTAGATACGAGAACATAAAATAATAATAATTAATAATTTATATAATTATCATGGTTCTCCAGGTTTTAACAACTTCTATTTTAGTAGAAATGGTAGACTAATAGGAACTCTACACCTGCTCTAATCTGCCATTGCTATACTTAAAGCCTTATTTGTGCTGCTATCACTCTATTTTACAGCCTGTTGCACCTATAATTCATGTATTATAATACTATTAATTTATCTGTCATATCTTTAATAGCCGCCATATTTACTGCTATAAGTCTCCTATGCTTTTCCAAGCTGCCCCAATCGCTGCTTTCGGGCTAGCTTGGATGGATACGAAGATGGTCTTGGTTTCAGTGGCTGTCCGCTTGGTGCGTCTCCGTATCCTTTTGTCTGACAAGAACTGTTCCGCTTGGTTTCATCCAAGCAATCTTCGTATCCGATGACCAACAAGATGACGCCTATACTCAAATCACTCACCAATCCATTCAAACACTCCACAACAACACTCAGCTGGCCAAGATGTGATGTGGCCACCACCTGGCCCTTCTGACATTATTACAAGATGCTGGATGGAGCCATTGTAGATACAAGTCTAGGATGCAACACACCTCATTCTATTAAATACATTATGGAAGAATGCAATATACACAACACAATATTCACTCACTGACGGAAAGCCCAGTTCAGGCCATGGCCTTCTTCATGAGCTCGGGGCTGCTCGGCCAGACTTCTTGAGGAACTTCAACAACAACTTTTATTTTATATTAGTACAGTATACCTCAGCTATTATTAAGATACCAATCTATCTCTACAAATAACTGTTATTTTAATATAACATCAAGGCCACATTATATTATATTACTAGCAGAGGTACCCAGTATTGCCTGGGAAATGTGCACTCTGGAGTTTAGAAATAGTCAATATTAACTTTATAGTAGGCAAAAGCATTTCAATCTTGTTGCGTTGATTGAAAATATTCCACCATCTCAGGCCACTGGCCATTTACCATACGTTCAGCCATGGCTGAAAGTGGTGGACCAGGGTCCAAGGAGTGTTGGAATGTAACTGAACAGTTCGAAAAAGTGAGTCTTTTATACTTCTCAACGTTCAGAATGGTTTGGAAAATTCACTTGTTCAAACTCTGTTCAGTTGCTCTCCGGCACTCCTTGGACCCTGGTTCACCACTATCAGCCTGATAACCATGGCTGTTTCATTTGGCATGCGTTTTTAGCGGCTTGAAAGCTTCTGTTCTAGCGGTACATTTGGCACAAGATTATATTATATTATAGTAGTACAGTATGGTTCAGTTCCAAAGATATATTTAATAATAAGATACCAACCTGTCCCTACAAACATTAGTCATGTTTGTGTTGTGCATCTGACAAGGTGTTTATAATTGATACTTTTAGTAATTAACTTTATTTTACTTTTACTACATTCAAAGTTTTATTTCCAGTGTGAACAGTTTTGTACAACCAGAGTTTGAATTGTCAGAAAACTTTATATCACATTCATTACATTAAAAGTTCTTCACTCCTTTATGAATATTTTTAATATGCACATTAAGGCTACCTTTATGGTTAAACCTTTTACCACATTCCTTACACTTAAAGTTCTTTATATCTGTATGAACACTCATAATATGCACCTTCACGTCTTGTTTCCTACTAAACCTTCTATCACAAACATCACATTCAAACTTCTTCACTCCTGTATGAATAAGCATATGAATAGTAAGATGAGATTTCCGATTAAACCTTTTACCACAAACATCACATTCAAAGTTCTTCACTCCTGTATGAACATTCATATGCTGAGTAAGGGTAGATTTCTGACCAAACTTTTTACCACATTCTTCACATTCAAACTTCACTCCTGTATGAACATTCATATGCAGAATAAGGGTAGATCTACGACCAAACTTTTTACCACATTCGTCACATTCAAACTTCTTCACTCCTGTATGAAGAAGCATATGACTAGTAAGGTGAGATTTCAAACTAAACTTTCTATCACAAACATCACATTCAAATTTCTTCACTCCTGTATGAACATTCATATGCTGAGTAAGGCTAGATTTCTGATCAAACTTCTTACCACATTCATCACACATAAACTTTTTCTCTCCAGTATGAATCAACAAATGTCGAGCGAGATTCCCTTTGGTACTAAACTTCTTACCACATTCATCACACATAAACTTTTTCTCTCCAGTATGATTCAACAAATGTTGAGTGAGATTCCCTTTGGTACTAAACTTCTTACCACATTCATCACACATAAACTTTTTCTCTCCAGTATGAATCAACAAATGTTGAGTGAGATTCCCTTTGGTACTAAACTTCTTACCACATTCATCACACATAAACTTTTTCTCTCCAGTATGAATCAACAAATGTCGAGTGAGATTCCCTTTGGTACTAAACTTCTTACCACATTCATCACACATAAACTTTTTCTCTCCAGTATGAATCAACAAATGTCGAGTGAGAATCCCTTTGGTACTAAACTGTTTGTTACATTGTTGACAGACAAACTTGTTACACTTCTCTTCTCTAACCACATCCATAGTGACACTTCCTTCCATCTCCATCACTAACAGTGTTTAATTCTGCCACCAATTGTTACTGGTGTTACACTGGTACTGGTACTGGTGTCAGGACTGTCACACTACCATAATAATTCACTCTTCTTATTGTCAATTGATAGTATGACTTAATTCAACTGTATATCTGAAACAATAACAATAACAATATCAGTCTTATATCATATGAAGATTTTAATATTAGTGTTTAACATTAACAGCAATACAGTAATGCCTTGTTTTGTACAGTTAGTGTTATGGGTGTGTATTGTACTGTTAGTAAGAAATGTGTGTGTGTGTGTGTGTGTGTACAGTAATGCCTTGTTTTGTACAGTTAGTGTTATGGGTGTGTATTGTGTACTGTTAGTAAGAAATGTGTGTGTGTGTACAGTAATGCCTTGTTTTGTACAGTTAGTATTATGGGTGTGTATTGTGCTGTTAGTAAGAAATGTGTGTGTACAGTAATGCCTTGTTTTGTACAGTTAGTGTTATGGGTGTGTATTGTACTGTTAGCAATGAATGGAATACAGTGGACCCCACAGATACGCGGCATTTAATTACGTGAATTTAAAAGTAGGCTGTAAGCAAAATTATGGCACAAATTAAATATAGACGTGAAATTTTAAAATGTGGAACAAATTAGCTGAGGGTAAAAAAGTAACTTATATTGCACGTTTATTTGTGATGAAAGAATCCTCCATAAGGTTTATTAAGCATAAAAAAGAAAACATTTTGAAGTGAAAGTGAGCAGTTAGTGGAGTTACGTGGAGTGGTCGGGAGCGTGTTAGGTTTGGTGAGGTAACATAGGAGGACATGAGCGCTGTGTTACAGCAGTGAAAATGAGGACTGGGTAGGTTTCTAGCTAGTCCTGCCAAGCTTTGGGCGCTGTCAGACTCCCAAACCAATGTATCGATACAACTCTATCTTTGTTTACCACAAGTGAATTAATTAGTGATACGATGTGCGGAGATAAAGCTTTTTCATTGGCTCCTAATTACACCTGAGTCTCGTATAGAATGTCGAATAGGTCGATAGAAGTTATTGTTCTATGTGATGCATGTAACCCATGGGAAAAATAACAATTGATCGATCAATCACCAAAATTGCCCCAGAAATTAACATAAAATAATTTTTAAGGTTTTTCTTGCTTTAATCCTTAAGGGATGTATATTACAATTAATATTAAGCATATTAGATGCATATTACAATTTGTATTAAGGTTTTCGCAGATGACTCGTGTCTGAGATGAGTCGGCGACATTCGTGTTGGTGGAGGTGGTAGGGGGAGAGTAGGGGGAGATAATGCGATATCGTTTGTTTACATTTTATTTACCATACGCTGGTGTTTCCTTCTTTCACTGTCATTGAAATAACTTCCTTCTTTATATGGAAAGATATGGCCTTCCGTTTTGTAAATGCACCACAAGGCATGACAGAGCGAGTCACACACAAGGCACATTAGGCTTATATTCCCTTGACCTTGAGCTAGGGAGAATGGAGACTGAGGGTTGGGGGAAGGAGTGCGAGAGAAGTGGTGGGAACACACTTACCCACACTTCACAGACGACAGTGATAACATTTCGTGACATGTTCATTATGATTTCGCTTGTTTTGTGTAAGAATTCCTCAGATTTGCTTCACTTATTTTCGCCTCCCATTCTATATGGATGCAATCGTTTTGAAAAATAATTATAAGCTAATATTTTGGTAGCTCATTCTACAATACAGTATATGAACACAATCTATATGAGACCGAGGTGGATGTGTCCAATTTCTTGACTTTTCTTCTTTATTGTTTATATTGTATTCTCTTTTCATTTACTTTTTTTTTTAAAATGTTGATGTACTGTATTGGTCCATTCTTAATGAATTTCCATCGTGTTTGAGGTATCATAGTAAAAAAAACACGTCACTTTCGAGAGACATAACAACCTATCAATAATCTTTAGTCCCTAAGGCCGTGCAAATCCATTAACGCACCACCTAACCAGAACATATTACACGCCTACTTGTGGGGTCCACTGTATGCATGTATGTATGTATGTATGTATACATACATACTAAGGAGAGGAGTATTGTAGCGACAACCTTTATTACATTGTATGCCATTGAACATATTCCAAGTTGGATACAAGAAGTTCATATGTAATGTAATATAATAGGATAGACACACACTAACACTGACACCAATAAACATACTACACAAACCAACCCAACCTTGTTTGTCATTGATCCCCAAGGTGAAGATAACCAAACATCTTCACTTCATGTAACCTCGTGTTATATACATACATACATACATACAGTGGACCCCACAAGTAGGCGTGAAAAAAATTATCACACAGACATTAACCCCTAAAGGACTGGCCCCAGCATATGCCGGGTTACTAAGATTCTATCTATCTATCTATAGCTATAAAAGGTGATACCTATTTCAGCATTGGCAAATTTCTTTAATAAATTCTTCTTTTTCAAAGAATGGACTGGTTGACGGTTGTGTACAAAGTGTATAATACAATAAAATGGGCACTCCTGATCATGGAGATACCAATATTTTTCCCATATGAGTTGAAATTCACCAGCCATATGTGTACCAACTCCTGCTACTGACAACACACAACAATGGCTGGCATAATAAACTCTTCTATTCCGGTAAGATTTCAGTATTATTTCACTGTTATTATCATGATAGGAGTCTGATACAAACTGTAGTAGCTTTGTTAGAGATATTTTTGCTTTACTGAAGTCGTCTAGTTCACACAGACTGGCTGGCAAATTACATATTGGCAGCATATTGGTTTTCACAATTTGATTTCCTTATTAAAAGATACAGATAATATATTGGCATGAAAATATATCCTTACCGAAGTTTTAGCCTAGTTTGAATGCACAAAGTAAAGTATATAGAACTATGTTAGGTAACTAACATAGAAGAACTCTGCACCACTGAAATTACTGTATATTCGGTAGACCTGAGGTAAGTTGATTCATGATTGGAATCAATATAAATAATGCTAGATCCAAGGAGTCACTCCTTGGACATATAACCATGACATTGGGCAAGTACAACATAGGATAATATAGGCCTATCTCTAGCTGAAACATAGCAGTTGTTTTTTTCATATATAGAACTCATCCAGGGTAATTTAGTTATCAAATTACTCTAATAGCAGAAACAGAGTATCCAATCACTCTGATAGCAGAAACAGAGCATGCTATATTGCATAAAAATAGTTGAAATTAATGGTTAAAACAAAGACTAGAGTGTGGCATTATAGTAAAATTTTACCAAAGTAAGAATGACACACATCCCTAAGCCAATGCTAGGGCTGGGTATACTTACCAGATAAAATACTTACCAGATAAAACTTGGTTCATCTTTGACTATAATGGTTAAGTTAGGCTGTACAGTAGGCTCACACCAATAACGACTTCCAAAATAACATTTTCAGCAATAACGGTAAGTTAGAATAGACACCCACTTTCTATAATAACGTTTAGATTCTCTCAAATAACGTATATCTCGCATTTTGAATAGCGTTTGTTTTCCGCCATCATGTGACGTCAGCCATCCCCACACGGACCCTCTGTCCCTCCCCTCCCCAGTTCCCGCTCTCTCTTTCCTCGGTTCACTAGTGCTGCATGTGCGGTTTTCGCCTCTATTGCGCTCTGTCTCAAGTGTTGGCGGTCAACAATGGCTTATGCCTCACATGTGGAAAGCAGCAGTGGTGGTGGGAGGGGGAACTTGCTACCAGAATTCCCGGGAACTTCTAATAATTCCTCTGCCAAAAGTTTGAAAACAAAACGACAAAGTCACAAGAACCGAGCATACTTGCTTCAGGATAAAGAAAATATCGTTACAATGCTCGAGAGTGGTGCAAGAATCATTGAAATTGTGAGGAAGTTGAACTGTCCTGAATCTACAGTACGGAATATAAAGAGAAACTTAGTGGAAATCAAGAAGAGTATTTCATTGGCTAAGAAATACTTCGGTAGTGATGGAAATGCTAAGCGAGCTATGAAAGATAAAGGTGATAGAAACAGATTGTTAGTGATTACAAAACATTTTCTAGTGAAATGGCTAGCTCGAAGAAACAAAGAAAATGCAAGTTGTAATGGTAGTGTGATTCGTGAACAGGCAAAGATTTTGTACGCTGCGATTGCTAAAAAAAAAAAAAATCGTCTCCCCCTCCTTTCAATGCCTCAGTAGGGTGGCTACATAAATTCAAAAGTAGAAGTGGCATAAACCATGCAGTGTATCATGGTGAAGTCTCCTCAGCTGACTTGATGGCCGCAGATTCTTTCCCTGAAATTGCCAGCAAAATTGTTCAGGAAGGAGGTTATACCCTAGAGGGCCTAGATCAAGTTTTTAACTGCGACGAAACAGGACTATTTTGGAAAAAAGCACCAAAGTCGACATTCATTTCTAAGAAAGAAAAACAAGCAACAGGGATGAAAATGTCCAAGGATCGCTTCAGTGTCCTTTTAACATGCAATGCATCTGGTGACTATCTCATGAAGCCTTTGGTGATTTACAAATATAAAAGGCCAAGGGCTTATAAGGGATGTGACATGACAAAACTTAATGTCTATTGGGAACAAACAAAGGTTACATGTTCACTGAGTTGTCAAGGAAGTGGTTTGATGAATGTTTCGTTAAGGATACCAAAAAGTACTGCCAGAAAAAGAATGTAGCCTTCAAAGTGGTGCTTTTCCTAGATAATGCCCCCAGTCATGCAAAATTTCTAGTAGGACGTCACCCTGCAGTTGAGGTTGTTTTTCTCCCACCGAATACAACCTCCAAAATACAACCGTTAGACCAAGAAATTATAGCAAATGTCAAGTTATTGTACTACAAATATGTCCACAATAAGATGAGGAAGGAAACTGACAAACAAGAAGAATTAAAGGAAGTTGATGAAGATGTGAGCAGCAGCAGCGAAGAGAAGGAGACGCAGCATTCTCCCCCCTCCGCCTCCCCTACGCCGCAACCCACACACAACCTCCACCTCCACCCCTCTACCCACAGCTTCTGCCTCCACTTCTCCACCTGGCATAGTATCAAACCCCTCAGCCGTAATGACTATTACTGCATTCTGGAAGAAATTTAATATTCAGCAGGCAGTAAATTTCCTCGTCAACGCCTGGAATAATATAACGCTGGCAACTGTTAGGCATAGTTGGTCGGCACTGCTACCACACCTCAAGTCAGCTGAGACAGAGAGAGAAGGCAGACAGCAGACTTTATGAATGAAGTATTGAAAGCTGTTCGCAATATCCCAGCTCCAGGATTTGAAGAGGTAAATAGGGAAGACCTCGAAGAAAGGTTAAGAGATGGTGATGCTACTGGTAGTGTTGATGATATCCTGGATGAAGAAGATAGTGATGATGGTGGTGATGCGGCGAGTGAAGCAGAGGAGCATGAGCAGAGAAAGTGACAACACAGAAGCTGTCACACATACTGGATGTCTGTACCAGCCTTCATGAAATTATTCAAGACATTGGAGAGTGAACAAGGCGAAAGGGAAAAAATTATTGGATTTGTAAATCAGATTTCCAGAAATTACCAGAAGCATTACAATTACCGAATGAATGAACACCAACAGTCACTCATCACTCGCTTTCTTTCACAATGCCGGCCAGCCCAAGAGCAAGAGATAGGGATGGAAGAAATTGATGATATTGGTGAATTGCCTGACGATTTTGATTTCACCGGGTTTGAGAAAGTTTTGACGAAAGTGCGTGAGCCAGACACGAGCAGGAAGAGTGAGGAGGGCGCTGGCGACGGCATACAAATGCCACAGTAGCATGACCTCCATATGTACACAGAACAATCATCACACCAAGCAACTTTTCAACTTCTTTAAGGTGATTATTGTATTACGTTTGACAATCTGATACTTACCAGTAGTGATAGGAGAGCCTCAAATGGGAAAAATGGGTCAAAGTCCTGGGGTGGCGGCACCAATTAACCCTATATACATGTATTTCAATGTCACGCAAATAACAGTGTTTTTCAGGCACTAATTAGGCGTTATTAGTGTGATCCTACTGTATATGTTATGTTATGCTATAGGCCCATAATTTTTGCAAATCCATGATCAGGTATAGTATAGTAGACCAAGCCTCTTGATTAAGGAAGCAATCTAGTTCATCACAGTCACCCAAATGTTACTAGAGAGAGAGTTTACATAGTTTGATGAGGGTTATTGGATATTACGTAGCCAGTTTACAATGTTTTTTTATGTTTACAGAATGATGCAGCTTCAGGGAAAATTGGACTCCTATATCCCAGTTTTTTTTATGGCAGATGACAGAAACCTTCCTCGAGTTGACCTTTTTATGCTCGTTGACTTTTTCCGACGCCTGCAGCATCCAACTATGAAGCAAGTCAAGTTACAAAGGTATGGGTATGCTTTATTTCATGTTGTTCACCTTTTTGTCTCAGTTGGCATGGTTAAATCTGCCCACAGCAATGTACAGTTTGTCACTGTAATTACATTTCCATTCTGTTTACGTATGTAAATGCATATAAACACTCATTTTGTTTTAAAACTTGTCAGAATCACATTTGCCACACAATATGAAGTATAACGTCACTGTCGTTTCTAAATACATATTGGTGGTAGTGTCGACTTATGTCGTCACCCGCGGTTTAAGGAATAACCCCTTGAACATATTTTGAGCCGTCAATCTGTTTTAATTGGTTGCCAAAAAACTTAAGATTATTGGATTATTAGTATAGAATATATTATTTTATATAACCTGTTGCTCATCAAAACCTAGTCACGCAACATTGGACAGATTTCAACATTTTTATGCTTATCATCACTCTCATACCAATCTGTGTCATGTAAGCCTTCTGATATGTTTCATTTTACAGAGACAGAACTATTTTATTATGATAATTCAATTCTAATTTTGTCTGCATTCCATCAGATCAACTGGAGAGGACTATGGAGATGATGCAGTTGGATACGTTCAACTTAAAAGAGCATCAGACATCTGCGAAGTGACAGCATGCATAACTCTGGAGCACAAAACGACATCAAAACCGTATTGTGTTGTTGCCATTATAAATGAAGAGGAGGAGGAGGAAGTAATTGATGCTTTGACTGCGCAGCAGCTGCAGGGACATGTAAACATGCTGCAACCTTTTTGGGATGGCTGGAGAGGTGCAGTACCTCTAAGGCAGTCATGTCTACAACCTCCTACTGGAACAAAGCGAGGTTGTCAAATGTTAATGTTGAAACTAAGAAGTCAGACGTGAAGTCTTTGAAAAAAAGAGACCCAGAAAAGCTGTCAAGAGGAAAATTGAATGTGGTGACCAGTTCTTCAGAGATGTCATAGCCCAGGGCTCAAGGCTACACCTGGCCAGAGTGGCCTGATATTTTCGCATTTTAGAAGTGACACTCACCCTGTAGAACAAATTGGGATTGATAATCTGTTAGTCTCATTTGTTAAATCCCACAACTAAGTGCCTATTTTTTATGAGTTTATTAATTTTTGTAAAACTAAAATGACATTTCAGTTGTGTGTAGTGGTGAGAAATGAAACTGTTACCCAGTCCAAGTCAACCCTTTGGCATGCAGTCAGGTTTGCATATGATGCTGCACACAGCTTACTTTCATCAGCAAATAATAGCCTTGTGATGTCAGTGATTGGTGCCTCAAAACTCAAAGACACTGTGGCAATGGAAAGGGGTCGGAAACTTGAAGGAAAGGTGCTTGATGAAGTGCAAAAGAAACTGGGACGTATTGTGCATTCGGGCATTATTCTTTCGCCTAACCATCCCATCTTGGGTGCATCACCAGATGGAATCACTGCTGATGGACAAGCTCTTGTAGAAATAAAGTGCCCATATAGTGAAAAAAGTATGAAGAGATATGTAAAAAAGGATGGAAGTATTGCGGCAAAACATGTAGCCCAGGTGCAAATGCTAATGCACATGTCTGAAAAAAAAATTTCATATTTTTGTGTGGCTAGTCCACAGTTTGAAGTGACTATGACTCCCAGTACTGTATAAATATGATAGGGGCATGTCAAAACTTTTGAGAAAAAACAGTGTTTCAAGAGCTTCTCAAAGCATATGAATAGGTTAGGTGACCATTTAAAACATAAATGTTTATGTGCTTTTTTCATTACTTTATTTTATGATTATTAATATTATTTGGTATGTTAAATAGACAATAATATGTAATATATGTATAAATATATAAGTGTGTATTTTATATTTACTGTACATATATAATGTGCATATTATATAGACAATATATAAACTGTATAATGTGTAAATCACAGATTTCTATTAGCACCCAGAGTAAGCATTGGTATTTAATAACATTAATTAATCAAATACATATATGAAATACATAGAATGAGAAGTTCTGTCACCCACATTCTTGTGTACTGTAAACATACATTGAAGTTGGTGTTATAGAAACATGGGAGCTTTAAAAAGTATTATTGCAGAGGAAAGTTTGCTCTTTCTGAGAAACAATCTAGTGTAATTAAGATTTGGTATTTCACTGCCGCTACACCAGACAAAGCAGAATAAGAAATTATCCAAGGAAAATTTAGTCCACATCACACTTTAACAATACGGTCTTGAAGGTTAAGAAGACCACAACCTATTTTAACTATTTCATCTACAAGGTCCAACATAGAGAGAGGAATGCAGGAGTGCATATCAAAGAATTTGTAGATTCTAACCCGTCAAATCACATGTTCTATGTGGATACGTAAGCCTGCGATTGTTTTCATATTTAATACATTTTGTTTAGACAACTTTTCATCCTTTCCCACACTCACAGGCCTAACTAATTTACATCCTTTTGATACCAGTTCTCACTCTATCTCTTTGAAACCTCGATCAGCTAAGACAGTGGCACCTTCTCGTAGATGGTCCAAGTATCCTGACACCCTCAAGATTTCCATGTCACTGCATCTTCCTGATATACCATTAGATACAAAATTAATTAGGCCATCAGGTGTAGATGATATCAGATACTTAATAGTGTTGCATTTTTTATACTCTGACCAAGACATACTTTGCGACATTGCTACTGAGGGTTTCTTAATCTGAATTTCAAAGCAGTCTATGATACTTTCTACTTTATTGAAATAGGCTTTGAATGAGTTTGGTGGCCTGCTCCGTATCACTTCTGATGATGGCCATCTTATAAGGCTTTGCAAATGGTGAGAAATAGTCGGTACATATCGTGAAAATATACGACTATAGCAGCTTTTAGTCACACCGAACATGTCAGCAATAACGTCGCAAGCTATCCCAGTTCTTAATTTCATTAAAATCATTAATAGAGCATCCTTTGTTGTCAATGCCTGACCTCTTTGACTATATGCCATTTTTTTCACAAATCATATCCAATATATATATATGGTCACGTTGGATGCCTATATACCGATTGGGGTTTCTCATAATCATATTACATGTAGAGAGAAGTGACAACTCCTGTGTACCACAATCATCTTCACTCCCATCTGAATTGGAGGCTATGAAATCTGGGCTGGTATCACAATCATGGTCACTGTCACTGTCATCCGCATGCCCACAGGTATCTTCTTGTAGACTGGTTTCTGAAGAGGATGCAGATTGCTGGACGTTCATATTGCTGGCTGCATTAATTGGTCCAGGCACCAATCTTACTTGAATACACTTTGACGCCTGGTACGCCTGCACCTGAAATGGAAGGTCTCCTCTTACCAATTCTTCAGTACTGTACTTCATCATCTTTAATGTTATGTAATTATGTGTATTTCCTCATCCCTTGAAACTCATGCAAAAGAGAACAAAACATTCTACTTAAATAATAATTAAATTAATTTTAGATACTCTAAACCAAAACGAGGATACAGTACAGTACCAACAGTAGTATATGGGTTGGAAATATGGAACATGGGAGCTGCTGAGAAAATAGGAATGATGATGAGATATCTGAGGAATAGGCTATGTGTGGTGTGACATGGATAGATAGAGTAAGAAATAAGGATGTGGGAAGGAGAAATGGTACTGCATAATATCTGGCTGATTATAATACTGTACATGATACAGAACCTGGATACCAATGTTTTTCGTAGATGGCCGTTTGGAGTGTGTAGGATTATCATCTGCAGTCTTCTCAGACAATGTGCTCATGTTGTCACCATCTTCATGATTTTCCTCTGTAGCAGTAGCTACCAAATTTAACCTATAAGTATGAATGTATCCCTACTTCTCATGAAAACAATAAATAAATAAAACTGGGAAATAACAACTGTTATCACCAATATTATATCACATCTGTACTGTACTAACAGAAATAAACACTCTAGTTCATTTAATTAAAACTAAAATATAACAGGTGATTACAGGTTACCTGAATCATTATTTTCTTTGTTGGTGAGTATTTCTTGTATTTTTCTTTTCCTTTGGAGAGATCTTCTCTTGTTATTTGCAGTAACACCTCTCCCCTGAGAGCAGAATATATGAGGCAAAACACCTGGCTTTAACTTTGCATGTCTTCCCATAGTTACCAGGTATCTGTAGTTTTGGAGTTCCTCTTCGACCTGGAAATGTAAATCATTATAAAGTTTATTGTTACAGTATTTGTGTGTAAGTTATGTCTTTCACTTCCTTATTGTTAGGATGGGTAGGCATATTGGGTAACCACATTTACATTTGTTTGATTATTAATCTTAATTTGTGCTATTTATGCCTCCAATAAGTATATCATGTAGTGTACCCACGAGTTCACATTATTTTATTTTGTAGACCTAAGTTATGCTAAATGTTTTATGCCTAGACAGGTGTATGGTAACCTAGGAATCATGTAACCACGTTTTCATGGTTATATTTTTACTTGTTCATGTTCTAAGTTCCTTTTTACTTCCCTATGCTTAGCTAAAAATTATAGTTATTACTTACATTAAAATGATCTTGACAACAATAGGAGTTTCCTGATGCGATGGGGTTGGCTCAATGTGCTGCTCTCCACCACAGCTTCCTGGTCTTCATGTCTCTGGGAACAGTAATAAATCTCTTTTCTGGTGCGTTTCTACTCGTATTAATGCACTTTGGAACAAAACACCATTGTTGGCTATTGGCTGGCATGGTGAAGATGAAGTATATCCTCCGCAAAAGCACATTAATACTTCACATTTTCCCTCGACATCACAATTTCTCGCTTTCAAGGGTTGGCGGCAGAGTGCGTGTCTGGTTAGTGACATCACGGATGCGCTGCCATCAACTTCCATATGTGCAACTTTGATGTTTTTTATATGCCAAACAATATTTTTCTTTGTCAAACATATTACATAACAGGGCAATTCAGCTCATTTATTAACGATATAAATTGTTAATATAATTTATTTTCGATCGTCAACCAGTCCATTGTTCAAGATGACGAGAAGAGAGGACATTAAGCTACACTTCCTCTCACACTTTACTACAGCCTACAAGGAAGAAAATAGAATCATAACACAAAAAGTCAAGAGAAAAGTATGCATGACAAACTCTGAAAAGAAACTCAACCTGATTTATTATTACAAAACCAAGAAGACCAGCAGCCACCTCCTACTCAGAAACAGCCCCAGAAATGTAGAAGAGAAGCTGCAACAGTCACATGTTGTATATAGGTTTACATGCAAACAAAGGAACTGTAAAGCCCTTAAGGACCCTGTGATCGTGTATAAATAATGGAGGCTTCTGATTTCACCTAACCATGCCACGAAACTAGCTCCTTCCTTGTAAGTGATGTTTCGTGGCAAGGTTTGAAGGACTCCTGTATCTCCAATTTTCCGACTACATCACAGGGTCCTTAACTAACTCCACCTACATAGGCATGACAACTATGTAGCTAACAAGATGTCTGAGTTGCCACCTGTAATCAGGCACCCCCAAGACTCACCTAAGACAAACACACAAGACTACAGTAGTCTGACAAGACGGGGCTGCTCGGCCAGACAACTCAAGAAACTTCAAGAACAATTCTGACAAGATAAATACTGGAGAACACTGAAATCATAGACACATTCAACGACACAAGACACCTCAAGATCTTAGAACACTTCCCTGACAAGACAAATACTGGAGAACACTGAAATCATAGACACATTCAACAACCCAAGACAACTCCAGATCTTAGAAGCACTCTACATCAAGGACTTGGCACCAAAGATCAACACACAAGCCATAGACTTACAAGCCCTCCCTTGCTTGAGAAGAAACAACACCCACACAGGCAACGATGACCAATCAAAGGACATGACGAGCACACCAGCCAGTCCAACCACGGCTTAAAAAGGGGGTCGGGGGAGGGTTGATATCTCCCAAAGCATTAATTTGTGACAGTCGTTAACAATAAATTAGTTCAAAACACACTACAGTCATCCCTCCGCTATCGTGCCTAATTGGTAGCACGTGATAGCGGAATTTAATAACTAATGGGAATAATTGAAATTGGTTCCCAGTCCCTCATATTTCAAGATTTTTCCTCCCTAAACATGTTTTTTTTTACTAATATTTCTTTGCATATAATGAAAACTAAAGTACATTAGTAAGAAAATATCATTTTTAACCTAATACAGTACGATGGATCCCACAAGTACAGTGGGTGTGTAAAATGTTGTGGTTAGGTGGTGCGTAAATGGATATGCCTGACTGACCTTAGGGACTAATAAAGATTAATGATGAAAATTGGGATAGGTTCTTATGTCTCTCGAAAGTGACGTTTTTGTTTTACTATGAGACCTCAAACACGATGGCAATTCATTAAACATAACAGAATGTGTTCACATATGGAGAGTCGGGAGCCCGATTCCGAGAGCACGCGCCAGAGTAGGGTCTCCGACTAACTGTAGAATTAGCTACCAAAATATTAACTTAAGATTATTTTTCAAAACGATTGCATCCATATAAAATGGGAGGCGAAAATAAGTGAAGCATATCCAATGAGTTTTTATACAAAAGGAGCGAAATGATAATGAACATGTTAGGAAATTATATCACTCGTCTGTGAAGTGTGTGTGTGTTCCCACCACTTCTCCCGCGCTCCTTCCCCCCCTACCCTCAGTATCTCCATTCCCCCTAGCCCAAGGTCAAGGGAATATAGGCCTAGCCTGCCTTGTCACCGTGTGTGCGACTCTCTCGTGTTTAGTAATTACGAGTTAAACACTAGCTTCAACACTCAGTCATGCCAGGTGGTGCATTTACAAAATGGAAAGCCATATCCTTCCATATAAAGAAGGAAGTTATTTCGGTATTTCTCAGACAGAAAAAGAAGAAAACACTAATAACGTATGATTAATAAAATGTAAACAAACGATATCACGCTATCTCCCCCCTTCCCCCTACCACCTTCACTACTACCACGCATGCCGTCGATGCTGACGATTCATTTCAGTCATGAGTCGTCTTAATACAAATTGTTATATACATTTGATATGCTTAATACGAATTGTAATATACATCCCTGTAGGAACGACATCTTATATCGACGTATTGGACATTCTATACGAGACCGAGGTGTAATTAGGCGCCAATGAAAAAACTTTATCTCCACACATTGTATCACTAGTTAACTCTCTTGTGGTAGACAAAGATAGGGTTGACAAGCAGGGCTACTTAGAAACCCACCCAGTCCTCATCTTTACTGCTGTAACACCATGTCATGGTAAACATGGCAGTCAGTCCAGTTGATAAGTAGGGCTAGTTATAAACCCACACAGTCCTCATCCTTACTGTTGTAACACCATGTCATGGTAAACATTGCAGTCAGTCCAGTGTGCTTGGCCAATCACATAGTCGCTACCTTCGCACCGCCAAATTTGAATGTTACGTGCGCGATAGTAAGCATACGGATGCGCTATAGAGGATGAAGGTGAACTTTTCACACATGCGCGATAGTAACGAAACGCGAAAGTGGAACCCGCGATAGCGGAGGGATGACTGTATGAAACATTGCAATCTGAAAACCTTGAGTCGAAACCAGACTATGGACAAACGCTTGACTATTACCTAATTTTCTATGAATCCATTGACAGTAAACCCTCTTTATGCACTGGGTTTATGGGTGTGTAGAGTACAGTCCCCAACAATAGTGACGCCCTTCTCCTTGACCCATATGAAACCCACAGTCATTGTTTCAGTGTGGGTGAAGGAGGAAGGCAGTGGATGAGAGGAGGCAGAGTTGGTTTTAAATTAATTACCGTATATGTCAGCGTATAAGACTACTTTAGAAGCCATCAAAAGTGCCCTGAAAATTAGCACACATACGTACACATAGCGCTCGCACGTATGAACACATTCTTTCTGCAAAAATTAAAAACAGTAGATGAATACACGAAAATACTTACCAGCACTCTGTGCCCTGTAGAAAAGTAAACATTTGCCGACCAAACAATCACTTGAGGGAAGCTCCCTCATGATGCAATAGATGTATACAAAAAATATAAAAACTTTTATCGACCATATGTGCCTCCACCGCACAACTGACTGGGCTGGGGTTAGGTTTAGATTTCGTACCCGTCTTATACACCAAACATATACTACAACTGAGAATTTCACCAGGAGTTTGGGGGTCATCTTATACGCCCAGTTGTCTTGTACACCGGCATATACGGTATATGAAAATGATCATAGTATGAAAACAAAAGCGTGTACATTTGGTTTAGTGTACCTCAAGGCGAGGGGCATCACTATTGTTAGGGACTGTACAAAGCAGGTTTACTGTACACAGAATCATTACAATCAGTACAATACATACCCATAAATACAACAACAGCACAAAACAAGGTATTACTGTATTAACTGTATTACTGTCAGACATTCTTTAAGAGTTTGTAATGTGGGTTTCAGGGTTTACTTCTCTGAGGATTCCATATGGTAAATACGTTGTTGTTGTTGTGAGACAAAGTATAGTACCCTATATAACAGTGGTAACATTATAACACAACAATGAATATCACAGTAACAATGACCTTAGTAAATAGTGGTAAAATAGCATAGTATACCTAATACTAACTTAATTAATATCAATTTAACTTTACTATACAACAATACACAACCATATTTAACTAATATAATTTTCTAGTGAATTTTGTTATCACTTAATTTGTTCCATAATATATTATTTTTTAGTTATGACCTTACCTTAACACTCTGTTACTGGTTAGGTCCTAGTAGTCTGCTCCAGGTACGATAGGTCCCAGTAGTCTGCCACAGGTAGGATAGGTCCCAGTAGTCTGCCACAGGTAGGATAGGTTCCAGTAGTCTGCCACAGGTAGGATAGGTCCCAGTAGTCTGCCACAGGTAGGATAGGTCCCAGTAGTCTGCCACAGGTAGGATAGGTCCCAGTAGTCTGCCTCAGGTAGGATAGGTCCCAGTAGTCTGCCTCAGGTAGGATAGGTCCCAGTAGTCTGCCTCAGGTAGGATAGGTCCCAGTAGTCTGCCACAGGTAGGATAGGTCCCAGTAGTCTGCCTCAGGTAGGATAGGTCCCAGTAGTCTGCCACACTCAGGTCCTGTTAGATTGCTCCAGTTTGGTCCCAGATGCTTGCCCTGGTTCTGATTAGGTTAGGTCAGGTTAGATTTGGTCTGGCTAATTCTAGAATAGTAAAATATCAATTATTATTCAGTAAGTGAAAAGCAATTTAGCATATTAAATACCCAAGCCAATTTGGTCAATTTTCCAAGTTCCACATGTGCAAGATTTTCAGACACCACATTTTTTTTTCTTGTTTTACGTATAACGTTTTATATTTTTTACATCTACTTATTGTGGAAATCTGCTGTTTTGGTCACACATCATCACCCCAGCAAGCTTGAAGGAGAGTCTAACAAATTGAAGCAACATCTAAAAACGTGTGTCTGTGTGTGTGTTTAGCAGATGACCTGGGCCATGGTAACGGGCTTGATGAAGCCTATGTTCAGTGACAGAACACAAATTAAAAATATGGTGAAATGGAAAAGAGAAAAGAAAAAAATTGAAAGCTTGAGACAATGTTGTCAATAAGAATGTGAAAAGAAAGAAATACAAAAGTTATGTCATCTGAGTCAACTTTTGGAAATACCCCTACTTGTTCTGACCTAACCTAACCTAATCTAATCTGGACCAATGCCGAACTGCCAGGACCTAACCAAGGTAGACAACCAGAACCTAACTTTAGGTCAAGCTATGCCAAAACAGGACATTTCTACAATTTATGAAAGTTAAATTCACATAGGCCTATATTTATATTGTGATATCAGTCTACACTGTACCTTCCAGCGAGATAAACGTTGTTCCAGGAGTGCATCTACTAGTCTACTTACCTTCCACATTATCTACATAGCCTAATAATACATCCATGTCGGTATGTAATTGTTATTGTTAAGATTAGTGTTTATTAATCATGTTGGTTAAGAGTATATTAACGTATTTCTTCTTTGTTAACGTAAACAATCATCTCTTAATTCATCTCTTAATATAAATACGTGAGCCAAACTGAAAATCCCAGGATCTCAAGATTTTTCCCTAGATAATAACTTAGAACCGAAGGATTGGAGAATGCTAGGGTTAGGACTGGAGGAAGTGAGATTAGGACCAGAGGATGCTAGGTTAGGACCGGAGGATGCTAGGTTAGGACCGGAGGATGCTAGGTTAGGACCGGAAGATGCTAGGTTAGGACCAGAGAATGCTAGGTTAGGACCGGAGGATGCCAGGGTTAGGTCTAGGTTAGGTTAGGTAAGGTCAGGTTGGCTCGACTGTCTTTAATTAAAAATATCATGTAGGAATTCCCTAGATTTTGGGGTATTTTTGTAGTGCCAAAACTTGGCTCAGATTTTTTATTTTACAACATTTAGCCCTCTTGAAACTTGCAAAACCCGAGCCAACTTTTGCCGAAAGTTGGCTCAGATTTTCAATTTTTCTACATTTAAGCATGTTAAGAAACTACTATAAAACCAAAATAAGCTAATTTATGTGTTTTCTCCCACCCAAACCCCCCGATTCCCAGTGCTCTCCCCCAAGATTGAAGGGGTTAGGGAATATGTATAAACTAAGTGGTTTCCTATCAATATTATGGTCACTAATGAATAGAACAAGTAAAAATAGGCAGGAACAAGCAAAAAAAAACAAAAAACACACGTGGATCTCTTATGCAGAATTACCGAAAATAGTCTTAGAATGATCTAAATAATTGGGTAATAAAGGTAGAAATACCGTACGCAATAACGGTAATTCTTTCAATATTTACCGTAGTGTCTTGGAATGTTACAAATTAGTGGATAAACAAGGAAAATACGTCAAAATCGAAAACGGCACTATAATATATAATTACCCAAATTTGCAGTTTATTTTTTAATAAGAGTGAAAACTCATCTGTTGGCTGAGTGTTATGACATGGATGATATGAACATTACAAGTGATCAGAGTGTTCATATAATATTTATTAAGGGAGGCCATCTGCTGGTGGAGCGAGGCATAGAATATATTTCAAACAAGTAAGTTAAACAAGTTAGAATATTGTACTTGACTTGCCTTCCTTCTCTATTCACTCGTATATATTATAGTAAATAGTAAATCACAAAACCATCATTAATATAATGACTTACAACAATATTAGGTACAAAACTCACAAAGTTTACTGCCAAAGTGCCAATGTATCTTGAGGGGACTGCAACTCAGTGTTACCAGATCAGTGCTACAACAATGCAGTGTCATTGCAGCAGTGATACCAATACAAAAGTCCTTACAATCCTTGACTAAAATAATAATTGTAGGTTAACATTATTGTAATTTAAACAAAAGTATATTATAATATTATTGTGTTTGGAGAATAGTAAAGTTGTAATTGCAACTTATACGTTTTGAAGTTTGGTTACAGAGAAAAGATCAGGAAACAAGATACAAAACTAGACCCTTTGTCAACACGAAGACAGATACACAGACAACAGATGATATACAAAGTCATATACAAGTTAGTTGACATAGACAAAGACACATATCTACACCCTACAAGTATACGGTCCACTAGAGGCAGCCACAACTTAAAATATCATACATACCAGACAAACACTGATATATTTAGGCACTCATTCTTTCCCCGCAGCATCCAAGAGTGGAATAATCTCCCATCTCATGTAGTTAAATAGCCCCACTTTTGACACATATAGAAATAGGATCACCAATTATTACCTTCCCAATTAATTATTTTTTGTTACATTGGAGTGCCTTGATTTCTCCAAAGTATGTCAGGAAACAGAACCAAGAAAAGAAAAATAATGAATGGTGTTCTGTTGTTTGGAATAGATTGGAAGATTCAGTTGCTCCAGATTTACCAACACATAAAACTTCCTTTCCCCTTAAGGACCCGGTGATCGTCAATGATGAAAATTCGAGGCTTCTGCTGATTTCTCCTGACCAAGCAAAGAAACCAGCTCCTTCCATATGAGTGCATGTGTGTGTGTGTTTTTCGTGGCAATAATTAAAGGACACGTTTATCTCCAATTTTCTAACTAAATCACAAGGTACATTTGGTATACTTTTGGTACATTAATAAGGGAAAAGGTTAGTGTTGGTGAATCTGGAGTAGCTGATTGATTCATCCAAACTATTCCAAGCAACAGAACACCATTGTTTTTTTATCATCTGGTCCTGTTTCCTAGCATATATAGTTTGGAGAATTCATGGCACTCCAATGTACCAAATGTAATGTATACAATCCCTTTAATGACCTTACCTTCCACGTGTTGTATGTGCATCCACCAAATATCCACCAACACTTTCCTTCCATTGTAGTAAATATCTTGGTAATGAAGAACAACACGTGTATGATTTTGCAGCACCTCATAATAATAATTGAGGGGGTTGAGTTGACGTAAGGTGTTGTTGTATGATTATATTTTGATAGGATACTGATTTATTTGCACAATATGATGTGTCAATTTAAATATAATAGGTATGACAATTCTATAAGATAGTTTGTCATTTTAAGATAATATGTACAGTCGTGGACAATAATAATCATCCACACATGGGATGACTCATGTAAGAGTTTGACATCTTCCCTCAGTTCGTTAAGTGAGAAACTTTCCAATAAATAGGTTAAATGTTATATTTTAATTTACTACAAGCAGCTATTCACTATTCAAAACAATAACATCATATGAAAACATTAGACAGCAATTTATTAGAGTTATTCATATGTGTATTGAAACTTATAATGTGCATGACTGTACATTATTTAGTAATAGGTATAGTGTATTGTATCTAGAATGACAACACAATTGACCCCTATCATGTGACCTGTTCATTTTACAGTAATAATATAATTACCATTGATTTCCTTTTGGGTTTTTACATATTTTAGGAATTATTTTTATTGTGACTGAACAAGGAGTAGTATTTTTACTTATTACTTAACGTTAGTATTTTACTTATTACATAATAATAAAATATATTACTTTTATCAGAATGCAATAATCTTTTATGTAATAATATATTCTTTAGTGTTGACCTATAATTGGACATCATAATATTCCTTTAATTTAGACAAATAAATGTATTAAGAATCTTGTATATTTTTTACATTCAGTTATTATAATGTCCATATGCTTCAATTATGGTATTGAAAACCTTCATAAGGCTTTCTTGTGGTTAGTCATAATATTGATAAAATACCTATGAAAATTAGACCGACAATACAATATTTAAAAACTTTATTTTAGTTACCGTTGTAATATTTAAGTTTTCTATGTTTTTCAGAAATAGAAGAAAATGAGTTTTTCTCATGGGTAGCTATTATATTGATATTTATAGCCACAGTTACAGCCTATATATATATATATATATATATATATATATATATATATATATATATATATACATATACCTCGTTTTAACGGACTGCGAAAAAGTTCCCGATCGAAGGTGGAGTAGTTTCTTTCAGCCTTCTGTAGCTTGCGGTTGAAAAAACCCAAGGGGCAGGGCTGCCCTTGGATGACTTGTTCAAGGACCGCTCCAATGGCAATGTTACTGGCGTCTGTGGTGAGGAGGAGGGGTTTTCCTGTGGCCGGGAAAGCAAGGAAGGTTGCTGTGGCCAGGGCTTCTTTGGTCTGCTGGAATGCGTCTGCTTGAGGGCTGCCCCATGTCAGTTCCTTGGGTTTGTTTGTGAGTGCCGCATACAGAGGTGTCATGATGGATGCAATGCCAGATAGGAAACGATGGTAATGGTTCACCATTCCCACAAACTCTTGGAGGGCCTTGACTGTGAATGAGGTGGGAAACTTTTTTATTGCCATGATCTTCTCTGGGAGGGGCGACACGCCCGCTGGCGTAATTTGGTGTCCAAGGAAATCCACCTCTCTGACACCAAAGACGCACTTGTCATACCGAACCACCAGGCTGTTCTGCTGCAGGCGGTCTAACACTGTAGAGATGTGTTTGGAGGCAGAGAAAATTAGGATGTCATCAACATAGCAGGTACAGAAGGACAGGTCACCCAAAATGCCATCCATCATCCGCTGGAATGTGGACCCGGCATTTCTGAGGCCGAAATAGCTGTAATTAAAGGTGAACATACCGAACCGAAGGGGGTGGTGATAGCAGTTTTGGGGATGTCCTCTGCGTGCATTGGTACCTGGTAATAACCCTTCATTAAGTCGAGCCTGGAGAATATCTTGGCGCCGTGCAGCCAGCAAAGCTGTGTCGACCAACCTGCCGCCAGCTACATCCACCAGTAGTTGGTAGTGGGCCAGGAAATCTGCCCCCAGCAGGGGAAGGGTTACGTCAGCCACTATAAAGTTCCATCCATAATTCCGGTTGCCGATGCGGATGTCGAGGTGTTGCTAACCGTATGTGGGAATCGGGGTGCCGTTGGCTGCTGGTGCAGGGGGTTTCTCCCCTGGGCGGCAGGCAGGAGTGAGCGAGCAGCACCCGTGTCCACCAAGAAACGAGTATTAGAGATGGGGTTGCACAGAAAATAAGCACTTATGTCACTGGGAGCCGACGCGATACGCGCCGGCTGCCTTACAAGTTTTTTGGCCATGGGCAACCAGGTTTACCGTTCCTTGCATTGGGACCGTATCTAGCATGGAAATAGCAGAGGCTGTCACTAAACTTTTCACTGTTGTACTGTTGTCGGGGACGTACCTTTGGTTTGTGGTGTTGACTTCCAGGATGCTGGTGAAACCGTGATGGAGTGTGGGCGATCGCTGCGATGTCGTCCTCCTGCAGGGGCACTGATGTGGCGGGGGACACGGCGTAGGTGTGGTGGGCTGCAGCGGTCTGTGCGTCGTTCAGGTTGTCCGCCATCTGCTGTAACTCCTCCTCGTCCATTTCTTCTGCATTGGGAAGGAAAGCCTGTATGGACTCAGGGGGACGGAGAAGCCATAAGGCCCGCAGCAAATCCAACTGCCTCACTGATCCGTCTATTGCTGGAGGGAGTCTTGCCAGAGCTTTCATCTCGAGGAGGGCGTCGGAAGGTCTCTGGTCACCGAGAGGTTGTTTGGAAAGTTGGAGGAGCTGTGTCACTCTTGATGTTGCTGATGGGCTGAAACACTGCAGTAGGAAAGTCTTCAGGTCCTTGTACTCGATGGCGGTGTCGCCCTTTGAGGTTAGCCACTCAGATTTTTTGGGGAAAATTTCGTCTGGTAGGGCAGCCAGGACGTGATCAGCCTGGGTTGTGGGGCTGGTTAATTTCTTCAGTCGGAACTGTACTTCCGCCCGCCGGAACCAGGTAGGGGCATCGATCACCGAGAAGGTTGGCAGCTTTACCTGAGCTACTGCTACTGGAGAGTTGTTGGATGTAGTGTCGTTCACTGCCATGACGAAGGTGGAAGGCTGAGTGTTTGAGTACGGGGTCACCACTGTAGCAGGCAGGTATATATCTAAGGCTAGGAAGGAAGGAAGTAAAGTTTGTAGTGGTGAGTTTAGATCTAGTGTTATTTACATGAGCATGGTTCTAATATAGGTACATACAGGACATAGGTCTACATATATCCGCCAATCAGCGGCGATGGGCGGAGTTATGGGGTCGCCTGTGATCATGAAATGGCGGACGTCGTAGAATCGCCACGTCCTTCAATACAGGACCACGGGTCCACGATCCTGGCCAATCGCGGCGATGGGCAGAGTCACGGGATGGTCCGTGATCGTGTTTGTAAGTGCGTGATCGTGAGACCACGTACTTACACCTCGCTCACCATTGCCAGTGTTGGTTTGAACCCTGCACAGGTTTTTTTCAGTTTTTTTTATAATTTTGACCTTGATTTTTTACTTTTGACCTTGAAAAACCTTAGGTGACCTAAAAATGTTGATGTCTACCTGTGGTGAACATTTCAGCAAAATCGGACAAGAATTGCGACCTGTAGACCTCGAAGCTACAGACATTGCCACAAACACACAAGACCATTGAGCAACAAACTTGGCGAAAATTCGCCAAGTAATAATAACAATAATAACAATAAGAATAATAGGGATATAATTACTGAAAATATATTTATTAT